>BSBK01003582.1:657500-1071900 GCA_027943335.1 Chamaecyparis obtusa
GAGAGTATCATTCACTTCATTATGTTGGTTACTCTTCATTTTTCACTTTTCTATGCTATTATGAGATTGACCAATACTAGTCTTCCTACTTTCAAGGCTTTCATTACAGATTTATGTGGAGGACTTATTACTCTTTTGGAATATGTGAAAAATTTGGTAGATGATACACCATCTCCTAATCTTCCTAATCCTAATCCTATACTTCCTAATCTAGTTCCTAATCATAATCCTATACTTCCTAATCTAGTTTCTAATCCTAATCCTATACTTCCTAATTTATAGAACTCCTAATATTCCTAATCCTTATCCAATTACTAACATTCCTAATTCTCCATCTGCTATCCCTAGTTCTTCTCATATTTTTTATGAGGCTCAAACTATGGTTCATGATGCAGATGTGCAAGAATTATTGGATTTACCTTCCCCTTCTTATCCAATCCGAAATGATATTAAAGGGAAGAGAAAAGCAACTTCTTCTAAACCTATTATTCCACCTTATACAACTTTTACTCATGAACACAATAAACAATCACCTCCTGTAGAAGCTTTACATGATATATACACTACAGGATATAATATGATAACTAAACAAGGTTATAGAGGTTTAGGGCTTGGTTTTAATGAGCATGGTATCAAATATCCAGTTCACATACCCCCTAAACAAGATTTCCATTTCCATGTTAAGAGCATTTAGCCCTCCTTAGGGGGTGTTTTGGGGCTTCATCATGTTGTGCCCTATTTTTTGCCCCCTTCCCATCTTCTGTGCCTGTTTAGGGCTCTGTCTGGGCCTCCCCAAGCACTATTTTTCCCTTTTGGCTCATTTCCCAAGGGTCCTGAACCCCTGGGTCAAGGTTGACCTCAAATTTGACCTAGGTCAAAGTTGACCTCGACCTTGACCTAGGTTCCCCTTTTCATCAGTGGTGCGGGAGCACCTCGACTCATGCCAATTATGGCAATTTTCTTAACATTGTAATGTCTTATTTTTTTTCTAGCATTTCGTAGGACCATGTCTAAGAAATGGTTAAATTGGTTAAAAGTACATAATAATGTGTTAGAAGAGTATTCTTGAAGTATCATTATGCAAGAATGGGAATATCGTGTAGCTAGGTGGTTTTTATAACTACCTTGAAATTCTGAATTCTCTTGATAGAGAAAAAAAAAATGTAACCGAATGGATATACAGAGGAGGAGAATAGTAGTTTACGGGGGGATAGCTCATAGAGAGAGCAAAAGTGTGAAGAAAGGGTCAGCTCTCTGGTTAAAGACCAGAGAGCCATGTTTGTATTTAGCAAATGCATATTAATGTTTTAGTTTTGAGTTTAAACAAGTTTAACAGTCCCTTCGTAACTGTTCCTTCCTCTTCAATGTTTTTGTTTTTAGGCAATCAGTTTACTTATGTTCATTGTTTGCATTCAGTATAGAAAGATCAAGAATCAGTTACTCATATTGTCTTCATTATTATCGGGTTCAATGATGTATTGTATCGAGTTTCAAAGGGTGAAATGGATATTAAATAATCCATGCTTTGTTTATATCTTGTTAGTAGTCCCGATTTGAACCGTTATGCAATTGGTATACTGATTTCAAATCAGTTATTGGCAATCTTTTTGTTAGATTGTTTGTAGTTGTATGGAGCCCGAGCAATAACTCGGCAATAGTCATGATTAAAGGAGCCCGCACTATTATAATCACTCAGCATCTAAAATGGTTAACAAATACCATTATACTAATCATGTATTGGTTAAGTATCACGCAATTTCTATGGGGAAGGTGATAGTCTATTATAACTATTTGGTGAAAGACCCGAGAGTTGATTCCATGATGGAATATGAAAATAGGAAAGGTGGCGCACTAGATGTTATTAGTTGTTAATGTGTCAAACAAGTCGAGTGCTATTGAGAAGCATATTTGTCATCATCCTACGGTTATGGTAAAAGGTGGAGGGCATTTGTATGTGCATGTTGAACAAGCCCACGAGAGGGTGAATGGGAGAGTGAAGTTTCGATAGCCGCCATGAGAAGAATCTATGAAAGTTTTTGTGGAGAGATATGTATATTGGAGTCGATAGTAACAGTGAGTGATATTGAGGACTGCTCGGGTGTAATAAGTTTGGTAAATGGTTATCAAGAACCGTTAGTCAATTCATGAAAGACCCGCATGGGGTGGTTGATTGTGAAGCGTCCAAGATAGGTGACTTTGATGAGTTGAGCTTGGTTTAGAAAAGATGAATGGTGGTGGATGCTTACAATAGGCTTGCATGTGAAGAAACTTGATCTTTGATGATCGGAATAGGTGGTATGATATGCAGATCATAGAAGAAGATTAGTGAGTTTTTTAGAGTTGTGTGCGTGGGTTGAAAATGATTTACATCAATCAGAAAGTTTTTCAGATGTGGGGAGAAGTTCAAAAGTTTATTTTCCTGCTTCCGAGTCAACTATTTCAGGCTTTGGAACGGTAAACCCTCAAATTATATTTAATATGGGTCTATTTCTATGGGTTTTCATTTAATGAGAATTTATTTCCTATATGTCGGCCTCTCTAAAAGTTTGTGCCCTAAATTTGTATAAAAGGAAGCCTTCTTGCCTCATTTTCTCCATCCGTTTTTCATGAGCAGCCGTGATCATCCAATTTTGACATCCACAAGTTATGCCATCAAGTGATCCATTATTCATCAAGAATCCATTTTCAAGCATTTAAGTTCTTCATTGAAGATCAAGGATTCAATCTTTCAAGCCTTTGAAGAGATTTGGTTCAAGCATTCAAGATTCATCATTCAAACCCTAGATCTATCCATTATGGTGGTGTGAACTTCCTTCAAGATCCTTTGTTCATCTTCAAGATCTATTTATTCTCCCCTCAAGGTGGATTCCAAGCATGCAATCATGGAGGTTTTGATTTGCATTTGTTAAGTGTTGAGCCCAAGCTTTCATATCAATATACTTGTTTACATTTCAAATACAATTGCATATCTATTGAGTATCATAGCTTCATTATTAGATCTACTTCTACTACTTGCTAGCATTCTCTATTTCAATTCTATTTTAAAGGTTGATTCCAAACTAGGGTTTGACCAAGGCAAACCCCTCATCCAAAAAAAAAAACCCTTCTTCTTTCAGATACAAGTGCGGAACAACGAATATCAGTCTAGATATAAGTACCCTTTTTAGAAAACTTTCAGGATCTACAAAGAGAATTTTGGTCAGAGAACTGCAGGTCAAGGTTGACTTTTTGGGGTAAGATTGTACCCCGGGGTAAAATCTTACCCTGGCTCTGGGTCAAGGTCAAATTTCATCAGAAAGACAAAAGGTTTCTGGGTTTTCTCTGTTTCTGCATTTCCAGTCTAGATCTGCTTGCAGAATTTCTCAAAACTGTACTCAGACATCAGAAATCAGCATTTTCTAGATTTGCCCTGTTTTGAGGTTAGTATTTTTCTTCAATTCAATTAAGATTTCAATACATTCTTTTCATACAAAATATAAAGTTTTCTCCTTTATTCATATTCTCCATAGATTGATTCTTTTGTGCATTAACCTTTTGGTTGATCAATTTGGATCTCTCCTTTGAAAATTTGGATTTGGAGGTGGATCTTATATTTCCCATCACATTCCACATACACACACTCATATACATACATACATACATACATACATACATACATACATACATACATACATACATATATATATATATATATATATATATATATATATATATATATATATATATACATACATACATACATACATACATACATACATACATACATACATACATATATATATATATACACACATATATATACATATATATATACATATATATACAAATATATATCTTACAATATCTATATATGTATATATATGTGCATATATGTATATATGTATATATGTGTATATGTGTAATATGTATAAACTAGTGATAATGTTATATAACACTTGTTTAAGGAATGAAATAAATTTGAAAAACTAAAAAGTTATGAGATAATTACTTTTTTATATTTTTCTTCCTTCTTTTATCTACAACTCTATCTAGTAGGTAAAAAAGATTCTCTATCCTTCATGTCACAATATTATTTTCGTCTTTTGGAAGAATATTTTTGCTTAATTTTTTGATAAAGTGTCTAAGATGTTCATTACCTATAATTACATTATTCTCTTTAAATTTTTGGATTTTGTTCTTAGGTTAGGGAAACCAAATATGTTAAAGAAATCTAATTATTTACATATATCGATCCTAAGATGTTTCCCTCACATTCATGTGGTTATTTCAGTACAATCGTCTAGCTACCTAGGATTGTTTCAATATTGAACATTAATGATAATGTATTCGTTCACATGTTGTGTATATAGTTAAACACTTTGAATGTATTAGGGAAGGTCCCCATGCTAGGCTTATTTTGGATAGCATCCATTGCTCAACAATTTTAGGAGCATTTTGTGGAGTGGGTGGCCCCATGAATATTAATAATTCTGCTTATTTTTTAGCAATCAACTTTTTTAAAAATCAATTAATTTATTTTTTAACTATTAATGATTTGGAGATATGTTAACCCAAATATTCCAGATAGGAAAGCAGGAAGTTACAAGTTGACCAAAAGTGCAGCATGCCTCCCTGAAAAAGAAAACTCTTTCATAAATTTTTTTCATTACAACACAATTTTTGTATCTTGTATAATTAAGGAGACATAAAATTTGAGTAAATTTTATTTAGTTGAAAAGACATTTACATTTCTCTACAGCTTTTTCTAGTACCCCAAGCATTGATTGATCAAAACATGGGCAGAAAAATGGATCTAACTTTTGGCACACATGATAAATCTTGGATCATATTTCAAGTATTTAACTATGTTTTCAAAATGAAATTATAGCTTGTTACAAACACTTCTTGGTTCATACAGTACTACATTTACAAATATTTATTCAACTTCTCACGAAAAACTATATGTTCATTTACATTTTAGTATTTTAACTATATGGTGCTGCACTTTTCGAGTAGTTTAGTATTTTACCTATATGTTGTTGCACTTCTATATATTTTTGTAGGTCTGATACTTTTTTCTTGTTGTAGATTGAAATTCAAGCAATCAGAATAATTCTCAAAGAATGTGGAGTAGCTTACCATCCATTCTAAAGAATATGGCATTTTTCATAGTAAGAATAAGATTGATAAGAAGCCGCAGAACCATAGAGATGAATCTCCTCTTGAAAGTACTAAATCTTTGCTTATGAGGGTAGAACATCTCTAGTTTAATTTGCATTGAGATTCCAACCAACAACAATGGAAGATGGTTTCCTTTTAATTTGACATGGAAATATCCATCTTCGTATGTTCAAGAACATGGGCATTCTTTGTCATATGAAAAAATAGTTCATAAAAAAAAGTTTGAAACTATAAACAATGTGAGTGGTGCATGTGGATTGTGCCATAGAAGCTCATATTGTTCTAATGCATCTAATAGAGACAAGCAGTTGTCTGTCACAGATGAAATAGTGGGGAGAGAGTCTTTGATTTCATATAAAAGTATTGAAGATCATAGAAGATCTCCAAGTACAGAAAGGATTAATGATTCACAAATGAATAATTTTTTTGTTGATGATTCTTCTAGGATGCCTTATAGTAGAGTTGGCAATACACAAGATTTGAGGTAGATGCTTTCAAACTCATTCAGTTGTTCACTTGAAGATTTATTCTTGACATAGTTTGGCACCACTGGTCCATAATTCTTTGAGTACATCACATAGCAAAAATAGGGGAGCGTAAAAAGTTAAGATAAGAGACATTGGAGGAAAGAAAATTAAAAAATTTAATCCAATAGTATGTTAATATGATTTAGAACAACAGAGAGGGGGGGGTGAATCAGTTGTTCTTAGGTCCAGATGTATAAAACAAACTTCAAAAACTTTTCCTCAAATCAAATCTAACAACCAAAACCAACTCAGTCATCACTGATTCAATAATAGAAACATATAACATTGCAGTCCACTACCCAATTGTATCTAACTTTTAAAACATAGAAATGTCTAAACCAAAACTTTCACACAAGCATTGACACTAGAATTTATAGTGGAAACCCAATCTGGGAAAAACCACTTTGTAACATGCTACTATTATTTTCACTCTTCTGAAGTGAGCTCGGTTAAAAGCCAACCCTGTCAAAGGTTACAATACACACTGTTAGGTGTGACCCAATTAAAAGATTTAAATCACCCTGTTAAAAGTGAGCCTTGTTATAGGACTTACATACAATCCATTAGAATGCAACCTTGTTCAAAGGATTTAAACATATGACTGTTAGGTCAACCTCTGTTAAAAGGATTTTGACTATTACAATGGTTAGAAAGTAGCAGCAATATTGATCTGAAAAATATACAACTCACTTTGCAAATATCAGATCCAATTCCGTACACAAATGCTAGTTTACTGACTTTGAAACTTTTCCATCTCCATCTCTGGTCTGCTCGAAACTATTCTTCAAGCAATCATCACACTTCTCCTTCAGCCTTTTCTGCTTATACAGTCAATAACATCTACTGATCTTCCAACATCCTCTGTTCACCAATGCACATACATACCTAATGCTCAGGTTCCCTTAATACTTCCTCAATTAGGTTAACTCATCTTTTTCCGCTCAATCTCCTTCGTAGATCTTAGGGTTAGGTTACATTCATTGAATCTACCCGCTTTATGTTCTTCGGCTCCTTTTCTAAAAACATCTCAAATCTCTTAAAGATTTACAATAAAACATTTTTCAATGCATTAAATGCTTTCAAACAATCAATAAATAAAGTCAACATGTTTTACATAATCCAAGAATTCAACAATGTCGGCTCCAAATCTGAATTCTCTTCAAATATAAAAATACTGATGCATGGTCAATAGTGTGATCAACTACTCGATCTTCATGTAGAAAGCTCGGTCATTACTAAAAATGTGTCCTTGCCTTAAACTCTCTTACTTGGCAATTATCTGATGTTCGGTCGACACTAAAATTTTTCTTGGCATACACTAACTTGGTCGACACTAACATCACTTAGCTTGAACATGATTTCTCTATTTTTGCTTGGTCAAGCCTACCAGTTTAGTCTTCAATCTTACTAAGCTAAACAATACATTGTCTCATCATTGTACAACATAGTCAAGTACACTTTGTAGTATCAAGATAACTCAACCTTTCCTTAGGTGCTATTGTTACCAACCTTTCCTATCCCCTTAGCAACACTCAAATAGATATAGTACTTTCCTAAATAGCAACAGTCTTATCAATTAAGATTTGACATCAATGACAACACAACAATTTCTTCAATTGCAGTTTCCAACAATCTCCCTCTTTGGCATTGATGGAAATGTTAGGAATAAGGTGTCTCAACCTTGGATAATTCCTATTCTTATTATTTGTTTTGTAAATGTATTTTTTACAAATAATGTAATTAAGTGTGAGTGTACATGTCTAGTTGGCATGTTGATGTGTCACTCCACTTGATGTGTCGGCATCTTGTGCGTAAGGAGATCATGACTGAAAGGGTCATGACGGATTCCTATGATGCGTAAGAACTATTTAAGGAATGTGCTATGACAGGTGTAAGAGCATCTTATGACTTGGGCCAGAAGTGGTTGGTGTGTGTAAGAGAATATGCCAAAAATAGGTTAGTATGACAGATTCTCTTACACTTCTCTTGTGACCATTATTTTTGGCGGATTCTATGACAAGCTGTCATAGTCTATTTTAGGGATGGATGCCTATTCTTGGGATTGCATGTAACAACTGTGTACATGTGGCTTTGTGCATGGGTCTTGGTGGTTGTGCCTATTTTTGGGTCCAAAGGAGTCTATATATATGATGTTGCTCCTATGGGAGAGATATAACAAAAATTTAAGTCTTGTTGGCTTTGTCTCTCATCTCCTGAAAGAACTTGCATTGCAAGTGTATTGTAATCTTTGTGTTGAAGATAATACATTGTTCAAGTTTTGGAGTGTTGGGGTTTTTTACCGAAATGTTTTCCCCAGGGTATATCATTGTGTCATTCTCTATTTTTCTGTATGCATTGTATGTGGTTGCAATATCTTTGTTAAAGTAGTTAACGAATCTGAAATTGTAAGGATTTATAAGAATTTTGCACAATACTCTCCTATAGAGATTAGCGTAGGAAGTTGTTTCCACACCTGAGTTTCCTTACATTCCTATCCCCTTAGCAACACTCAAATAGATATAGTACTTTCCTAAGTAGCAATAGTCTTATCAGTTAAGATTTGACATCAATGACAACACAACAATTTCTTCAATTGCAGTTTCCAACAATCTCCCTCTTTGGCATTGATGGAAACACCATATGATATCACTTGAATAACACATGGATTACCAACCAATCCAAAAATTATCTGTGCATCAAAATTTTTTTTTTTAATAACCTTAGCTTCATTTTGATTTAGAATCTATCAACCTCAATTCTGTGACCGTAAAAAATATCCATATCTCCCTCTATCCCTATTCTTCATTTCAGTTCATCATCTTCTTACTTTTCCTTTCAGTGTCATGTGTTATTATATCATCTCAGTTCATCTCCCTCTTTGACAAAAATGCCAAAGCAGCAACTAAAACATACATCCATCAAATGTAGATATTATCTGTGAAGCTTAGTGTTTCTCCCTCTGTCATCTTACTTATGACTGATTCCTTGTCTTTGCTCTTCTTCACAACTCTAGGCCAGTCCTAAAGTGTGACAATCTTCTGCATCAATCTGTCAGATATTTTGTTGTAGCATATTTGATGCAGTGCTCCTAGCTTAACTAGGCAACCTCAGTTAGGGGAAGGACCCCTAATTGACTTCTCAAATACTCATGTACTTCTTTACTTAAAGCTTTAGTGAATATGTCTAGTAATTGTTCCTTTGTATTCACATATTCCATTCGGACTTCTTTGTCTTGTACCAATTCTCTCAAGTAGTCATACTTGATTGCTATGTGCTTGGTCTTAGTATGCATCACCGGATTCTTAGAAATGTTGATAGCACTTGTGTTGTCACAAAAAATAACAATAGGTTCAGTGATTTCTTATTTCATGCCTACCAACAATTGTTTTATCCATACCAAATTTGAATAGTTTACTGCAGCAACAACATACTCGGCTTCAGCAGTAGATTGGAAAATGCATTTTTGTTTCTTGCTCGTCCAGGAGACTAATCTCTGTCCAAGAAAGAAAGCTCCACTACTAGTACTCTTTATGTCATCTACATTTCCTATCCAATCATCATATGTATATACTCTTAGTCCAAATCTTGCATCCTTCTTGTAATATAGCCCATAGTCAGCAGTCCCTTTCAAGTATCTCATAATTCTTTTTACTACCATCATGTGTGTTTCCTTAGGATTGGCAGAGAATCTTGCCACAATCCCAATAGCTAGTGCAATATCTAGTCTACTATGTATAGCATATTGTAATTTTCCAATCATGGATCTATACAAAGTCTGGTTCACTTCTGTAGCATCATCATTCTTAGATAACTTTTTTCCAGTAGCCATAGGAGTACTTACTGGTCTAGAATCTATCCCAAAAGTTTTTAGTATTTCATTAACATACTTAGACTGTGTACAATGAAAATTCCTTTCTTCATCTGATATACTTGTAAACCAACAAAGAATTTGATCTCACCAAACATGCTCATTTCAAATTCAGTTTGCAGTTCATTTGAAAATCTTTTACACAAAGCATCTTGTCCACCAAAAATAATATCATCCACAAAAATTTTTTCCAATAGGATACCTTTACCTTCTTCATCTTTCATGTACAGATTGTTTGTGTCATTTATTCTTGAAAATCCAATCTGTATCAAGTAGTTATGCAATCTCTCATACCATGCTTTGGGAGCTTGTTTTAATCCATATAGTGCTTTGTTCAGTTTGCATACCATGTGTCTTCTATTTGGATCAATAAAACCTTCTGGTTGTTCTATGTAAACTTCTTCTTCTAGTATACCATTTAAGAATGCAAACTTGACATCCATTTGATAAACCTTGAAATCTTTATAAGAAGCATATGCAAGCAGAGTTCTTACTCCTTCCAATCTAGCTACAAGGGAAAATGTCTCCCCATAATCTATTCCTTCTTCTTGTGCGTAGCCTTTGCATACCAACCTAGCTTTTTTCTTAGTTATTTCACCTTTTTCATTCAACTTATTCCAGAACACCCACTTTGTTCCTATAACATTTTTGCTTTCAGGTCTCAACACTAGAGTCCAAGTATCATTCTTCTTTATCTGATCTATTTCTTCATTCATTGCTTGTATTCAGTCTTCATTGTCTAATGCCTCTCTAGTTGACTTAGGTTCAAATTCACACAGTAAACATGTTAGATCCATTGTTTTACTTCTAGTCAAAATTCTAGTATGTTTGTCTCCAATTATCTGTTCAGGCTTGTGATGTCTTCTTACATATTTTGCCAAAACAGGTTCAGCTCTTCTCTCTTCTATTTTATTAGGTTCCTCAACAAGATTTTTAGATTTAGCTTTTGAATGCTTGGCAATCTCTTCCTGATACTCGACAGCATTATCTTGTCGTTCAGCATGTTCTTGTTCTCTTTCGGTACTATTTTCCTGATGCTCAGAAACCTCTTCCTGTCGCTCGGCATTTCTTACTTGAGACTCAGCATCAGGTGCAAGTCTGTTAATTTCCTCTTCTTCTTCTTCAATATACAAAAAAGATCTATAATCTTCTGGTTCTCTTTTTCTATCAACTTCATTTCTTTCTACATACTCATCAACTTTCACATTCACACTTTCTACAATTTTGTTAGTGTTAGAGTTCAAACACTTATAAGCTTTACTTTTTGTGGAATACCCTAGGAATATGCCTTCATCACTTTTAGCATCAAACTTTCCATTCCTTTTATCTTTTAATATGTAGCACTTGCTTCCAAAGATTCTAAAGTATTTAACACTTGGTGCATGCCCATACCATAATTCATAGGGTGTCAGATTTGTACATTTCTTGATTTGTACCTGGTTAAGAGTGTAGACAGCTGTACTTATAGCTTCTTTCTAGTATTTTTGTGTCACATTCTTTTCAATCAACAATGTCCTTGCACAATCCAAGATAGATCTATTTCTTCTCTCTACTATACCATTCTATGGAGGTGTTCTAGGTGCAGACATATGTCTTTTGATTCTTCTTTCATTGCAAAATAGATTGAATTCATTTGATGTAAATTCTCCGCCTTGGTCAGATCTAAGACATTTCAGGTTCCTACCTATCTCCTTCTCAACCTTAG
Organism: Chamaecyparis obtusa; assembly: GCA_027943335.1. Taxonomy (NCBI): domain Eukaryota; kingdom Viridiplantae; phylum Streptophyta; class Pinopsida; order Cupressales; family Cupressaceae; genus Chamaecyparis; species Chamaecyparis obtusa. The sequence continues at coordinate 668,761 of BSBK01003582.1, forward strand.
CCAAATACAACTTAAAGAATTGAAAAGTGTCAGATTTTTTTTTTAGAAACATTACATGCATCATCCTGGTATGATCATCAACAAACAAGATAAAATATCTAGCACCACAGTAACTTTGTACACCCATAGGTCCACAAAGGTCAGTATGAACCAAATCTAAAATATTATCAGAAGTAAAGGATTTGCTCTTAAAACTTGACTTTGTCATTTTTCCTAACTGACATTCCTTGCACATCACATTCTCAAGTTTCTTCAATCTAGGTAGACCTCTTACTTTCTTCTTCTTACTTATTTCTACCAGATTATCAAAGTTAACATGACATAGCCTCTTATGCCATAACCAAATTTCATCAAGTTGTGCAACCATACATGCTTCTTCAGATAGGTCAAGATAGAACAAATTACCTCTAGTCTGTTCTCCACTTCCAATCAGTTCACCAATAGCATCAAATATTTTAGCTTTCTTGTGATGAAATCCCACTCAGTAACCAGTGTTGTTGAGCTAAGCAACACTTAGCAGATTATAATTTAGACCTTCAACCTAATATGCATTTTCACAAGAGATCTTATTAGTCAGTTTAATCAAACCTTTTCCTCTAATAGGACATGGTGCATCATTACCAAATTTTACAATTTTACCTCTATAATGATGTAAGGTCTCAAACTTACTCTTGTCACTAGTCATGTGATGTGAACAACCACTACCAATAATCCATTTTTCATTCTTATAGGAGATCAATGCAATTTTCTCATCCTCATCATATTCATCTTTCTTTGCAACATAGACTACCTCAATTTCAAAATCATCACTATCAGTGTCAGTTTCTTCTTCAACAATGTAACAAGATTTCTTACTTTTTCCTTTGTAGTCTTTGTACCTTCGGTAGCTTCTGTCATCTCTTCTGTCTTTGTGTTTGCCTTTTCTTTCTTCATCTTTATCATTCCTGTCAGGACATCTAGTAGCTATATGACCAACTTTGTTACATGCAAAACATATAATAGGGAGTTTACCTTTATATTTTCCTTTTCCCCTTCTTAGTCTTCTAGCCATAAGAGCTTCTAGATCTTCAACTTCTTCATCAAAAGTGTCACTGTCACTTTCACTTTCACTTTCACTGATGCATCTTTCTTTCTCTTTCTTTGGCTTGTTTAAAACTAATTGTGACTTAAAAGAAGATTCAACATTACCAATACTACCAACAGTGAAATTGTCATAGTTAGAGAGTTCAAAAGTAGTCAGCTTGCTAGCCAAACTTTCCAAAGTAAGCACATTTGTAGAGTTACATCTAGATTCCTAAATAGTAGAGATCTTAATAGCATATATAGGATGTAGAGTTCTTAGTACTTTAACAATTATAGTTTCATCCTCAATAGTCCCACTTGCTCCTCTAATAGCATTCACAACTTCTTTTATTCTACCACAATATTGTGCAATGTTCTCACCTTCTTGCTTTCTCATTTCATCAAACTTACCTCTGAGACTCTCAGCCTTAGCTTTCAATACATTTATGTCACCACCATAGATCTTTGCAAGAGTGTCCCACATCTCCTTAGCACTTGTGCAATCCTTAATGTCCTCAAATTTTGGATAGCTTAGGGCAGATGCAATTTCTAACATTGCCTGATTATGTTCTTGCTTAGCTCTCATTTCTTCAAAAGTCAAAGGTGTGACAGGTGAGACATAGTCATTCTCAATGTATTACTTTGCAGAATCACCAATACCGGCTAGATGCAGCTTCATCAAAGTTTGCCATGCAGGGAAATTTTCCTTATTCAGCTTCGGTACCTCCTTCTTATACATCCTGATCATTTGCTTCAAGCCCCTTTAAACTTGATTTCTGTAAACACCAATAATAAGCAACACAGCTCTGATACCAATTGTTAATATGATTTAGAACAACAGAGAGGCGAGGTGAATCAGTTGTTCTCACGTCCAGATGTATAAAACAAACTTCAAAAACTTTTCCTCAAATCATATCTAACAACCAAAACTAATTCGGTCATCACTGATTCAATAATAGAAACATATAATATTGCAGTCCACTACCTAGTTGTATCTAACTTGTAAAACATAGAAATGTCTAAACCAAAACTTTCACACAAGCATTGACACTAGAATTTATAGTGGAAACCCAATCTGGGAAAAACCACTTTGTAACATGCTACTATTATTTTCACTCTTCTGAAGTGAGCTCGGTTAAAAGCGAACCCTTTCAAAGGTTACAATACACACTATTAGGTGTGACCCGGTTAAAGGATTTTGATCACCCTGTTAAAAGTGAGCCTTGTTATAGGACTTACATACAATCCATTAGAATGCAACCTTGTTCAAAAGATTTAAACATATGATTGTTAGGTCAACCTCTGTTAAAAAGATTTTGACTATTACAATGGTTAGAAAGTAGCAGTAGTATTGATCTGAAAAATATACAACTCACTTTGCAAATATCAGATCCAATTTCATACACAAATGCTGGTTTATTAACTTTGAAACTTTTCCATCTCCATCTCTGATCTACTCAGAACTTTTCTTCAAGCAATCATCACACTTCTCCTTCAGCCTTTTCTTCTTATACAATCAATAACATCTATTGATCTTCCAGCATCCTTTGTTCACCCATGCACATACATACCTAATGCTTAGGTTCCCTTAATACTTCCTCAATTAGGTTAAATCATCTTTTACCGCTCAATCTCCTTCGTAGATGTTAGGGTTAGGTCAGATTCATTGAATCTACCTACTTTATGTTCTTCGGCTCCTTTTCTAGAAACATCTCAAATCTCTTAAAGATTTACAATAAAACATTTTTCAGTGCATTAAATGCTTTCAAACAATCAATAAATAAAGTCAACACGTTTTACATAATCCAAGAATTCAACAATGTCGACTCCAAATCTGAATTCTCTTCAAATATAAAAATACTAATGCACGGTCAATATTGTGATCAACTACTCGGTCTTAATGTAGAAATCTCAGTCATTACTAAAAATGTTTCCTCAGCTTAAACTATCTTACTCGACAATTAACTGATGTTCGGTCGACACTAAAAATTTTCTCGACATACACTGACTCGGTCAACACTAACATCACTCGGCTTGAACATGATTTCTCTATTTTTGCTCAATCAAGCCTACCAATTTAGTCTTCAATCTTACTAAGATAAACAATACATTGTCTAATCATTGTGCAACATAGTCAAGTACACTTTGTAGTATCAAGATAACTCAACCTTTCCTTAGGTGCTATTGCTACCAACCTTGCCTATCCCCTTAGCAACACTCAAATAGATATAGTACTTTCCTAAGTAGCAACAGTCTTATCAGTTAAGATTTGAAATCAATGACAACACAACAATTGCTTCAATTGCAGTTTCCAACATAGTATACCAAACTAATATAATGGAAATTATGTCTTTAAAAATTTATCTTCCTCAAAATGAAAGTTCACTTCGACACAATACAAATTTCAAAATACTTGCTTGATGAATAGTAAATTAGTCTGATTGATTATGAAAAAAATAGTATTTTACCATAATTTATATAATACAGAAGTATTCAACTAGTAATAATCAAATTTGTAAATATATGATACAAAAATAAGGGAAACAACAATGCAAAACAAATAATAAGATCTCAAATAGTCTTCAACAAAATTTGGTCTTTAGTTGTTGTGATGCCCAACATTTTTATTACATTGGGTAAGAAGATTTCAAAGAGGCTTGAGAAAAAATCAGTGATTAATTATTTTGATGCACAATGTTTTTATTACCATTAATGAATTTCATTAAGGTCATTCGGGCTAACCTTGCAATAGAATCCCTGGGTATTGCTTCATTGTTTGGTATATTATTCTCATGGTTGTCAAAGTCACTAACTTCATTCTCATCTTTATAAATCAACATAGTATTATGCAAAATATAATACACAAAAATAGTCTTCGGTAGCATTTGTAGATTTGGATGAAAAAAAATTTAATACAAAATTTTCCAAAAACCTTTTAGCTTTCCAAATGCACATTCAACAACAATACGAGTTGATGATAGTTTAAAGTTAAATAATTTATTATCATTAGTTGCATCTTAGCTAAATGGTGTGATTAACCATGGTAACTATTAGAGTAATAAAGTGTTTACTGATTAATTGAATCATATTGATTTAATTATTCAAACACTTATTACCTCTTTCGACTTAAGCTAAACTTTAGGTATATAATAATTAATTGCTTTATTAATTATTATTATGCAACCTAGGGTTTTACCTTTTTAGGTTTTCTGATCTCCTTTTATAAGGATTGATCTCATAACACTTTGTAACCCTTTCTGAAATTTCATTATTGATTGCAACTTTTATTTTTGCACATCAAGGATTTCTCCTCTCTCGTGGATCTATGTGTTCAGGTCTCCATAGCTATTTGCTTCTCTCTTTTTCTGTGATAGGTGTTTGTGTGTAGGTGTTCTTGGGAGTTGTGGGTTGTTTTTCATCAACTCCAACATGGTATCAAAGCCTAATTTGCTACAGCTTGTTCATGTTTGAAGGATTCAACTTAGGGATTTTTTGACTAATCTGAGAGGTTTTGGTTATAATTTTTAGATCTGGTATTCTTTGTAGGACGTTATTTTTTATTTCTTTATTGCCTACCAAAAATAAAATAAAATTTTTGCAGTATTTATGGCCCAAACGGACCTCATTGTTGCATCTAGAAGGCTCGAGATAGTCAAAATTCATATAAAACTTGTCGATTTTGGACAAGTTGATTTCTGAGGCAAAAAAAAATTGCCTACCAAGCCATACGGCTTGACATGCATCCCAAGACAAGCATGATATTCAAAAAAATATATAAAATAAATTTTCTCAGTAGCTTCGGCACCACGCCGCCCGCGCTTGGCCACAGAGCCACTGCCACCAGCGAAACTGCCAGCACTAACCGCTAGCGCTAACAGCGGACCACCAGCACTGACCGATATCCCTACCCGCTAGCGGTAAGAGGAAACTGCCACTAGTCAGCCCAAAACCGCCAGCTGCTAGCCTTTACCACCAGCACCAGGGGCCTTGCATGTGACCAGAGGCCGACACTCTCTCCCAATTTTTTGGGGGGGATTTTTTTTTGTCTTTGGAGCCTCTTTCACTGAAATTGGTGTTCTGGGAGCTCCAGGCATCATTTTTTGACAAATGATATATTGACGAAAATATGATTCCAAGCCCAACGCTCTCATGAAGGTTAATCTAGTATTTTTGTGATCTGGATTGCTATTTTTGCTGTCAATGCCAAATTATCCTTTTTGCATTCTAGGGGGGCTAATTTGCTCAAATTAGCTCCATTTTTTTATCTGGAAGAAGCACCGAAAAGCTCTTCTCGAGCACCATCCAAATTTCTACCTATTTTCATTAGAATTTTTTCAAGGTACACAACATTCAGATCTGAAGCTTTTTTTCTCTTCTCTTGATAAAGCATATCATTATGGGCTTAGGAGTTTGATATTTGGCTTGTGGGGGGGTGTTACTTTCTTGTTTCTATTAGTTAAACCAGATATTTATCAAAACAAAACCCCTTCTAAAAAATATGGCTGAGACCTCTTCTTCTCTAGAACTTTTGACCCCACATAATTATCACACATGAAAAACCCTAATGACATAGCTTCTCCATTCAAAAGGGCTCTAGTCTTGTCTAGATGTAGTGTAGCCAGTATTGCAGAGGCCCTTTGAGATCATGCAGCATCGAAACAAGATGGATGAGGCTATGGGGTTGATTACTTTATAGGTATCAGACAGCTTCAGTTTCATCTTGATGGGTGCAATACCCCTCTAGCTATGTGGACCAAGCTAAACACCTTGTTTGGTATAGTGAATGAGTTCAGAGCACTTCAGATTGAGGTAGAGCTTACCTCTCTTGTACCTGATTCTTTTCCCTCTATTGAGAACTTTTTGATGAATTTCAAATAGCAGATATCTTTGTTACATGGATTTGGAAATTAAAAGATTGATAAAGATTGCATTTATCTGATTCTATCTAAGCTTAGGGGAAACTTTCATATCTTCTCTTCTAACTTTCATTCTACCATGGATGCTTTGAGACCTACATTCACCATGCCCACTTTTGAGGTGTTCTGTGATCATTTGACTAGAGAGCAAGCCAAGCTTACTCAGTTGGACTCTCTAACAAGATCAAAGAACCAAGCATTGGTTGCCCAGCCATCCAAAGGAAAGCAGAAGCAAAAGCCAAAGCAGATATCAGATTCCTCTTCTTAGCAGTCTACTAGCCCACCATCTTCTTCTAAGAAGGAGAAATAGAAGATTGAGAGACCTACATGTTCCTATTGTCAGAAGGGACCTCATGATGAGTCACATTATTTTTAGAAGAGATTTGATGGCTATGAGAAATAGATTGCAGATTTGCAAACTCTTCTTTAGAAGAGCACTATTTCCTCTCCATCTTCTTCTATCTCACAAGGGTCTGCTTTTCAGTCTTCTTTCGCATTTTCGACATCTGGATAGGATTTTGGATAAGGTCATGCATTACAGGCATCCATTACATCACCTTCATAGGTCCCTTGGATACTGGATTTAGGTGCTTCTCACCATATGGCATCTTCTTAAGGGGTCTTCTCTATTGTTGAGGTTTCTCCCATTCCTCATATTCTCATGGGGAATAACATTGTCCTGACAGTCCGTGGAAAAGGTTCAGTAGGAATTTAGGATGGCACATTCAATGATGTATTATATGTTCCATCTTTTTCTATAAACCTTCTCTCAATTTATTAGATTACACGTAGTGGATTAGGGAAGACAGTTGAGTTCACTGTAGATTTAGTCTTCATTCGGGATAGTGCGACAGGAGGCATTGTTGCTATAGGGACAATTGATAATTCCACCCATCTCTACACCTTCTCACACTTTGTTCCACCATCTCCATTTTTAGATCACAACTCTCCTCTTTTGTGAGAGCATCATGTGGTGCAGTCAGGTCGCTTGAACCTTTGTATTGTTCCTGAGATCACTACTATGACTGCCACACCACATCTTGTTGAGGTTTTTTCTCTTTAGTGGGATTCTTCTTCAGCATTGCCTGACGCTCCAGCTCCATTCATCAAGCCACCAAGTGTACTTGTTGAGGATTCTACAGAGGACATTCATCTCCTCTTTCATGATAGTGTCAGCACACCTGTCACACCACCTACATTGGGGATTCCCTTTCAGGATCCTCGTGTTTACTCCTTTGAGCATCAACTTGGCCTTCTAGGAAGACCTCATCTTTTGAGGTTGCCTCTTCAGTGTCCACTGACTTTCACTCCTCTACATTGGAGTCATAGTGGTTTGTTCATTGATCCAGGGGTTCTTTCATTCTGGGGGGGCTTTGGTGTCTCATCCCTCTCTCATGGGGGGGCTGATTGTACTTATGGTTTTGAGAGAGTCTCTTGAGCCATTTCTTTTTCTGCATTTTTTCAATCTCTTTTTGGAGTAGGGTTTTTTCCCACTGGGTTTTCTCTATTTCTTCATTTTACAGAGATTTGGTTGTGCTAGGTACCTCATTAGGCCATGTTGCTGGGACCCATTTTTATGCTTTCAACACTGTAGTTTCCCTTGCTTTCTTCTTGCCTTGTTTGTAGCTGCATTGTTTCTCATCTTAAGGGGGGGTGTTAGAGTGAAGTATTAATTATATTAATTAACTTTACTCCCTTCCTAAGATGTCAACACTTTTAATTTTAGTTGTTTATATTTAAACACGCATGCACTAGTTGATTTAAACTTATGCACTTGTTATTTTAAATATAAACTTGCATGCATTAGTCTTGTAATAATTTAACTAATTATTACATGCACTAGGGTTTCCTTTCAAGGCTTTCGATCTCCTTTATATGGATGATCCATTTTACATTCAATTCATTCATTAATTGAGGATATTTTCTTCTTCATATTTTTTAGTCAAACCCTTGCCCTCTTCTTGTCTCTACTTCCTTGTAACAAGTTTTTGTATGCAGGTGATCTTTGAGTTTTATGAATTTGTATTGCTCAAATTCGGTAATACTAGCTGCACTGCATCTAGACAAGATCAGAGCCCTTTTGAATGGAGAAGTTGTGTCATCAGGGTTTTCCATGTGTGATAATTATTTGCTTTCAGTAGTTCTTTCTAGGTTTTTAGCTTCTCCCAAAGTTTATCTTAAGGGGGGGTGTTAGAGTAATAAAGTGTTTACTGATTAATTGAATCATATTGATTTAATTATTCAGTCACTTATTACCTCTTTCAACTTAAGCTAAACTTTAGGCATATAATAATTAATTTCTTTATTAATTATTATTATGCAACCTAGGGTTTTACCTTTTTAGGTTTTCTAATCTCCTTTTATAAGGATTGATCTCATAACACTTTGTAACCTTTTCTGACATTTCATTATTGATTGCAACTTTTGTTTTTGCACATCAAGGATTTCTACTCTCTCGTGGATCCATGCATTCAGGTCTCCATAGTTGTTTGCTTCTCTCTCTTTTTGTGACAGGTGTTTGCGTGTAGGTGTTCTTGGGAGCTGTGGGTTGTTTTTCATCAACTCCAACAGTAACAATGAATATCCACCATATCCAACAATGTACTCCAGGTTATATTTGATGAACCAATAGAAACTGAACTTCCATTTAATCTCTCTCTACCTTCACATAGCTTGTAGAAGGAATAATTTCTTAGGATCCTATCATCATTGATAGATCTGGGCCAACTTGTAAAAAAATCCATGAAATGCATATTACTATCAACAATCTATTGTAATAACATATTGTAGTTGTGATCATGATCATACCAATTAGATGAACATCCATTGGCTAGAAGCTCAAAATCTATAGCCTCGCAAAAATTTGAAAAGCCTTATTTTTGGTGAAATCCTTGCTTAACAAGTTCAAGTGTTGAATGTTCATTTGGCCATTGTATGTAGTTTCGAAACTTACCATGCATAACATTAATGAACTTTGTCACAACTCTTGCAATTGTTGACTTTCCACAACCAAAAAGTTCACTAATGTTAATCATAGACATTACATATGATAGTCTTAAAATAGAAATAGCAACTTGTTTCTCAACTGGATGCACCCTACTCTTGATACTTGTTGCTAAGGATGAAGGTATATCACCTTGTTTACGATCTTCATACAATGATTGACATAGAAATTGAAATAATGCATATGGAAACCTAAAGACACTACAAATTTGCATGTCATCACATTTAACTTCAAAAATATAATGGTTCCACCTATGCAACAAATGTGGTTTGATATACCACTCACCAATTACCTTCCCTTTCCACTGAGAATTATAAATATTTTAATTGAGTATATTTTGTTTTTTAGAACATATTGCATAAAGCTCCAAGTTTGTTTCATCTTCCTCCTCATCATCTAAACAATGAGAAGCTCCTCATGATTCTTTCTTATATTTATTTAATACGTTTGTTGAATCTTCAACATCACTAAAAACTTGAAATGTTATTTTTTGTATCACCAAAAGACATTCTAGCAATACCTAGGTAACCCTTTTTCTCCTATAAATGTATCCATCACCTATGCTACAAAATTAAAACTTATTAATAAAAAAGTGTAGTAGAAAAAGGTAATAAATCTCTATGCTCTAAAAGTACATTATAAATAGTGTAATTTAAGAAACAATGATACCATTCTAGATAACAATATGCACCAATGTAAACAAGAAAAATTGAGGTCCATCAAAATTTACTATACACAAGCCTAATTTATGACAGAGAATCAATACAAAAAGATACAAGTGTTATACAGATAAATGTTATTATAGCTAAAAAAAGATGAACAATAATCATAAGAAGTTCCATACAACTTATCAGTTTTATTTCGTAGACTTATCCTACTAATAAATACAAAATTAATCTTCTCTGGCATATGATTCATTGATTTTCAACATTGCTTGACCAATATTATTTAGTTATGAAACCATGCTCATTTGGACATTAATTTTCTACTCTTCAATTTTTAATAACCTTTCTCCAATCAAATCATCTTTATTCATGTGTTGTTCATGGTGTTTTGTGCACCCCTCTTTAGCCATTTGTAGAGTAGAAACATGAGCAACTTATTGTTATCAAGGATAACATCCTTCATGCCCATTACATTTAAAATAAATTTTTATTTTTTCACCATGCATTGTTTGTCTCTTTCATTACCATTTTAAGGCTGCTCATAACTTTCTATGTTTGGTGTTTTGGGTTCCTGCAATGGATCATATTCATTTAGAGGATTGTTCTCATCAAATGCAAAACTTGTATCAGATGAGTCAATAGTAATTTTTCCTATATTGATGGATCGATCTTTACCAAATGTCATCTCTATTGCATCATAAAGTTCAACAATAAACTTTGTAGGAAGTTTCTTATAAATTTCCTTTCCTGACTTGTCATGTTCTATTAACTATCATGCCCAGATGGAATGTTGTGTTCGTAGTCTCTGATCCTTTTGAAGTCAAGCTACATATGCTCCCAATGATCTTGACATTGGTTTTTTGTGTGAAGAAAATCATGAGAAGAGAAGTATTCTTGAATAGTTTTCTAGTTTTTAGTGGCATTTAATGCCTTTCTCATTACACCACCAATTGATTGTTTTTCTCTCTCAATTATTTAGCTTGAATCAGAACCATTGTGTTTGCAATGCTCCAACAAAATCTTCTTTTTGTTTGAGGAAGTACAAGATATTGAATTTTTGTAACATCTACTTCACTAGTTAGAATTTTCATTTCAATTATCACTTCTTCAGTGACCACTTCTTCATCATTCACGTGTGTACTAGGAACAAAATCTAAGTAATAGTCATCATTAGAGAAAATAAATTTTTCACCCATGCTATCTTCTGAAAGCATTGAGGTGAAACTCATGAAACTATGTTGAAGAATTGGATGAGATGTAGCTCTATTAATCCCATTAAATTATCATAATTAACTCTCTAATGTACACCCAATTAAAAAAAACTTGTCATTCCACATTGGGGATATTGAAGTGAAGGAAAAGAAAAACATTGATTGAATATAGAGTGCATGTAAGAGAACAAAACGTGATTTGGCATATTAGTTCAGGATAACCAATTATCAGAAGACTGTAACTATGACAATATGATTGGCCTTAAGCATGTTGAGGTTAAGTTCTAAATTTTGTATATGCCTTAATTATTTGTATGGTTTGGATTGAAATCTTTTGTGGTGTTGTGTTTTGTAAAGAGTTTTCCCATCATAGGCGCATTGCACAAAATAGTCATGTCTTCTTTTGCTTTTGAAGTCTTGGATGGTTTATAGACATCACATGTTGGATTTCAAGGATTTTCTTGGCAAAGCTTAGTGATTACTTCCTCAAATTCATTTATATGTATTTTATTAGTTTGGTCGGCATTCATTAATCCCTTAGCCATCTTGCAATGCATTAAAAATGCCAAGTTTTTTTTAATTAAAATTTAGGGAAGATTAATCCTATGAACTATGTGCATTGTGAACTTTTAGTCATGAAAGATGAATTTTGTGATTGGTCTGGTGAAAGTTGAGATCTATGAATGTGTAAACTATCAAGAACAACATTTTACAAGATATTAAACACCCAGTTGATTTCAAAAAAAAAATTTCACATCCGATTGTAGCCTAAGATTGAAGTTCCTAGAAATGCATTATCAGTGATAAATTTATTCTTTTACTTTGCAACTGCAAACAACATTTCATCATTTTTTCACTCATCTATAATATCATTGCTAAAGGTTAATCATAACCTGATTAGAAGCTAATGGAGGCTTTATATAACAAAGTTCCTGTATTTTATATATTCCTGATATTGAAAATTAGAAAAAAAATTATTCTCTATGTCTTTGACAACTCTAAATTCTTTGAATTATCTTATATATCTTCAAACTTGAAAAAAGAATGTTGTAAAGGATATACACATATGTTGTCCTAGATCACACCAAATTGTAAGTAAGATACCTTGTAATGCCCCTCAACCCTATCAAGTCCTAGTTATGGTCACTAGAAATTAGGAAGAGCTATATGTGAGAATGATCCTTCTTGTGATGGTTGCTTAGACTGAACCTCTTGCAACTCACCATAAATTCATATTTTAATTTGGGAAATAATAACATTGCATAGGTATGTTCTTTTATATATCTTCCTACAAGTCAGTGATATTTTAGGGATCAGCTGATAGACCTATATGCTTATTTGTGAGATGCTCATTATTAATATTTATGTGTACCTTATGTTAATTGATTATAATCACTTAAGGGTTAGATGTGTTACCTACTCTAATAATGTTACTTCAAATTAGACACGATTAGTGCATTTAGGGTTATATGATTTATTTATCTTGATTTGATAATGGGACATTTTGAGTACATTCCTGATGGTTAAACAAGTTTTTGAAAGTTAATAGATGATTTACATCTACATGATTGTGTTATGATACGTTCTTGTTATACAATATAGAAAGGAGATTATTCTATTACTAACCACACTGATCCAATTATGCTTTGTTGATGTCACTGTCTGATGTGAGTGTAGGATGAGGGGAGGTAGCCGTAGTTACTCATGCATGAGGTCCACATGGTGCCGCACTCTCCCTCCTTATTTTCCATTGTTTGTACATATTTGTGTGTGTATATATATGTTGGTGTACTCAGTTATTGTTGTAGGAGGGTAAGTGCAAAAAGATGGGGGAACAAAAAGGGGGTATAAGATGCCACTTTTTCCTAAAATCAACAAACTCTTAACTTCAAGAAGAAATTGAAGATAGTTAGACTCAAAATTTTAAGATGCGACAAGAAAAAGAGTTGTAATACTCTGAATCTAGTTCCTAAACTACTAATTTATTTTGACAATGGTGCAGATTAAGGCCCTCAAAAAATGGGAGCACAAAAAGTGGTCCTATTTTTTGTGAAAAAACATAACATAGCGTCTGGTGTGCTCCCCCTAAAATGTTAACTTTTTTTTTGAATTTTTTTAATCACTCCAGTGAGAAGTTAGCTAACACCACATAGTTTATCCTGGATTATTCTGCTAATTTTTTATGAATGTATAATGTTTGATGAATTTACGAAGTGCAAACATCTTGAAAACATGAAATTTTTGTGTGCTCCCCCTTGAAATCATTTAAAACTAATCGAAAATCAAATTTTTATTTTTTTGGAAGTGTGTAGAATGGAGTCTAGTTTTTAAAAATGTAACTTGTTGCAAAATTCGATGAACGAGCCGAAATCTATGCCCAAAATACTACATGTTGGCTTTTTACAAAAAATGGACATACACACAAAAGAAATTAGAGATGAAAAACTTAACATAATCATAATTCAAAATAAAGTATATGCTTAGATAGCTAACAGAGAGATCTGCAATATCACATCGTCTGATTTTTACATTATTGAACCATGAGTAAGCCTGATGAAGAGCACATAAAAAAGTTTTGATTTTTTGTATGTCTTCTGGAAAACATGTCTCAGGCCTATTTGAATCCTCCAAGCCTTTGGGTTGGATCTCCGAGGAAGATCCAAGCCTTAGGATTGGTAAATTCCAATGCCTTACCAAGCACATGCGCCCTATAGGGTGTGTGCGCAATAGAGTGTGCACACTATGAAAATCTATGACTTCCATAGGGTGTGCGCCCTATCCCGTATGCACCCTATTTAAGTCATAGATTTCAATTGTGAGGAGAAATAGTCAGAGTGAGAGGAAGATCTCTCTCTCTCTCTCTCTCTCTCTCTCTCTCTCTCTCTCTCTCTCTCTCTCTCTCTCTCTCTCTCTCTCTCCCCTACTCTCTCCCCTCTCTCTCTCTATCCCTTATCTCCTCTCTTTGTCTTATCACCCTCTCTCTCCCCCTTATCTCTCTCTCTCTCTCTCTCTCTCTCTCTCTCTCTCTCTCTCTCTCTCTCTCTCTCCCTCTCTCCCCTCTCTCTCTATCCCCTATCTCCTCTCTCTGTCTTATCACCCTCTCTCTCCCCCTTATCTCTCTCTCTCTCTCTCTTGTTTTTCATAGGTCACACATGCTATAGCGTGCTCATGCTATACAAGAGTATGCATAACACTTTTTAGTTTTTGATAGGGCACACCCACTATAGCGCACTCATGCTATGGAAGACTAAAATAAACGGTCTTCTTTGTTAAAGATCTCGTGAAAGAGGCCCACTTTTTCTGTATGTTGTCTGAGTTATGCATGTTATCTAACAAATATTCACTTTTCATGGTGTTGATAGTGACAAAGAAGAATATTCTATCAATTTGCACGATCTTTTTGTTTAAAATCAACATTGAATTGTGAAAGTCAATCATTATCACCAAAATTTATCGATTGAGGTAAGTTTTTTTTTTTTTTTACATGTCAAATGTGAATAAAGAGTGTTTTGGTTTATAATTGGTATGATATAGACTTATTCAATACATAATTTAATATAATTGTAATAAATTTATATTATAATTTGTCATATTGTAAGAGGTTTATATTATAATTTGACTTATTGTTTTACATTTATATTATATTTTTAAAATTGATATCAATTCATATGTAGAAATCATCATCATGCCAAGGAAATGAGCAAAGACTTTAACACTGAAAGAGCATGAAAGAGACAAAGAGAAGAAAAGGGAAAGAATGAGACAACTTCGTGAACAAAAAAAATTGGATACCATAGAAGAAGATTTTTCTTTGGATGAGGAACATGAAACATCAATCCAAAGTAAGAGAATTGGAATTGGAAACAAAAAGACAACAAATGAGAAACTTGTGTGCAACAAGACAATTGAATTATGAAGATGCGGGCACATCATCTATGAGTTCCCAAGTTGAAGAGACATCATCATCCAATGTTGGAGGCACACCATTTTATCATGTTGAAGGCACACCATTGTCTACTTCTGAAGGTGTGGGCACACCATTGTCTACATCCCAAGGTGTATGTACCCCCTTTTATCATGTTGAAGCACACCATTGTCTACATCCCAAGGTGTAGGCACAACATTGTCTCATGTTGAAGGCACTCAAGATGGTATGCAATTCACACATAATATTTTTTATGCTCCTAGAATTATTTATAGAAAGCCAAAATATTTGATTGATATTGATACTAACATTTTGCAAGTAATGCATGACAAGATTCCCAAGTGCACTTGTCAAAGAAATGCTAATCATATATGGAGATCAGTTTTTAAGAATTTAAACATGATAGGAAGATGTCAACTATTTGTTGAAATGATGAGAAATCTGAAATTTAGGCCCATCATGAAGATTATTGGGCTAATAACAATGGATGGGTCAAGTGAAAAATCTATTTTAAAGAATCTAATGACTGCATATGAGAGTGTGGGTTCTACATCACGCACGAAAGATAGTAATGTCACATGATGTGTACTTACATCAATGATAGTAAGCACTCAAATGAAGAAATCTTGACTCATTAGAAAAACAAGAAAAACATTGAAAATAAGTAGAAAGTCTCTAATGAGAACCTTGGGAAGGCGTCAAAGAGTGGAAGATCCAAATAGCAATGAGTTATGGGCATTTTCCGGTAGACTACCGCAAAATGATAAAGCAATTGTTGAAGCTTTGAAATCCTTGATTGAAGAATTTTGGAAGAATAACACATGGGTATATCCTAATCAAAGAGATGTTGTAAGAAGGAGGATTGGTAGTCGAATTCATGTTCCACATCCAAAACATTTTTTGGATTCAACTCAGACACAATTCTT
This sequence comes from Chamaecyparis obtusa, assembly GCA_027943335.1. Classification (NCBI taxonomy): domain Eukaryota; kingdom Viridiplantae; phylum Streptophyta; class Pinopsida; order Cupressales; family Cupressaceae; genus Chamaecyparis; species Chamaecyparis obtusa. The sequence goes on from BSBK01003582.1 coordinate 684,470, forward strand.
TGCAAAATTTATGCATATGTATCCTCAAATTAAAATTAGTCAGAGATATTTTGAAACGTGTAAACCTTTTTATGTGACTTGATAAATCACACACGGACAACTTGTTGTTGTAGGGTACATATTGAATTTTCTAACCATTTTGAATTTTATAGGAATATGTGTATAGATTTGCACTCTAACAATGTTTTGCAGGATTGTAACATAAATATCCCACCTAGATCTTCAATGGAATTTATATCTACCATTTTATGTGAGAGTGGAATTAATATCTACCAATTTGTCAACATATGGAGAGTACGCATGCAATCGGTAATGAAATAGTGGAATTTGGAAAATATAAGACCATGACATACAATCTAAAAGATGAAAAGAGGCTAAAAGATGTGATTTAGTAATTGAAAAAATTCCAGTGTATTAGTTCATGGACATTTTTTGTAAAAAATTGATTTATGAGTATGCAAGGCATACACATAGAGCACGATGGTTGGATATGCAATTCAAGTTATGCAAGGACACATTCCCACTTGATACCATTGTTTCAGTTGTGGAATTTGTAGAGAACTACACACTACAACCACAGAATGAGGTGCAAGCAAAGTATTATAGCTCTCAACAGGTTGCTCTATTTGTTCATATAGCATTCGTGCATTCATTGGATAGTACAGAGGAGAATAGGAAGATATTGAGGGAGTATCATTTTTATATTAGTGATGATTGCTCACATTCTATAGAGTTTGTACATGGTTGCTTTCAACTATTTTATGGTCATTTAGCAAATAGGGGCATAAAATATCATCGAAATATCATATGGTCAGATAATTGTGCATCACAATTCAAGAATTCTCAGATATTTTATTGGTTTTGTAGGATGCATAAGATTACTAGAATTCAATATATGTGGAATTTCACTAAGGCCAGTCATGGAAAGGGACATCACGATGGTGCAGGTGCATGTATTAAAAGAGCCTTAGCACGTGAAGAATTAAAGTACAAAGAGAAATCAACATAGTCAGATGCGGGATGTATTGTCCAGTGGTGTAATGCTACAATGGGTCCAGGTAATGAAGGTGAGTCTATGATTCATAGATTTTTTTGGTTGATGGATGAAACTAACATTGTACCATATGAGGATTGTTTTACATTGACAAGATCGAGTGAGCTACACTCTTTAAGAAGTTTTAATGTAGGTTCATGGAGTATCCACACATGACATATGGCGTGCTTTTATTCATCATGTGTAGATGAAGATTGGGATGGGTGTGAGTCAAAGGAATCAGTTGATGAATGGTATACACGTATTTTGAGTCCACTTGCCTCCTATCATCCCCATGAATCACTACAACTGACAAAAATGGAATTATCCATTGACTTTGATCACTTATATGATCTAGTACAACCAGGTAAAATTTTCCACATACAAATAATCTCAAATCTAGTGCTTTATTATAAATATTCAGTAAACTGATGTCCTCATTGTGTTTATATCATTACAGGCCATGTTTTTGTTGTTATTGCACCTGAAGATAATGAAGAAGGCACAAATTATTATTTGTGTCATTATGTTGAGGCAAAAAAGAAATTGGATCACTCGATTATCGATGGTAAAGAATTAGAATACCCTATAGGAGTAGTGGTTGTAACTAGTACATGGCTTAGATGGTATGCCATGAAGAACCCTAGGTTGTGGTTGTTCGAGGATTGGGAGACACACAGAAAGATTCTTCATTATTCAAACCTCATCGTTGCATCAAATGTCCACTTGATTAGATATGGGGGAAGACCACATAATAAAAATCTTTGGAAGGTTCGTGAGTCAGACCATGAGGCAATACTTGAGACAATCAAGGGTAGGGAAAGATCCAATTGGTTCATTGGACTAAATAGAGATACAAAATATTTTAATGTCAAATTTATATAGCACTATAAATTGGGTGGACTGTAAATTGCTCATGCATTACCCCGTATGTATAACGAGAAGTTTGTAAGATTTAATGACAACCTTTCTCTTCTATTTTTTGGGGCAATACCAGAGGTTTTCTCTACTTAGCTCTTTCCTCCAGTGCTCTTATTAAGATGAGTTGTAAAAATATTTCTCATTATTAATAAAAAAAACTTTATGATGTTATGCCAATGACTTGCAGGCACATAATACTTGGAAGGCCATGGAAGAGCCTTAAGGAATCAACTCAATTCAAGGATGCACGATCTCATTTCCTTTCCAACTTCTCCCTCTCTGAAATAGAAGTTTTACATTTTGGTTTATCTAGATTAATACATTTTCTTCCATTACTAGGTTTTACCTTCTTCCCTTGCAGTTGTTCTATTCCTTGTTTCACACATTTTCCCTTTTCAAGTCCAGATACCTTTGTTGGAAAATTGGTGAAAAAATAATTGCATAAGACTTGTGTTTTCTTATCCACCATAAAACCATCCACTCTTAAGTATTTACACTCACCAAAATGACTGGTGCCAAAACAAGGCTCTCCCAATCACTAACTGTGACTAACTATCACCTTAAGTAGGCTAACTCAACTCGAGGATTCAGAAAGTAACTTCAAATCAACTCAAGGAATTAGTCCTACTCAAAGATAAAATGGAGTTCTTTGAATTTTTAAGTTACTCCCACAACCATGCTCATGAGTTCACTAACACTTTTCTTTGTTCCAATCTCTCCAAACACCAATACCCTCCTAGGCCACCTAGTGTACCTAGTGCCTCCACCACATCAAAACTCAACCAAAATTCACACCATGATCCTAACACCTTAGATCATCTCAACATGGTACATTTTCCATGTTACAACTTTCCATTCACTCATATCCACTCATCCTTCACCATTCTTCTACTATAGCCTTTCTAGGCTTGTCTAGTAGCCCTTCAAACCTTGAAATCAAAAATTCATTCACAATATCCGCAAACAACCTATAAATGTTTTTAAACTTTCAAATGCCCTTTTTAGAGTTACTAAGTTGATATCATTCTCATAATTTCATGACCTGGCTAGTGAAAACTTCCTTCACCCCCTAACCCTTCAACTAGGCCTAATTAGCCCTTGCCCAAAGAAGCATCTCTACCATCCACTAATCTCCAGGACTCCACAACCCCAAAAAGTGTTGATAAAGGATAAAAGACAACCATTTTTCAAATTATTTTTTCCATATTCACCCATCTACACTCCTATTCAATAAACCCTCATTATTTGGGCTAGAAACCAAGGGTTTTAGAGAAATCACCCTATCAAACCACTCACAACTCTAATCAAGGTTCTAAGACCTTAAAATGCATCCAAATAGACCATTACAACCCTTAACTACCCTCTCCATCCATCAAATTACTCCCAGCCATGATTGGTGTGGGACTAGTTTCCCATAATCAATAATCTTTCTCCATTTGGGTTCTTCAACACTCCTTCCCAAACCCCTGCATAAGGTCAATGTATTACAACACAAATGGAACCTTACAACTTCTTCCAAATCAAAAAAATTGATCAAACACATCAGTATGGATCCCAAAATCCATAACCCACCATAAAAACATCCACTCTTAAGGATCTACACTCACCAAAATGACTGGTGCCAAAGTAGGGCTCTCCCAATCACTAACTGTGACCCCAAATCCAGTCACTGTCAAGAACACCAATAATTTACTCTGGGAAGATAAATAGCAACAAAGGAAAATTACTTACATCATAGACCAATCCAAATCACATTTTATGCAAATATTTTAATTCACTGGTCTTAGACTACACTTTGAGCTGAAGTGTCCCTCAAGGTCCCTTCAACATGAAATTGGTGATTTTTACGGGGTCATATCTCAAAGCTTGTGCAAGGTAGCATTGATTCGTTAGGTGCTATGAGACCATGTTACTGGGGCCTAAAATAACCTATCTCAGTTTTTAGAGATTCAATTTTGCTTAAATTTGGCAACACATTCTCGGTCGATGTCACAACTCAAAGTGTTCCTCAATTCAAATAGCCAACATTGCATATCTTTCAAACCATCAGTCATAGGATCAAGCCATCTATTCAAATAGCTTTGGATGGCTGGTTAAACGATAGTGGAAACCCCATTTTCCACACACAGTCATTCGAACGCCCCTGACGACTCTGGGCTGAAGTGTCCCTCAATGTCCCTTCAGCATGAAATCAGTGATCTTTATGCGATTATATCTCGGAGCTCATGCAAGGTAGCATGAATCCCTTAGGTGCTACAGGACCATATTGCTGAGGCCTACAATAGCCTATCTCAGTTTTTAGAGCTTCAAGTTAGTTTAAATTTGGCAACACATTCTTTGTCGATGTTAGAACTCAAAGTGTTCCTCAGTTCAAACGGCCAACATTGCGTATCTTTCAAACCGTCGGTCGTAGCATCGAACCGTCTATTCCAATAGCTTCAAATGGTCGGGTAAATGCTAGGGGAAACCTCATTTTCCACACACATTCGTTGGAACGCCGTCGACAACTCCAAGCCAAAGTGTCCCTCAAGGTCCCTTCAGCATGAAATCAATGATCTTTACAGGGTGATATCTCAGAGCTCGTGCTAGGTAACATTGATTCGTTAGGTGCTACGAGACCGTGTTTCCAGGGCCTACAATAACCTATCTCAATTTTCAAAAATTCAAGTTCATTTAAATTTGGCAACACATTCTCGGTCGATGTCAGAACTCACAGTGTTCCTCAGTTCAAACGACCAACATTGTGTATCTTTCAAACCATCGGTCATAGCATCGAACTGTCTATTCCAACAGCTCTGAATGGCTGGGGAAATAATAGGGGAAACCTCATTTTCCACACACAGTCATTCCAACGCCACCAACGACTCCGAGCTGAAGTGTCCCTCAAGGTCCCATTAGCATGAAATCAGAAATCTTTACGGGGTCATATCTCAGAGGTCGTGCAAGGTAGGATCAAGCCATTAGGTGCTATGGGACCATGTTGCTGGAGCCTACAATAACCTATCTTGATTTTTAGAGATTTGAGTTCATTTAAATTTGGCAACACATTCTCGGTCGATGTCAGAACTCAAAGTGTTCCTCAGTTCAAATGGCCAACATTGCGTATCTTTCAACCGTTGGTCGTAGCATCGAACCATCTATTCCAATAGCTCTAAATGGTCAGGTAAACACTAGGGGAAACCACTTTTTCCATACATAGTCATTCAAACACTGCCAACAACTCTGAGCCGAAGTGTCCCTCAAGGTCCCTTCAACATGAAATCAGTGATCTTTACAGGGTCATATCTTAGAGCTTGTGCAGGGTAGCATCAAACCATCAAGTGCTACAAGACCATGTTTCCAGGGCCTACAATAACCTATCTCAATTTTTAGAGATTCAAGTTCATTTAAATTTGGCAACACATTCTCGGTCAATGTCAAAACTCAAAGTGTTCCTCAGTTCAAACGACCAACATTGTGTGTCTTTCAAACCGTCGGTCGTAGCATCGAACCGTCTATTCCAACCACTCTGAATGGCTGGGTAAATGCTAGGGGCAACCTCATTTTCCACACATAGTTGTTTGAACACCGCCGATGACTCCAGGCCGAACTGTCCCTCAAGGTCCCTTCAACATGAAATCGGTGATCTTTATGGGGTCATCTCTCAGAGCTTGTACAAGATAGTATCGAGCTATTAGGTGCTACGGGACTATGTTGTTGGGGCCTACAATAACCTATCTCTATTTTTAGAGATTCAAGTTCATTTAAATTTGGCAACACATTCTCGGTCGATGTCACAACTCAAAGTGTGCCTAAGTTCAAATGACCAACATTGCGTATATTTCAAACCGTCGGTCATAGCATCAAACCGTCTATTCCAACAGCTCTGAATGGCTGAGTAAACACTAGGGGAAACCTCATTTTCCACACACAGTCATTCAAATGTCGTCGACAACTCCGGGCCAAAGTGTCCCTCAAGATCCCTTCAGCATGAAATCAGCAATCTTTACGGGGTCATATCTCAGAGCTTGTTCAAGGTAGCATAAAGTCGTTAAGTGCTACGGGACTGTGTTGCCGAGGCCTACAATAACCTATCTTAGTTTTCAGAGATTCAAGTTCATTTAAATTTGGCAACACATTCTCAGTCGATGTCAGAACTCATAGTGTTCCTCAGTTCAAACGACCAACATTGTGTATCTTTCAAACCATCAATCCTAGAATCAAACCATCTATTCCAACAACTTTGAATGGCTGGGTAAATGCTAGGGGAAACTTCATTTTCTACACAGTCATTTGAATGCCATCAATGACTCCGGGCCAAAGTGTCCCTCAAGGTCCCTTCAGCATGAAATCGACAATCTTTATGGGGTCATATCTCAAAGCTCGTGCAAGGTAGCATCGAGTTGTAACGTGATATGGGACTGTATTGCCAGAGCCTATAATAACCTATCTCAATTTTCAGAGATTCAAGTTCCTTTAAATTTGGCAACACATTCTCAGCCAATGTCAAATCTCATAGTGGTCTTCAGTTGAAATGGCCAACATTGCGTATCTTTCCAACCGTCGGTCGTAGCATCGAACCGTCTATTCCAATAGCTCTGAATGGTTGGGTAAATGCTAGTGGCAACCTCATTTTCCACACATAGTTATTCGAACACCGTTGACAACTTCGGGCCAAAGTGTCCTTCAAGGTCCCTTCAGCATGAAATCGATGATCTTTACGGGGTCATATCTCAGATCTCTTGTGAGGTAGCATTGAACTGTTACGTGATACATGACCGTCACTAGTACATTTGAGACCTTTTTCTGATGGCCAAGCATCTGAATTTAGACAGTAAACTATCGATTAAGTGACACCACCTGACGTCACAGTTTTGTAGTCAGAAAAATTGATAGTTCTGCCAGGCATCGTAATTACGACAACCTTGTTCATCGCTAAAAGAGGGTTCCAACACAGTGAGCCTATTGTCAGACTTATTTGTGGCTATCACAATTGGGATGCCTACCATCACAACAAATAACAAACAATGGCGACCCGTCAAAAGCTTCCAACGGGTAGCCATCATTTGTAACATGTTCACTGATGGAAATACTTTTATTGCAATGGATATCTGTTGAAAGTTTAAAATGCATATCTATTGTTTGTGGTTTGTAACGACGACTATGTTGTATGTGCGACAGACATGTGTTGGACATTTATGATGGATATCTGTCATTTATGGTTGTTTTTCGACAGCGATGTTGTTAATACGATGAATAGATGTCAGATGTTTGTGATGGAATACCATCGTTGTTTTAAAGTCATCATAGTTACGACGACAATGAGTTTTTAAAATATATATATATATAATTTTATTTTTTGATCGAGTTGGTATTGATTCAAAATGGTATTCTTGCAGATTTGGTTCCTGCTCGTGATTTGGTTATGGATCATTCAAAGATAACTTTGCAATAGATTCGGTAGCAACTCGTGGATTATTGAGTCAAGTCTAGAGACTTGGATTTGGAATGGATCCTACCGAATCAAGACTTGTGACAATGACTTCTCTAGCACAATTTAGAGATAACATTTTAGTAGATTCAATAGCGGCTCATGGATTATTGAGTCGAGTCTAGAGACTTGGATTTGGAATGGATCCTACCAAATCAAGACTTGTGACAGTGACTACTCTAGCATAAGAAGCTAGTGCGGCGATCAGAAATGCATTCTTCCTAATGTTTTCATGGGATATATATGGACCTGATTGTATTTGGATCTGATTTGAGCGACTTCTTCACTTCTTTGGTATGAATTTGATGTGTGGGTTCACAGTGCAGTCGATATATATTTGTCGTACATGAATTGAGATCTTAAATTATTGAGCTTCTCTTTGTTTCGAGAATAGTTTAACATTCTCTACTTAATAGGGCCAACCACGTGAAGGTGGAAGCTCATCTGACCCCTCCTAGGAGCCTCTTATGACCCTTTACGACATTTTAAGATCTCTAAGATGTATTCTTAGGGATCGTAAATGGTCGTAAAGGGTCATAAAGGGTCCTGGGACACAACAACTAAGAAACATAAATGTAGGCATCATGGTCACAATTTTTTGGAAACACAACATAATTGAGTGGTATACCCAGATGATGCAATGCAACTACTCCTACAGTTCCATGTCTACACTGTGTAAACAAAACCCAAAGATGAAGAATAAATTTAGAGAGCGCAGGAGGAGAGCGATAATGACCAAAATAATATAGGGACCTGTATTACTTTGGTCATTCTCGCTCTCCTCTACTCTCTAAATTTATTTTTTATCTATGACTTTGTTTACCGCAGTGTAAACTTGGAACCAAAAGAGTGATATATAGTTGTGTTGCATCGTCTGGGTATACCATTCAATTATGTTGTGTCTCCAAAAAATTGTGATTATGATGCCTACATTTATGTTTGTCAACTATTATGATATCTACATTTATGTTTCTCATTTGTCATGTTTATGTACATGTTCTTTATGTGTATCTACTAGAAATTCTAAAAAAAAATTCAGTATCTACAATAGCCCTCTGTTAATCACATTTATGCATATGGTCCCAACAAAGTAGTGCACAAACTACACAAAGAAGGCATCACAGAAATATGATTTCTACTTTCGCCATTGAAGAAATCTTGGGGGCACTAGTTGCATCTCGAGCCTTGCACAAGTTGCACTCATTTCCTACATCAGGTGTAGATGTAGATGGGGTAGATGTAAATGTGGTTTGATTGACCCACCAAAAGTATTGACATCCAGTATTTCTCTAACAATACCAAATGTACATTAGTTCTTCATAAAATGATTAGTTGTCACATTATTTTTAAACATAAAATATAATTATGTATCCAGACCTTTTTCCTATTTGGGCAAATCCAAAATTGACGCTCAGGATTACTTGTTGTGTGTGACGTCTTCAACATGCATGGGCCAACACCACATTGACACATTAGGCACATTGACCAAAGTCATCGATGCTATTTCAAAAAATATTGCATTATCAAAAATATTGCATTGTCATTATTTTGTTCATTCACACTAATTATAATTACAATAAAAAAAAAATCCTAATGTAGACTTGCACATTTTTTGGCTAAGTCGAAGTCTTTGGTTTAAATCACTAGACATTCAAAACAAAATGACAAACCAAAGACAACCATGCAATTGTAAAGAAAGGTAATTTTCTTAATCATGTCACTAATTTTTGCATGTCTAAATACTAGTGTCTTTCAAGTGATTTGATTCTTGGCATGCCCACTACAAATGAGAACAGTCTTAACTAGTGAGGCCGTTTAAGCATATAGAGATTAAATACACTATTTTAAAATGAAATTTCTCTTAACAAAAGATCAAACATATATAAGTAGGACATATAAAATTAGGTGAATAAGAGTAGTACATATAAAACAATCGTTAGAACATGTCAAACATCTGGCATAATTGTACATTTCATTCATGTCATTGATATTCTTCTTCATCCATCTCATCATCAAGATCATCATTGTCGACGACATCATCACCACCACTATTATCGTCATTTTCATCATCACCATCAACATCACCATCATCGTCATCCTCATCATCATCATCATCATCATCATCATCATCATCATCAGTAGTAGCATCATACTCATCAGTAGCAACATCATCGTCATCTTCTTCTTCATATTCTTCTTCGACTAGCTCTCGATCATGATCTAGTTCTACATCATCTTCCACTTCTTCATCTTCCTCGGTATCTTCTTCCATTGCATTATACTTTATCAATCTTCCTTTTGGACCATGTCTAACGAAAAATGACCAACCTAGTTTATGTGAAACCTCTGAGTCTTCATTTGCTTTGTGACCATGCTGATTGCAGTTGTAGCATTTTCCATTGAATTCTGCTTTTTCATTGCTCCAACATTTATTTGAAGTATGTCCTATTTTACCACAATGATTACAAGTAGGTTTCTGATTTCTTTGAGTACCTTGCTTAGAAGATTCACCTTCTCCATTGTATCCAAGTCCTGCTTTTCCTTTCTGCCTATGAAGATTTCGATTATATAGCTGATCTAAGTCTTCTTGGCTTTTCAGCATTCTTTCATTGATTTGTTTTTCGGTGTTTAGGTCATCCACCAATCTTTGATTGATTTCCTTTTCAGATCTTAGTTCTTCTCTTGTGCTTTCTATTTCTGAACTTAGAGTCAAAATTTCCTCATTTGTATGGGAGATCTGATCAATTAGGTTTTCTAGCTAAAAGGTTTTATTTTGGACTTCATTGTTCCTTCCATCTAATTCATCTTTCAACTTGTTTCTTTGTTCTAAGATCTCACAAAATCTTGTTGAGTGTAGCTCTTGTTCTCTTTTTAATTTTCTCACTTCTTCCTGCAGAGACCCATTCTTTTCTAGGAGTTCTTTGACAGCATTGTTTGCTTCATCTGAGCTATCTGAGGGAAAAAGATCTTCAATCTTTTCTTCAATGTAATTCTGATCATTCATCTGATTTGCAAGTTCCTTCCTTCTTTTTAGGGATTGGGAAAAATGTTTTTTTGCTTCTTTAAGTTTAGCTATGGCCATTTCCAGATCTAGCTTTTCATTTTCAATCACCTTGTTCAGTTTGAATACCTCCATTGTCCTGGATCTTTGCTCAAGCTAGTTAAGCTTTATCTTGAGAACCAATACTGCTCTGATACCAATTGTTGGAAATATTCAAGAATTAACCAAGTTATTGAGAGGGGAGGGGTGAATCAGTAACTCCAAATTTTCTTTCAATTACAGATGTATTAACATATAGTTTACTTTAACCTTTTGCATATAGAAAGCATGAAACTTAAAAGCATTCACAATAATGACACATAGATTTGGTTACCCAGAAACCTTCCAAAAGAAAGTAAAATTGGGGTGGGGATGAAACCCACAAAGCTTTAGTACTGCAGTATAAAGTTGGCCGGTTAAGGCTTACAATTGATCACTTCTGATGATCTGCCCTGCTAGGAGCAATAAGGACTGCTAGGTCCACCTTGTTAGAGGATTTTTACAAACTTACAAAAGAAGTATGTACTCGGTAAAGAGATTTTACAAAAGACTGTTAAGTCTACCCGGTTAAAGGATTTTAGTACTGATTCACCTGTTAGGATGAAACAGTAGATCTCTTGCTTTGCAACTGGATTGCTGAATGAGATTCGTTGATGTATTGATCACCTTTTGTGATGAATTTGTCTTTGTTGTTCCTTATACTGTTGTAGCCCTTTGTAATTCGCTTATCTCTACCTTTCTTTCTTTTTCACATTCATTCTTATTTCTGATTACATCTTGGTATTTTACAACATTGTTTATATACAAGTCTAAACAATTAATTACAATTACAATTACAAAGTCGGCTTGACAAATAAACATAAGTGCTACTAAGTCGGCCCAAGTATGGTTACTCGGTTCCTGCAAACTAACTCGGTGACTTTCTGATACTCGGCGTCCACTGCATTACTCGGCATCGTCATGCACTCGGTAGAAGTGAAGGCTCGGTTCATACTGACCACTCGGTAAGTTTTGAACTCGGTAAATACTGGTGACTTGGTAGACATAATGTTACTCGGTTTACACTGTCATGCTCGGTTTGCATTGTCCTACTCGGTTTGCACTGTTCTGCTCGGTTTGCACTGTTCTGCTCGGTTTGCACTGTGAATGCAAATAAGTGTTGTCACTAGTGGCAATCCTGCTTAATGCCAACAGTCTAACAAAAAATGACCAACCTAGTTTATGTGAAACCTCTGAGTACAATACCTGCTCACATTAGCTTGGAAGAACATAGGGCTCTTCTCCAACTGGCTCAAACAACCTTGTATTAATCATTGGAAATCCATTGTCATGTTCAATAATAGTTCTATCAAGATTATTTTTATTGAGTCATAGTCTGTACCATTTACAATGAAGAGAACTAATTTGAAGGAATTGAAGTCACAGTCAAGTATATCAACTAAAATATCATAGTATCGATTTTGTGACTCTCAAGGATGTAAGTCATTTCTAGATGAAATATTAGTCACTTGGAACACTGCACTTATCCCAGAATCACAAGTTCTCTTCGTGTCATCCAAATTTTTGATGCAAAATTTATAACCATTACAAAATATAGCCTTTTGGTGTTTCACCCACAATAATGTCAAACATGTACAAATTATTGCATCACAAGTTGAAAAACATACGATTGATTAATTAACAAATTTATAAGTACCTGTTGAACTCTTAAACCATATGCTAAATCTATTTCCTTTTGTGTAATATTGGGATCTCCATTACGATGAACTTGTATAACCAATGAAGACATGGATTCCCATCTTAATCTATGACCATCATGTTGACATCGTTCAATCCATGTTGTCATCCAATCTTGATTGTTTGCAATAAATAAATGTATTGCATACCACTCTTTAGCAGCTGTACAAAAGTAAATAGATGACTTACAATAGATTTATTTTGAAGATTAAGAATTAATTTACTATAATAACATCTCATAATTTATTACCTTTCAGTTTCCTAAATCTATCGTTTCCCACCAAGTACTCCCCTTCAAATTTTTTAATTGAGTCAAGATCCCAAATGCAATCTATATGGGTCTTTGCTACAAGATTATGAGGATATTAAGTAACGTACACCATCATCTGGTATACCATATATCCCTCAACCATAGAACCCTTGGGACGTGCTCTTTTTCGTACCAAACCCTTAAAAAATTTCAACTGTCTCTCAACCATCCACATTGACCTGGCATGTATAGGTCCACACAATTCAATCTTCTCAACTTGGTGTATGAGGTAGTGTTCTTGTGCATTGAAAAAAGATGGAGGTAAACACTTTTTCATTTCACACATTAATCGATAAATTTTTTTTTTCAAATATTTTATATCTTCTTTATGGATTTCTTTAGATGACAACCACCTACAAGGTATTCAAGACATAAATATATAAATACGAGACTTTACAATATATTACTTGTTTGATATTATTGTTTGATATATTGAACAAATATCACTGCTTACCTCATGTATTTTCCAAGATCATATATCACTTGTTTGATATTATTGTCAAAGTTCTCTGGGAGAGATAGGGGTAGCAAATACTGCAACAATTGTCAACTGATCATTTCATACAATAAAAATTGAATGCAATTACACAAATATATTGTAAATACAAAAGACTATGACTTAACTTGATGAAGGTATGCCAATCATGTGTTTTCATCCTTGACCCAAAATCATTTTTCTTTGATATGAGATTGCTTATATCCGTAGAAAATCCTGTAGGAAAATGAATTTTTTGGATCACTTCTTTTATGGCATTACTTTGTTGCTCTATTAATAACCAAGAAAGAGCACTTGCATTAATTTGGTCTCCATTGCTATTTGATTCAATGATATTTTTCATTGCATAATTGGAATCATGAATGTCACTATAAATTTTGCCAAGTTTTTCTTTGTCATGCCTTTCGTCCAATATTTTCCACAACGTCTCTATTACATTATTTTCAATATACATAGTATCAAAAAAATGCACAATTTGTAGATGCTCATAGTAGGGAAGCCTACTAAATTCTCTGGGATAACATTTTAGTCCCTTTGGAAGCTGGTCGGTGATGCCGTCGCGACCTTCAAGATCATCAAGTACATAATTAGCCAACAAAACACAATCAAAATATATAATTTTCAAACATTGACCATTACGTGGAATGATATTACCTTGAATTATATTATATTCCAACTGCCATAGGTGAGGTTTCATTCTTCGGGGCTTTGATATAGTCTCTTCTTTCCCATTGAAAAGATGACTTTTTGCACTTCGATACTTATGATTTCTGGGGAGGAACTGCCTATACTCATCAAACACCTATTGTCTTAAACTTTTGGAATGATAAGATTTCATCTTTGGACCACACATTGGACATGCAAATTTTTCTTTTGTTTGAAGACCTACAAGATAACGATAAAATTGGATTAAATATGTATATTTTTAAAATTTGAATTATCCCATACAACTAGAATTCACCATAACATACCACAGAAATGTGTCAACCCTGGAGCATCATGAATTATCCACACAAGCATTGCATAGAATTGAAATTCTCTTTGTCCAATTGGTCGGGAGATTTCATACATAGTGAAACCATTCCATAACACCAACAACTTGTCGATAAGAGGCACAATATATGCATTCATATCTTTCACTTGGTACTTACCTAGTTGAATTAACAACAACATCAGATAATTATTGTGGCCATTTCACTCCAAGACTTATAATTACATGTAGATAACTATAAAATAATAAGATACCTGGAACAATCATTGCCAACATAACGTGCTCCCTCTTTATTGACATCCATGGAGGAAGGTTATTGTTTATAACAAAAATAGGCCACACCGAGCAAACAGATCTCATCTCTCCATGTGGATTGACACCATCTGCTGCCAGAGAAAGCCTGAGATTTCAAGGTTCCTCTTTAAAGTGTGGCCACTTTTCCTCTATGTCCATAAATGATGAACCATCCACAGGCATTTGAATAATGTCATCTTGACTCATGTCGCGTGCATGATAATCCATAAATTATACCAAGCTATTGCACCTAAATAATCATTTCAGACATGGAATAATGGGGATGTGATGAAGAACCTTGTGAGGCACCTTTTTTGTCATTTTATTATCTCGATATCTTCTCGTATGGCATTCAGGGCATTCTGTTGCATTTTTGTGTTCTTTATAATAAATAATATGATCTTCAGGACAAGCATCTATTGTTTTATACTCCATTCCAATATGTTTCATAGTGGCACATAATTCTTGGTATGAGTGAGGGAGAGCATTTGATGGTGGTAACAGAAAGTCACCTATCAATCTGCAAAAAATAATATAAGTCATTACTACAAACAATCTTAATGGTACATGTTTCACTTTTAATAGACTATAATGACATATATGACAAACCTTAGCATACGTGACATTGCTATGTTGGATAAACCATTCATAACCTTCAAATTCACCAACAACAACATAGCAGAGAGAAGAGTAGATTGGGAGCCTTCGTAAAGGGTCGTGTCTACCTTCTCAAATAGAGGTATATCATGGAAGTCGTCAATGTCATCCTCATCATTAGCATCAGTGGTAGCACCAGCAACACCAGTACCAAATGTGTCAATGATCAATACATTCATATCATCATCTTCAAATGTGTTTTCTGGCGCATGATCTTCATCTTCCATGGGATCATGATCTTCAACTTCAATACTCACACCTCCATGTTCCTCTATATTCACATTGGGGAGATCGACCTATATAAAAATGATGATAATCAAACCTCCTTCCATGGTTCATATGTATATTAATTATGAAAACAATATAACAAACAACTTACCACTGGATTATAATCAAACCCCCCTTCCATGTGACCATTCTCCCTACAATGTCTCTTTGTCATTTTGATTTTGATTCTTCTTGTCTTTAAGTTGTTACAACTCTTGCATGGACAATAACATTTGTCATCGACTTCTCTTTGAAAGTTAGACAACAATCTAGCGATTGTCTCCCTATTTTGATCGAATTCCCTTGTATTATCTGACATGATCCTTAATGTGTATATCTACAAAACAAATTGGAGATGCCTCCTTTCATTAGGTTCATGTCACCTTCTCATAGCTTCTCATTTTCTGACAGATTTTGCCAAAAGCTTTGTAGGAAACCAAATAAGGGGTATTCTTGAGTTCAAACACATTGAGCTGCTACAACTGAATTATAAATCATGAATTCACTATAAAATTAAAACTAAATAGGGAGATAAGTAAGATATTTAATGCATTATTACTTCATTATGATGATAAAAATTTTATTGTCTCAAAGCACATAGTGGTGCAGGGGCACATAGAGCACATAAGGAGTTCACAAAACCTATGAAGATCAAAAAGACATCAGTGAACATGAAGATATCCAATGACATTAGATGTCATTAAACAATAGCATTAGATGCCATTAAACAGTAGCATTACCAGCATTAGATGCATAGGACAACACTAGATGCCATTAAACAACAATTAATTCAAACATTGTAGATAAAGCGAAGTCCTCCATAGAAGGGCATCAACTTCGAATCTCAGTCTTAATTACAGTATACATAGAAGCGAATTCTAGAGCAGAATTCTGTAGCAAATCTTAAGGAAGATCTCAAACTACTTCAAGACTAATTCATTCACAAAGGAGGGACTAATTTGAAGATCAATTCTGAGAACTTTAGAAGCTGTTTATTCCTAGGTAGAATCTAGAAAATATCAACAAATAAAAGTCTGATTTTCTTGCAAATTTGAAAGGATTTTTAGTATGATTCAAAGTTGTTAATGGTTGGAATGTTTTCTAAAAATTTTTTATCCTTATATTTCATGACTTTGAAGTCATTCATGCTCTGAGAATTCTATTCTAGTCGTTGTTATTCCATTTCGGGACTGTACAGTCATTGAAAATCTGAATTAGGACTATTTTCTTGAGTTTCTTTCATTATGAATGTCATTCTATGAATGTAGATTACTGGTTCTCATAGAATGGCATCCAATTAACATGTATTATAATCCTCTAACTTTGGAAATGCAAGTTTGATTGATTGTTGGGGTGACCACCATAGGGAATACTAAGAAACTAACTGAATTTGGAGGATACGCTGAAGGATAGAGAGTTTTGGCCAAACAAGGTCAATATTTTATGATTGAAAGTGTATAGACATGTTAAGTACAAAAGTGAATCAACCATTATTTATTGCAGGAAACCTTGGGAAACATGACATTGAGGAAGCCCTAGATTTAAAGGTTTTGAGGGCACAAATTGGGGCTTTTGTATCTAGAAACCTCTTGGACTCAAATTGACTTCATATTTATTTGATTTGAACCTATTCATGACACTATGCAAAGAATTGGAACCTGGGAGTTTGACTGGTTAGTACTTCCTTTGTAAATGCATGAGTTTTAGGCCTTAAAAATTTGAGAAATAGTGTAAACAATCATATACCTTCCAAAGAAACCTACCCTGTCCTTTTGGCATGTTAAGGTACTCCATAAAGGGTACTCAAATACCTAATATCATCAATATAAGAAATAGAGCACCGACCAATCATATAGGGACATGAGGTGCTCAAACAGTGAGCTCATAAAATAATATATTTAGTCTTAATAAAATCTTATAAAGCAACATATATTGTGTAAAGTGTTTGATCTCTCTATATTTTTTTTGTTGTTGATATTCATTATGTGGTACTCCCCGTTTATGATCATTCAATGAGGAAATGTCTTGATGGCTTGCAGGTTGCAAGCTAGGGCATCATGCATTATTTATGAGCTCACTGTTTGAGCACTGGCCAATCAAATAGGGACATGACGTGCTCAAATAGTGAGGTCATAAACAATGTAAGATTCCCTAGTTGTAGGTAGTTATCTCTTCTATTATGATGGAGGAGTGAAAGGTAATGATCAATGAGGTTGCTGCTATTAGATCATACATTAATACACTTACTGTTTTGAATTTGAGCTTGGGCATCATATAATGTTATTGTTATCATTGCATGCTTGCTTCTGTTGTGCACCATATATTGTTTTATACACTATTTATTTCATTGATACTATGAGCTATTGTAGTTGACTATATTCTTTTGGGGTTTGATCTATTGTAGTTGTTTCTTTTTTCTTTGAATCATTGTTTACAATTACTTTTGATGTAATATTTGTGTGAAGAACAAGAACAAAATGATGAACAAGTATATTTGACAAAGATAAACATGACATTTTTTTGGGTTGATTGGGTTGGCCTGGTACCATTTTCATTATAGAAGAGATAACTACCTACAACTAAATTTCATAATTCCTCCTTTGAAGTCATAGGTTAGTTTAACTATTGGACAATGAGCTGATAGGAGTTTCAAATAGATTTGAATAAAAATTAAAAGTATTGAATTTTATCATGCAATGTTATTGTTGTCATTGCATGCTTACTATTGTTGTGCACCATATATTGTTTTATACACTGTTTATTTCATTGAAACTGTGAGTTATTGTAGTTGACTATATTCTTTTGGGGTCTGATCTATTGTAGTTGTTTCTTTTTTCTTTGAATCATTGTTTAAAATTACTTTTGATACAATATTTGTTTGAAGAACAAGAACAAAATGGTGAACGAGTGTATTTGACAAAGATAAACATGACACATTTTGTTGGACTGATTGGGTTGGCATGGTACCATTTATATGGCCTGGCCAGATATTAAACAGTGAGCTCATGAACAATGTATGACGCCCTAGCTTGCAGCCCGCAAGCCATCAAGATATTTCCTCATGAAATGATCATAAACGGGGAGTACCACATAGTGAATATCAACACCAAAACAAATAAAGAGAGATCAAACACTTCACACAATACATTGAAGGTAATAGAAATGATGCCCTAGCTCTCAAAGCTCGCAGGTCATCAAGCATTATAAATGAAAATATGTAAACAATGCCAATATTAAATAGTGAGCTCATGAACAATGTATCATCCCCTAGCTTGCAGCAGCCCACAAGCCACCAAGTCATTTCCTCATGAAATGATCATAAATAGGGAGTACCACATAGTGTATTATTTTATTACTGATGCCCCTATTTGATCTAATAGCATCAATATAAAAAATAGAGCACCTACCAATCAAATAGGGACATGAGATGCTCAAAAAGTGAGCTCATAAAACAATATATTTAGTCTTAATAAAATCTTATAAAGCAACATATATTGTGTGAAGTGTTTGATCTCTTTTAATTTTTTTTATTGTTGATATTCACTATGTGGTACTCTCTGTTTATGATCATTTCATGAGGAAATGTCTTGATGGCTTGCGGGCTGCAAGCTAGGGCATCATGCATTATTTATGAGCTCATTGTTTGAGGACCGTTCAATCAAATAGGGACATGAGGTGCTCAAACAGTGAGCTCATAAACAATGCATGATGCCCTAGTTGTAGGTAGTTATGTTTTCTATAATGATGGAGGAGTGAAAGGTAATGATCAATGAGGTTGCTGCTATTAGATCATACATTAATACACTTACTATTTTGAATTTGAGCTTGGGCATCATGCAATGTTATTGTTATCATTGCATGCTTGCTTATGTTGTGCACCATATATTATTTTATACACTATTTATTTCATTGAGACTGTGAGCTATTGTACTTGATTGTGAGCTATAAGAAACATATATTGTGTGAAGTGTTTGATCTCTCTATTTATTTATTTTATTGTTGATATTCACTATGTGGTACTCCCTGTTTATGATCAAATAAACAAAGCTCGAATGCCTACCTCAAGTGCCAGTGTCCTCTTTCCACATAGTGTTGGCCTCTTTGGGCACGCCAAACTCAAATGCCCTCTTCACGCCATGCAAAAGTGCAGTGTCATCTTCGCGGCAGCTCTTTGAATTCACAAATTAAAAATGACACTTTCTTTTTCTTTTCTTTTTTATAACCAAATGGGTTTCGCAATTTATGAGCTCACTGTTTGAGCACTGGCCAATCAAATAGGGACATGAGGTGCTCAAATAGTGAGCTCATAAACAATGCATGATGCCCTAGTTGTAGGTAGTTATCTCTTCTATAATGATGGAGGAGTGAAAGGTAATGATCAATGAGGTTGCTGCTATTAGATCATACATTAATACACTTACTGTTTTGAATTTGAGCTCAAGCATCATGCAATGTTATTGTTGTCATTGCATGCTTAATATTGTTGTGCACCATGTATTATTTTATACACTATTTATTTCATTGAGACTGTGAGCTATAAGCAACATATATTGTGTGAAGTGTTTGATCTCTCTATTTATTTGTTTTGTTGTTGATATTTACTATGCGGTACTCCCCGTTTATGATCAAATAGACAAAGCTCGAATACCTACCTCAAGTGTCAATGCCCTCTTCTCACATGGTGTCGGCCTCTTCAAGCACACCAAACTTGAATGCCCTCTTCGCACCATGCAAAAGTGCAGTGTCATCTTCGCGACAGCTCTTCAAATTCATAAATTAAAAATGACACTTTCTTTTTCTTTTTTTTGTTTATAACCAAATGGGTGTCACAATTTATGAGCTCACTGTTTGAGCACTGGCCAATCAAATAGGGACATGAGGTGCTCAAATAGTGAGCTCATAAACAATGCATGATGCCCTAGTTGTAGGTAGTTATCTCATCTATAATTATGGAGTGAAAGGTAATGATCAATGAGGTTGCTGCTATTAGATCATACATTAATACACTTACTTCTTTGAATTTGAGCTCGGACATCATGCAATGTTATTGTTGTCATTGCATGCTTGCTGTTGTTGTGCACCATATATTATTTTATACATAGAATAATAGATTTGGGGACTTAGACTTATGTTCAATCCTTAGTAATGGTTTGGAGAACTAATTGCTAGATGAGTGACTATAGTACCCTAGTTTGCATTATTAGATGATCTTGTTTAATTTGTGTTCATTTCATGCAAAGATACATGTAAAAGAAAATAATTTTTTGCATCTAAAGATTACATGTATATATATAAAAAATAACTTGTATATACTATACAAGGAAAATAACTTTCAGAAGAAAATGTAAGAGTACATGCATACATAAGAGGATGAACATAAATAATAAGGGTGCCAGACATTGTCTGAAGTGATGAATTTTTTACCTGGGTATGAATCTAGTGTGCCCTTGTGTGATCCAGAACCTGCAAAGAAAAGAGAGATGGGGGTTAGATAAAAAATATCTAAGCAATGAATGGCATCCTATTACTGATCCTCATCTACAATTATGCATGTGCATAGTCAAGCCATACACTTGTAAAAGAAAAACCAAGCTCACAGTCTCAATGAAATAAACAGTGTATAAAACAATATATGGTGCACAATAGCAGCAAGCATGTAATGACAACAATAACATTGCATGATGCCCGAGCTCAAATTCAAAATAGTAAGTGTGTTAATGTATATCTAATAACAGCAACCTCATTGATCATTACCTTTCACTCCTCCATCATTATAGAAGATATAACTACCTACAACTATATTTCATAATTCCTCCTTTGATGTATATATATATGAACATGAGGTACTCAAATAATGAGCTCATAAAAAATGCATGATGCCCTAGCTTGCAACTCGCAAGCCATGAAGACATTTTCTCATGAAATGATCATAAATGGGGAGTACCACATAGTGAATATCAACAACAAAACAAATAAAGAAAGATCAAACACTTCACACAATGCCTTGAAGGTAATAGAAATAATGCCCTAGCTCTCAAAGCTTGCGGGTCATCAAGCATTCCAAATGAAAAGATGTATACAATGCCAGTATTAAACAGTGAGCTCATGAAAAATGTATGATGCCCTAGCTTGCAGCCCGCGAGCCATTAATATATTTCGTCATGAAATGATCATAAACAGGGTGTACCACATAGTGAATATCAACACCAAAACAAAAAAAGAGAGATCAAACACTTCACACAATATATGTTGTTTTATAAGATTTTATTAAGACTAAATATATTGTTTTATGAGCTCACTGTTTGAGCACCTCATGTCCCTATTTGATTGGTCGATACTCTATTTGTTATATTGATGCTATTAGATCAAATAGGGACATTAGTAATAAAATATGGACATCAAATAGGGACATCAGTAATAAAATAGGGACATCAGTAATAAAATAATACACATACAGTTTTGAATTTGAGCTCATAAAGATTAACTTTCAGAAGAATATGAATGAATGCAAACATACATAAGTGGATGAATATAAATAATGAAGGTACCAGACATTACCTGAAGTAATGAAGTGTTGACCCGAGGTTCAATCCAGTATGCTCTTGTATGATCCAAAACCTACAAGGAAGGAAGAGATGGGGTTAGATCCAAAGGATCTAAGCAATGTCTGGCACCCTATTACTGATCCTCATCTACAATTATGCATGTGCAATGTGAATAAAAACTAAGAGTATTGAATTTTATCATGCAATGTTATTGTTGTCATTGCATGCTTGCTGCTGTTGTGCACCATATATTGTTTTATACACTGTTTATTTCATTGAGACTATGGGCTATTGTAGTTGACTGTATTCTTTTGGGGTTTGATCTATTGTAGTTGTTTCTTTTTTCTTTGAATCATTGTTTACAATTACTTTTGATCCAATATTTATGTGAAGAACAAGAACAAAATGGTGAACAAGTGTATTTGACAAAGATAAATATGACACATTTCGTTGGGCTGATTGGGTTGGCCTGGTACCATTTTCATTATAGAAGAGATAACTACCTACAACTATATTTCATAATTCCTCCTTTGAAGTCATAGGTTAGTTTAACTATTGGACAATGAGCTAATAGGAGTTTTGAATAGATTTGAATAAAAACTAAGAGTATTGAATTTTATCATGCAATGTTATTGTTGTCATTGCATGCTTGCTGTTGTTGTGCACCATATATTGTTTTATACACTGTTTATTTCATTGAGACTGTGAGCTATTCTAGTTGACTGTATTCTTTTGGGGTCTGATCTTTTGTAGTAGTTTCTTTTTTCTTTGAATCATTGTTTACAATTACTTTTGATGCAATATTTGTGTGAATAAAAAGAACAAAATGGTGAACGAGTGTATTTGACAAAGATAAATGTCACATATTTTATTGGGTTGATTGGGTTGGCCTGGTACCATTTACATGGCTTGGCCAGATATTAAACAGTGAGCTCATGAACAATGTATGATGCCCTAGCTTGCAGTCCGCAAGCCATGAAGATATTTCCTCATGAAATGATCATAAACAGGGAGTACCACATAGGGAATATCAAGACCAAAACAAATAAAGAGAGATCAAACACTTCACACAATGCCTTGAAGGTAATAGAAATGATGTCCTAGCTCTCAAAGCTCATAGGTCATCAAGAATTCCAAATGAAAAGATGTAAACAATGCCAGTATTAAATAGTGAGTTTGTGAACAATGTATCATGCCCTAGCTTGCAGCCCGTGAGCCATCAAGACATTTCCTCATGAAATAATCATAAACAGGGAGTATGCACATAGTGAATATCAATAGCAAAACAAATAAAGATACATCAAACACTTCACACAATGCCTTGAAGGTAATAGCAATGATGCCCTAGCTCTCAAATCTCATGGGTCATCAAGCATTCCAAATGAAAAGATGTAAACAATGCTAGTATTAAATAGTGAGCTCATGAACAATGTATCATGCCCTAGCTTGCAGCCCGCGAGCCATCAAGACATTTCCTTGTGAAATGATCATAAACAAGGAGTATGCACATAGTGAATATCAATCACAAAACAAATAAAAAGAGATCAAACACTTCACACAATGCCTTGAAGGTAATAGAAACAATGCCCTAGCTCTCAAAGCTCACGGGTCATTGAGCATTCCAAATGCTAAGATGTAAACAATGCCACTATTAACAATGCTAAGATGTAAACAATACCACTAAAATTGATTTAATGAGAAGACAGCTCAAATGCCTACCTCAAGTGCCAGTGCCCTCTTCCCACATGTGGGTGTCGGCCTCTTTGTGCACACCAAACTGGAATGCCCTCTTCGCGTCACGCAAAAGTGTTGTGTCATCTTCGCGACAGCTTTTCGAATTCACAAATTATAAATGACACTTTCTTTTCTTTTTTTTTTTTTTATAACCAAATGGGTGTCGCAATTATGATGACATCATCACTATTACGACACCGTCGGGGGCACTTGCAAAAAAAATACAAAAAACAAACACAAATTGCAGTGGCATCACAAATTGGCATCAAAATTTGACCCTAAATGTTGTAGTGCGTGTTGTCGAGGCCTACAATAACCTTTCTCAATTTTTAGAGATTGAAGTTCGTTTAAATTTCAAAACTCATTCTCAGTCGATGTCAGAACTCAAAGTGTTCCACAGTTTAAAAGACCAACATTGCGTATCTCTCAAACCATCGGTCGTAGCATTGAACCGTCTATTCCAAAAGCTCTGAATGGCCAAGTAAACATTAGCGGCAACCTCTTTTTCCACACACAGTCGTTCGAATGCCGCTCATGACTCCAGGCCCAAGTGTCCCTCAAGGTCCCTTCAACATGAAATGTGATATTTACAGGGTCATATCTCGAAGCTCGTGTGAGGTAGCATCAAGCTATCAAGTGCTACAGGACCATGTTGTCGGGGCCTACAATAAACTATCTCGATTTTCATAGATTCATGTTCATTTAAATTTGGCAACACATTCTCGGTCGATGTCAAAACTCAAAGTGTTCCTTAGTTTAAACGGCCAACATTGTGTATCTTTCCAACCATCGGTCGTAGCATTGAACGATCTATTCCAACAGCTCTGAATGGTCAAGTAAACGCTAGTGGCAACCTCATTTTCCACACATAGTTGTTCAAACACCGTCGACGACTCCGAGTCAAAGTGTTCCTCAAGGTCCCTTCAGCATAAAATTGGTGATCTTTATGGGGTCATATCTTGAAGCTCGTGCAAGATAGCATCAAGTCGTTAGGTACTACGGGACTGCGTTGTCGGGGCCTACAATAACCTGTCTCAATTTTCAGAGATTCAAGTTTGTTTAAATTTGGTAACACATTCTTGGTCGATATCAGAACTCAAAGTGTTCCTTAGTTCAAACGACCAACATTGCATATCTTTCAAACCGTCAGTCGTAGCATTGAACCATCTATTCCAATAGCTCCAAATGGCTAGGTAAACGCTAGGGGCAACCTCATTTGCCACACATAGTCGTTCGAATGCCGTCCATGACTCTAGGCTGAAGTGTCCCTCAAGGTCCCTTCAACATGAAATTGGTGATCTTTACGAGGTAATATCTCAGAGCTCGTGTGAGGTAGTGTCAAGCTATCAAGTGGTAAGGGACCGTGTTGCCGGGGCCTACAATTACCTGTCTCAATTTTCAAAAATTCAAGTTCATTTAAATTTGGCAACACATTCTCGGTCGATGTCAGAACTCATAGTGTTCCTTAGTTCAAACAGCCAACATTGCGTATCTTTCAAACTGTCGGTCATAGCATCAAACCATCTATTCCAACAGCTCTGAATGGTTGGCTAAATGCTATTGACAACCTTTTTTGGCACACACAGTCGTTCAAACACCACCGACCACTCCAAGGTGAGCAGGAGGATGAGTGCAAATATGTATTTAGATGCAAAAGGACTTCTGGTCCATTTTGAAATTTGATCATGTATTTGGATCATTGAATGTTATTTGGATCATGTATTTATCATATTGTAACCCAATCTTAAATGTAAGCCTTAATGGCACTAAGAAGCCTAAAAGGTACCTAGGGGTCACTACGAATGGTTATGTATTAATCCTAGGTTAGGGGTTGATGAAAATAACCAATAAGGGTCTATAAATATGTACTAAGGCCATTAGAGCCTTTACATAGTGTTAAAATCACTAAATGTGAACAATCTTGTAAATTGCCTATATTGGCAATATAAGCCAAATAGGGCTTAATTGGAGTTAATAGGGGTTAGTAGGAAGTCTAAGTTAGTTTGGTTTGTAAAGGTTGTCTCTAAACCTTTTAAAAGTAGTTAGAGTGGGCAAAAGGTGTTGGGTTGTCGAGTTGACAACTTTTTTTGTCAACTTGACAACTAATTCTAGTGTTTGTCATTAACAATCAGTCAGTTAGGGGATAGTTAGAAGTTAGTTTGTAGGTTCTAGTCGGTCTTTTGGAAGATTAGAGTCTTTTTGGAAGGGATCCATGTGAGTGGACAGGGCAAGAATGTTGTTGATCTAAAATGGATCGAGTTTGTATTAGCTTGAATCAATAAAATCAAAATTTCTTTGCACGTTGGTATTCCACTAGCCTACGGGTACAATCAACAACAGTGAACTATTGTACTTGATATGAATGTGATCCTTGTTTAGTTTGATGTAGGAACATTTATTTGCACTTGTTTTGACTTGGCTATAATATCTTTCCATTACCTTCATCACTAACAACACAAAGGATTTAATTGGTGTATTGACAGTGACTGGTACAGGGGTACAGTCAGCAACTAAGGGACCCTGCAATACTATAACCACAAGACCCCAAAACATCAAGGAAAAACAAAACAACTGCCTTCAAATGAGACAAGGAAGTAATACTGAGCATCTCAATGGTGTTCCTGTCCTCCAAGGGGTGGTCCAAAATACTAGGGGTATCAATAACTTGATACCTCAAGTACTTATAATCAGTATGCCCCACAAACAGAGACTTAGTAGTAAAAGCATAAGGTTGCACATCCACATCCACCCTAGTAATCTTATTAATAAAAGAAATCTTACCAACATTAGGGTAACCAAAGATCAAAATAAGCTTGGTATTGGGGTCAATAGACGATAACCTTGCCATATGTTGCCTCACCTGTTCGAGGTCATGTCTTTATATTGTGACTGTCCCGTGGAACATGGAACACACCAATGAATATAAATGTTTGATTCCACATGATCTTGGATAGGTTGTGACATAGAAATATTGCCTTATATTATATTTATACATTTCTACATTTATTTCATTGCTTTTGTTATTATTACAGTCAAGGAATTGACTGTTATTGAGGATAGTGATTGGCATTTGTAGCACAGTCAGCAAGTTAAAGGTTTGAATCCTCCATAATATGTAAGACAC
This sequence comes from Chamaecyparis obtusa, assembly GCA_027943335.1. Classification (NCBI taxonomy): domain Eukaryota; kingdom Viridiplantae; phylum Streptophyta; class Pinopsida; order Cupressales; family Cupressaceae; genus Chamaecyparis; species Chamaecyparis obtusa. The sequence goes on from BSBK01003582.1 coordinate 711,089, forward strand.
TCCCACCTTTGTGTTAACTGTGGTTTGGTTGGATATTTCCATTGATGTATTGTATGTATTAGATCTATCTTTGAATGCAGGGAAGTTGAATAGAAGGTGAGAAGAGACAGAGACAGGCCTGGTGAAATCACAATGAAAGTGATGCAGGAGCATCTTGGGTGTAAGAGCAATCTTGCATCACCCAAAAATATTTATGTTTGCTTTTCAATAAGGGTTATCTTGTGCAGAGCTGCTATTTATGGAAACTTACTATTTTTAGTAATTTGGTCATATGATCTCGGAATGTTCTGATTTCATAGTTGGAGGTTCATCTTAGTCATTTCAGCCTACCAGTTGAGTTTCATTGCCACACCATCAATATTGGTGAAGTTATTGAGGTTTTTGGGTATGAAATCTTTCAGGTCAATTTTGAAGGTCTTAGAGGCTCTGGATCGTGATCAACCCCCCGCTGACTAGCACTAGCACTTGTTAGGTACTGTAGATCTTGTCATGGCGGTTCTGAAAAGTGGTTACAATAGAAAAATGGAGCTATGGTTAAGAAGTTTTGGCCTCCGGAAGTTGGGTTACCTAAAATCATATTTTGTATTTCTTTTGAGCCGACCCTATTGTAATAATTGTGAAAAATAAATAATTCTATGATTAGTCGGCCTAAAGGGCTAAATTTCTAGAACCTTCTCGAGCGGTGGAAATTGTCTATATAAGAAAGGTCTGTACTTAATGAAGGGTGCTCTCCTTAATACTACAAACACATAACAGAAACAGAGAAACAACAACAATATGCAAGAACAGAAAATTGGCTTCTTATTATCTCCACAAGTGTGGAATTACAAACTTTCAGAATTACAATATGCAAAGCCACATGGGAATTCCCTTACAATATTTTGTAGGACAAAGCCTCGAATCAATACCCAGATCTGCTACCCAAAACTGTCTCGAACTGCCTAAGACAACACTATAGACCTTTCTTATATAGGCAATTTCCACCACCCGAGAAGGTTCTAGAAATTTATCCCTTTAAGCCGACTAAACATAGAATTATTTATTTTTCACAATTATTATAATAGGGTCGGCTCAAAAGAAATACAAAATATGATTTTAGGTAACCCAACTTTCAAAGGCCATAACTTCTTAACCATAGCTCCATTTTTCTATTGTAACCACTTTTCAGAACGCCATGACAAGATCTACAGTGCTTGACATGCACTAGCGCCAGTCAGTTGGTGGTCGATCGTGATCCAGAGCCTCTAAAACTTTCAAAATTGACTTGAAAGATTTCGTACCCAAAAACCTCAATAACTTCACCAATATTGATGATGTGGCAATGAAACTCAACTGGTAGGCTAAAATGACTAAGATGAACCTCCAACTGTGAAATCAGAACATTTCGAGATCATATGACCAACTTACTAAAAATAGTAAATTTTCATAAATAGTAGCTCTGCACAAGATAACCCTTATTGAAAAGAAAACAAAGATATTTTTGGGTGATGCAAGATTGCTCTTACACCCAGGATGCTCCTGCATCAGAAAGGAGTTGAAGGTAAGCACCAGTCATGGTTGGAAGTGACCCGATGATTGGAGAGGGTAGATGATGGATGGGAAGGTCCTTTGGGATGTATTAGAAGGTTTTGGGACCAGTGTTGAGGTTGAATGTTGCAGGGAAAGGTATTTTCTACAAAACCCTTGGTTTCTAGCCCAAATAGTGAGGGTTTATTAAATGGGAGTGTAGATGGGTGACTATGGGAAAACTAAGTTGAAAATTGGTTGTCTTTTATCCTTTATCAAGACTATTTAGGGTTGTGGAGTCCTGGAAGTGAGTGGTTCTAGGAGTTGCTTTTTTAGGTGAGGCTAATTAGGCCTAGTTGAAGGGTTAGGGGGTGAAGGAAGTCTTCACTAGTCAAAGATTCAAAGTCTAAGATTGATATCAATTTAGTAACTTTGAAAAGGGTACTAGAAAATGTAAAAACATTGCTAGGTTGTTTGAGGAGTTTGAGAGTAATTTCAGTGTTGGAAGGGCTATCAGGCAGGCCTAGAAGGGCTATAGAAGAGGAAGGGTGAAAGATGAGTTGATTGGATTAAATGGGAAGTTGTAACATGGAAAATATAGCATGTTGAGATGATCTAAGGTCTTAGGATTAGGGTGTGAAGTCTGGTTTGATTTTTGGTGTGGTGGAGGCACTAGGTGCACTAGGTGGCCTAGGATAGAGTTGATGCTAGAAGGCATTGGAACAAGGAAACAAGGAAGTGAATTTGAGTAGTATGGTTGTGGGAGTGACTTACAAAGTCAGAGAACTCAACTAGATCCTTGAGTGAGGTTAATTCTTTGAGTGGATTCCAAGTTGTTTGTAGAATCCTCGAGTTGATTTAGTCTCCTTCGGGTGATAGTGAATGTTGTCAAGTTAGTCTCCTTAGGGTGAGATTAACAATATACATCGATAAACATACAAGCATAACTATAAGGCATGGGAAATTTACAAAGCATAAGACATCCACATAAACATAAATTAGTATAGATCAATACACCAAACACATGAATTGCATACCTAAAACATTAAAAAATAAAATATTCATAGGGCATGAAGCCAAATATATATGTCCAATAATGTCATACATTAAATATATTCAATATAGTTAAACTAGCTTCTTCAAAGACAAATGAATGTACAATGTATCACTTATACAATATATAAACAATATGTCCACTAATGTCATATAGGCATACAATCTATATCCCTAATCTAGTCCTTTCCCGCTAGGGGAAGAAAAAAAATCCCTAGCTGTCTTAGATTGTCACGTCGATGGAGATGCAGTGGATTATATAGTCTTCTAAGTGCACTCACTCATCCTCCTATCTAGACTCTTTTGTAGCTCAAGCTGATAAAAAAAATTTAAGCATCAATAACTAATATACATCAAAATTGAATTATATAATGACATAAAATTGAATATTCACGTACCGCTAGCAAGTAGTCACTATGTACATCCACTGAAGGCGCATGCTGGTGTTCTGGAGTAACAAGTCCCTACAACAATTATCAAAATAATAATTAAAATACATACATGAATATTATTATCAAATTCAATACAAACTATTAAAATAACATTTAAAATTAAGTGATATATTTCATACCTCAGTCAGTGCTTCAAAACTAGCTACTGTTGTAGCTACTCCACAATCCAAAGTATCATGAACAGAAGGAGGAGTCTCTGATGTCAATAACTGAAAATGAAACAAAAAAAATATTATGCAATTATCAAGATTACATATATTTTTACAACCCTACTAATGAGTAAATGATACCTCCGTGAAGGTTCCACCGAGCCATTCGGTGTGCGGTGTCGGTGTTGAAGCTCCAACATTCAACTAGTGCACATGTACATGGAAAATTATATGATAACCATTCATATAAGAACGTACTACTGACATGTTAATTATAATGCATTATAACATAAATACCTATGGACTCAATGGTGATGTCACAAAGCCAAGTGAAAGAATGTGATCATCGTGCCTCTGGATTTTGATCATAATTTGTGTAGTAATTTAGTTATTCATTCATTTATTAATTAAATATAATCAAGTAAATCAAATTAACATGCAAATAAAGATACCTCAAGGAAAGTGGCACGATGCCCTTCACTGTCTGTTGTGAACATCGATGGTCCACCAGTGAACATCTAATGCACATACACAATAAGTTATGATATAATTATTCATATAATTACATAATAATCAAATATATTAATTAAAATATTTTATTCAATACATGTTGAATTGACAATGATGTGTAGAAGGGTACATGAGGATCATTTCCACTGCCACCGCCACTGACACTCTTGCCCTGAATTTTGATCATAATCAATAGATACTAAATTAATTAGTTATTCTTTTATAAATGAAATATGATCAAAGCAATTTAATGAACTTGGAAATATTTACCTATGTGTCAATGCCAAATGTCATATTTAAAAAACTATCAGTCATCATTCCAGGATCCTCTTCCTCTCTCTCGACAGTACCAAATGTGCACAAGCATCCACATGACCGACAAATATGCCCCCTCAAAGATTGACCATGGTCACCCTCAACTAAAGGAGTGGCACATTGAATGAGAGTCTGTGTCAGAGCACTAATCGTGCCTACTGTGTCTGCCTCTACATGTTCCTTCACAATGGAAGGAATAGTAACATGATACACTCGTGGCTTGCCAATAGGAACCCTAGGTGCATTAGGGTTACGATGTCCCCCTCTCTATCAAATGATGAGCCCCCTCCTCTACCCTTAGAATCTAGATAGTCAAAATAATTTGGCACCTCCTTGAGTACGAACTTGCAATAAAGTTTCTTCAAAAAATATATAGGAACCTCACGATTGTTACAGGGAGGCGAATCAAAGACCATCCACCATCTCTCCCAAAATTTGTTTTTAATGTCTTCATTTATGCACCAATGAATTGGGAACCTCCTTATTGTAGTTCTAAGAGTATTTATGTCCCCTGGTTTTTTAAATAGCTTGCAAATGTCATCTTTTGTGATTTTTTTCTTTTTTATGTCCGCATAAGATAATTTATTTTCATAATATTGTTGTTTTTTTATTTTATCCTGCCATAAATTAATTTGCCCACTAACTAGGCTTCCGTCGGTCAAGATTGCTTCCAATGATTTTGCAAGTCTTTCCCTTCCATGATTTGTACCAATAGAATCTTTTAACCTCGTAATTAAAGATTCTAATTATTTTTTCCCTCTTTCAATTTGGTTCATCAAATTTTCTTGTGTTCTGGGAGGAGGTTTCTTGATTGGTGGAGGTAATTGAGGTTCATTTTCTTGGTTATTTTTTTTCATTTTTTTCTTCATTCATTTCTTCATGAGGAGATAGAGGGTTTGGTTAAGGGAGATTATTTCTTCTTGGCAATTAAAAAAACCTAGATTTTAAAAACTTAATTTTACAAAAATTTTAACAAAACAAAGTGCTTCAAAATTGAAATTTTAAAACAAATAAGAGGCATGGGTTGTAAAAACACTTACCTCTTCTTCCGGATCAAACTTGACGATGTCATGGAGCCATTTTATGGATGCATGAATGAAAACTATGGATTCAACAAGCCCAAAATACTGTGTACGTGCTTGGGAAGGCTTTTTTTGCTGCAAACACGGGTTTTTGGAAAGCAAAATGAGCTTTCCCAACTGTAGAAAAAACTAAATATGTTGGAGATTTACCAGTAGGGCAGTACTGACTATATGTTTTTCATTGATGACAACATATGGAAAGTAGCATGTGTGGAAGTCTTATGCAGTAATCTTTTAGTATATGTAGCATGGACATGATATCAGCATGATATCATGGGCGTAGAGGTTAACTCTTAGTAAAGACAGTTATATACTAGTTGGTGTCAACAGTGTTCCTAATAGAGTAATAGATAGTGTTATGTGTATGGTTGTCCGTATAGTTATCATGGAGCCTTGTGTTATGTATGTGGAGTCTAATCAGACTCAGGTTCTTTTGGCGCAGTTTCCCCCCTGACTTATCTATGGGGTCAAGGGGCAGAGCACCTTGCGGTGTCCTAGGGCAGCGCCCCAAACGGGGTCAAGGGGTAGAGCCCCTAATGGGGTCAAGGGGCAGTGCCCTGTTGCCCCTCGACGCCAACAATGACTTAATAATATTGTAAAGGGTCGGCCATCAATTTTCTATTAGTCAGAGTATTTTTTCCCTAATTTCATTTTGTCAAAAATACTTGTAAAAATGGCTTAGGGTTCGAGATTGATGTATGAAAGATTTTGTAGCTTCTTGTGGTGGTATTGAGTTGCAGGCTTCAGATTGTAATCATTGGATAATAATAAAGATATTGGACTCGTTGTTGGTGGATGTAGCCCAAGGATTGGGTGAACCATGTTAAATTCTATGTTTTTGTGTTCTCTTGTATTTGTTAATATTTGCATTTTTTGCTTATTATCCTAACAAGTGGTATCGGAGTGAGCTTTTTTCATTCATTCTTTCATCTATTCTCCGAAGCAAGAATCACAAGTTAGTGGGAGAGTCTCTCAGTTAAGTGGGAGAAATGGCTGACGAGGGTAGGCTGAAGGTGGATAAGTTTCATGGGCAGAACTTCCAGCTATGGAAGATGCAAATGGAGGACTATCTCTATCAGAAGGATCTATGGCGGCCATTAGAGGGAATAGCAAAGAAAGAGGCAACAATGTCTCAAGATGACTGGGATATTTTGGATAGGAAGGCACTGGGGAGTATTTTTCTATGCTTGGCACAATTGGTGGCATTCAATATTACTGGAGCAATGAAAGCTAAAGATCTGATTGACACCCTAGCGAAGTTGTATGAAAAGCCTTCAGCTTCAAACAAGGTATTTCTGATGAAGCATTTATTTAATATGAAAATGGTAGAAGGTGGATCACTCGCTAATCATTTGAATGAGTTTAATACAGTTACAAGTCAGTTAGCCTCAATTAAAATTACTTTTGATGAAGAGGTTAGGGCTCTCTTGATTTTGTGCTCTTTGCCAGAAAGCTGGAATGACTTGGTAATAGTTGTTAGTAATTCTATTTCTGGTTCTAATACCCTAAAGTTTGATGATGTTATTGGTGTTATATTGAGTGAGGAAATTCAGAGGAAAAGCTCAGGGGCATCAACATCGGGTAGTGTATTGAACACAGAAAGTAGAGGTAGAACAAGAGATAGAGGAAACAACTTTGGAAATCATGAAAAATCACAAGGGAAGTCAAAGGGAAAGAGGTCTCAGTCAAGAGGACCTAGTGACTGTTGGTACTGTGGAAAACTAGGACATAAGAAGAAAGATTGTTAGTCTTGAAAGAAAGATCAAAGAGAAAAACATGATGGAAACAAGGAGGCAAATGTGGTAAGTAACAAATCTGAAGAGGATGCTTTGCTCGTCTTTACAAAATGTTGATGATTCATGGGTGTTAGATTTGGGGGCTTCATTTCATGCTACACCCCATAGAGGTTATTTTGTTGATTATGTCCAAGGGGAGTTTGGGCTAGTTTCTTTGGGAGATAATGAACCCTATCAAATTTTTGGAAAAGGAAAAATCAAGATTAAGTTGCACAATGGGAATAATTGGCTACTACAAGCGGTAAGACATGTTCCAAGGCTAAGTAGAAATTTAATTTCAGCAGGGCAACTCACTGATGAAGGTTCTAGGGTTACTTTTAATGATAAAAATTGGAAGGTTTCAAAAGGTTCCTTAGTAGTAGAAAAAGGTGTGAAAGTAGGCACCTTATATCTTTATATAGGTCATAATGTTCCCTCTGCTTTAATTGTATCAGAGAAAAATGAATGTTCAAGAATAGTTGCTATAGTTGAGTGGGTAGAACAAGAGACAGTAGCTGGAGATTTTGAAATAGCACTGTGGCACAATAGACTTGGGCACATGAGTGAAAAATTTATGAAATTACTTCATTCAAAGAAAGTACTACCAGGTCTGAAATGTGTTAATATGGATTTCTGTGAAATTTGTGTGTATGAAAAGCAAAAGAGAGTTAGTTTTGTAAAGAGTGGCAAGGAAAAGAAAGATGAAAAATTAGAGCTTGTGCATACAGATGTACGGGGTCTAGCTTAGGTATCTTCCCTTGGTGTCTCTCAGTATTATATTACATTCATTGATGATGCAACTAGGAAAGTATGGATATACTTCATTAAACAAAAATCTAATGTATTTGAAACTTTTAAGAAATGGAAAAGCTTGGTTGAAAATGAGATTGGAAAAAGATTAAAATGTCTCATATATGATAATGGCAGTGAGTATTGTAGAAAATAATTTGAAGATTATTGTGCCTCTACTGGTATTCGTAGACAGAAAATAGTTCCAAGGACTCCAGAGGAAAATGGAGTGGCTGAACACAATAATAGGACAATAATGGAACGCGCTAGGAGCATGAGGTTGCATGTAGGGCTCCCCCTAAACATGTGGGTAGAGGCTATAAATACTACTATATATTTGATAAATAGAGGCCCCTCTACTCCCTTGGATTGTGGTATTCCAGAGGAAGCATGGGCAGGTAAGAAGGTGAGTTATTCTTTTGTCAGAACCTTCGGTTGTGAAGCATTTGCACATATAGATTCTGAAAATAGAATCAAGTTGGAAGCTAAATCTAAGAAATGTATATTTGTTGGATAAGACATTGATGAATTTGGTTATAGGCTTTGGGATTTTGACAATCATAAAATTGTAAGAAGCAGGGATGTCATATTCAATGAGAAAGTGTTGTACAAAGATCTCTTATAGCAGCATGAGAAGAAAAAAAATGATTATGTAGTGCTAGATGATATTCCAAATGATAATGTTCCAAAAATTCCTTATGCTCCAAAACAACAACAAATACCACACACCAAAGTGACTGTTAGATGGTCAACAAGGCTAAGTAGACCCCCAGATAGATTTTCACCTTCTTTGTATTCTATCTTATTAACTAATGCTGGTGAACCTGAATGTTATAATGAAGCTATGCAGGTGGATACAAAACTTCACTGGGAGTCTGCAATGACAGATGAAATGGAATCCTTGCTGAAAAATCAGACTTGGGATTTATGTAAGTTACCTGAAGGTAAATGGGCTTTGTAGAATAAATGGGTTTATAGGTTGAAAGAAGAAGATGGAGGTAAGAAAAGATTTAAAGCCAGATTAGTCATAAAAGGATTTGCATAGAAACATGGTATTGATTTTGATGAGATTTTTTCTCCAATTGTTAAAATGATTTCTATTCCTACTATTTTAAGTATTGTGGCTAGTGAAGATTTGCATTTAGAGTACCTTGATGTTAAAACAACCTTTCTTCATGGTGATTTGAATGAAGAAATATATATGGTACAGCCACAAGGATTTGAGGTCAAGGGTAAGGAGAGTTTAGTCTGCAAATTGCAAAAAAGTTTATATGGCCTGAAGCAATCACCTCGGCAATGGTCTATTAAATTTGATACTTTTATGAACGAGAATGGATACACTCAATGTAATTTTGACTAGTTTGTTTATTTCAAGAGGTTAAATAATCACAGCTACATTATTCTATGTTTATATGTTGATGATATGCTTGTAGCTGGATCTAACATGGATCATATTAAGCGGTTGAAACAACAGTTAGCCAAATCTTTTGCTATGAAGGATTTGGGGGCAGAAAAACAAATCCTTGGCATGAAAATTTGTAGAGATAAGAAGAACAAAAAATTAACTCTATCTTAGGCTGATTATGTTGAGAAGGTGTTGCAGAGATTCTACATGAAGGATGACAAAGCTGTCACTACACCTTTGCTTGATCATTTGAAATTGACCAAAGAAATATGTCCAAAGACACCAGAAGAAGAGGTAAAAATATCCAAGATACCTTATGCTTCAGCTTTAGGGAGCTTAATGTATGCTATGGTATGTACTATGCCATATATTGCACATGTAGTGGGATTCGTTAGCCGATATATGAGTCACCCTGGGATTGAGCATTGGAATGCAGTCAAATGGATTCTCAGATATTTGAGAGGTACATCCACTAAGTGTTTACACTTTGAGGGCTCTTCTACTACTGTTCATGGCTATGTTGACTCATATTTGGTAGGAGATATTGATGCCAGATGGAGTACTACAGGTTATGTATTTACTGTTGGTGGGACAGCAGTGAGTTTGATTTCTCAGTTACAAAAGGTGAATCCTTTATCTGCTATAGAGGCAGAGTATGTTGCTGTTATAGAGGCAACCAAGGAGATGATATGGCTTCAATTCTTCATGGAATAATTGGGACATCCACAGGCAAATAATTATTTGTATTCAAATAGTCAGAGTGTCATTTATCTTGCAAAGAATTCTGCTCTGCACTAAAAAAACAAAGCACATACAATTGTGATATCATTACATTCGGTCAGTTTTGGATGATGGACAGTTACAATTTGAGAAGATACATACAGATGATAATCTAGTAGATATGTTTACAAAGGTAGTGACAAGGGAGAAGCTAAATTCCTCTTCAGCTTCAGTTGGTCTTCTAGACTGAACAGAATACAAGAACAGCTGAGTCCAGGGTGGTTTCTTTATTCCAGTGGGAGCTATAGGTAAGGTCAATCAGTCTCCAAGTGGGAGGATATTGCCATGGAGTCTGATCAGTCTCCAAGTGGGAGATTGTTATGTATGTGGAGCCTGATCAGACTCAGGTTCTTTCGGCGCAGTTTCCCCTTGACTTATTTACAGGGTTAAGGGGCAGTGCCTTTGATAAGGTCAAGGGGCACTACCCTACTACCCCTCGATGCCAACAATGACTTAATAATATTGTAAAGGGTCGGCCATCAATTTTCTATTAGTTGGAGTATTTTTCCCCTAATTTTGTTATGTCAAAAATACTTATAAAAAGGGCTTAGGGTTCGAGATTGATGTATGAGGGATTTTGTAGCTTCCTATGGTGGTATTGAGTTGTAGGCTTTAGATTGTAATCACTGGTTAATAATAAAGATATTCAACTCATTATTGCTAGATGTAGCCCAAGGATTGGGTGAACCACATTAAATTCTATGTTTTTGTGTTCTCTTGTATTTGTTAATATTTGCATTTTCTGCTTATTATCCTAACAAGTGGTATCAGAGTGAGGTTTTTTTATTCGTTCTTTCATCTATTCTCTGAAGAAAGACTCACAAGTTAGTGGGAGAGTATCTCAGTTAAGTGGGAGAAATGGATGACGAGGGTAGGCTTAAGGTGGATATGTTTAATGGGTAGAACTTCTAGTTATGGAAGATGCAAATGGAGGACTGTCTCTATCAAAAGGATCTATGGCCGCCATTAGAGGGAATAGCTAAGAAAGAGGCAACAATGTCTTAGGATGACTAGGATATTTTTTATAGGAAGGCACTTGGGAGTATTCATCTATGCTTGGCACAATCGGTGGCATTCAATATTGCTTGAGCAATAAAAGCTAAAGATATGATGGACACCCTAGCAAAGTTGTATGAAAAGCCTTCAGCTTCAAACAAGGTATTTCTTATGAAGTGTTTATTTAATATGAAAATGGTAGAAGGTGGATTAGTCACTGACCATTTGAATGAGTTTAATACAATTACAAGTTAGTTAGCCTCAGTTAAAATTACTTTTGATGAAGAGGTTAGGGCTCTCTTGATTTTGTGCTCTTTGCCAGAAAGCTGGAATGGCTGTTAGTAATTCTATTACTAGTTCTAATACCCTAAATTTTGATGATGTTATTGTTGTTATATTGAGTGAGGAAATTCGTAGGAAAAGCTCAGGGGCATCCACATCGGGTAGAGTATTGAACGTAGAAAGCAGAGGTAGAACAAGCGACAGAGGAAACAACTCTGGAAATCATGGAAAATCATGAGGAAAGTCAAAGGGAAAGAGGTCTCAGTCAAGAGGACCTAGCGACTATTGGTACTGTGGAAAATAGGGACATAAGAGGAAATATTTTTGGTCTCGAAAGAAAGATCAAGGAGACAAACATGATGGAAACAAGGAGGAAAATGTGGTAAGTAACAAATCTGAAGAGGATGCTTTGCTCTTGTCTTTACAAAATGTTGATGATTCATGGGTGTTACATTTGGAGGCTTCATTTCATGCTACACCTCATAGAGGTTATTTTGTTGATTATGTCCAAGGGGATTTTGGGCTAGTTTATTTGGAAGATAATGAACCCTGTCAAATTGTTGGAAAAGGGAAAATCAAGATTAAGTTGCATAATGGGAATCATTGGCTACTACAAGCAGTAAGACATGTTCCAAGGCTAAGTAGAAATTTAATTTCAATACGAAAACTCGTTGATAAAGGTTGTACAGTTACTTTTAATGATAAAAATTGGAAGGTTTCAAAAGGTTCCTTAGTAGTAGCAAAAGGTGTGAAAGTAGGCACCTTATATCTTTATACAGGTCATACCGTTCCCTCTACTTTAATTGTTTCAGAGAAAAATCAATGTTCAGGAAGAGTTGTTGCAGTTGAGCAGGTAGAACAAGAGACAGTAGCTGGAGATTCTGAAACAGGACTGTGGCACAATAGACTTGGGCACATGAGTGAAAAAGTTATGAAATTACTTCATTCAAAGAAAGTTCTACTAGGTTTGAAATGTGTTATTATGGATTTCTGTGAAAGTTGTGTGTATGGAAAGAAAAAGAGAGTTAAGCGTGCTCAAGCTGGAGTAGTACTGGGATGGGTGACCTCCCGTGAAGTCTCGGTACTTCACCTCTCTGAGCATCACCTAGATCCAATGAGTGCTAAGTGTTCCATTCATTCTGATGAGAGATGGGTTCATGTGAACCACTACTCATGAAACATGGGTCAATGACTTTGACTCAAAAACTACATAGTTGACTCCTGATAGCAATATCACAATTTCACTTGTTGTGGAAAATATCTCCTACTTATCAAAAGAGAGTTAGTTTTGAAAAGAGTGGGAAGGAAAAGAAAGATGAAAAATTAGAGCTTGTGCATACAGATGTATGGGGTCCATCTCAAGTATCTTCCCTTGGTGTCTCTCAGTATTATGTTACATTCATTGATGATGCAACTAGGAAAGTATGGATATACTTCATTAAACAAAAATCTGATGTATTTGAAACTTTTAAGAAATGGAAAAGCTTGGTTGAAAATGAGACTTGAAAAAGATTAAAATGTCTCATATTTGATAATGGCGGTGAGTATTGCAGCAAATAATTTGAAGATTATTGTGCCTCTACTGGTATTCGTAGATAGAAAACAATTCCAAGGACTCCAGAGGAAAATGGAGTGGCTGAACACAAGAATAGGACAATAATGGAACGTGCTAGGACCATGAGGTTGCATGTAGGGCTCCCCCTAAACATGTGGATAGAGGCTATAAATACTACTATATATTTGATAAATAGAGGCCCCTCTACTCTCTTGGATTGTGGTATTCCAGAGGAAGCATGGGTAGGTAAGAAGGTGAGTTATTCTTTTGTCAGAACCTTCGGTTGTGAAGCGTTTGCACATATAGATTCTGAAAATAGAACCAAGCTGGAAGCTAAATCTAAGAAATGTATATTTGTTGGACAAGACATTGATGAATTTGGTTATAGGCTTTGGGATTTTCACAATCATAAAATTGTAAGAAGCAGGGACGTTATATTTAATGAGTCAGTGTTGCACAAAGATCTCTTGCAGCAGCATGAGAAGAAAGAAAATGATTATGTAGTGCTAGATGATATTCCAAATAATAATGTTCTAAAAATTCCTTATGCTCCGCAACAATAGCAACAACAAATACTACACACCACACTGACTATTAGATGGTCAACAAGGCTAAGTAGACCTCCAGATAGATTTTCACCTTCTTTGTATTCTATCTTATTAACTGATGCTGGTGAACCTGAATGTTATAATGAAGCTATGCAGGTGGATACAAAACTTCACTGGGAGTCTGCAATGACAGATGAAATGGACTCCTTGCTGAAAAATTAGACTTGGGATTTATGTAAGTTACCTGAAGGTAAATGGGCTTTGTAGAATAAATGGGTTTATAGGTTGAAAGAAGAAGATGGAGGTAAGAAAAGATTTAAAGCCAAATTAGTCATAAAAGGATTTGCACAGAAACATGGTATTGATTTTGATGAGATTTTTTCTCCAATTGTTAAAATGACTTCTATTCCTACTGTTTTAAGTATTGTGGCTACTGAAAATTTGTATTTAGAGCAGCTTGATGTTAAAATAGCCTTTCTTCATGGTGATTTGAATGAAGAAATATATATGGTACAACCACAGGGATTTGAGGTCAAGGGTAAGGAGAGTTTAGTCTGCAAATTGCAAAAAAGTTTATATGGCTTAAAGCAAGCACCTCGGCAATGGTATATTAAATTTGATACTTTTATGTACCAGAATGGATACACTCGATGTAATTCTGACCATTGTGTTTATTTCAAGAGGTTAAATAATGACAGCTACATTATTCTATGTTTATATGTTGATGATATGCTTGTAGCTGGATCTAACATGGATCATATTAAGCGGTTGAAACAACAGTTAGCCAAATATTTTGCTATGAAGGATTTGGGGGCAGAAAAACAAATCCTTATCATGAAAATTTGTAGAGATAGGAAGAACAGAAAATTAACTCTATCTCAGGCTGATTATGTTGAGAAGGTGTTGCAGAGATTCTACATGAAGGATGCCAAAGCTGTCACTACACCTTTGCTTGATCATTTGAAATTGACCAAAGAAATGTGTCCAAAGACACCAGAAGAAGAGGTAAAAATATCTAAGATACCTTATGCTTCAGCTTTAGGGAGCTTAATGTATGCTATGGTATGTACTATGTCATATATTGCACATGCAGTGGGATTCTTTAGCCGATATATGAGTCACCCTGGGATTGAGCATTGGAATGTAGTCAAATGGATTCTCAGATATTTGAGAGGTACATCCACTAAGTGTTTACACTTTGGGGGCTCTTCTACTACTACTCATGGCTATGTTGACTCATATTTGGTAGGAGATATTGATGCCAGACGGAGTACTACAGGTTATGTATTTACTATTGGTGAGACAACAGTGAGTTGGATTTCTCGCTTACAAAAGGTGAATCCTTTATCGGCTTCAGAGGCAGAGTATGTCCCTACTACAGAGGTAGCCAAGGAGATGATATCACTTCAATTCTTCATGGAATAATTGGGACATCCACAGGAAAATAATTATTTGTATTCAGATAGTCAAAGTGTCATTTATCTTGCAAAGAATTCTGCTTTTCACTAAAAAACAAAGCACATACAATTGCGATATCATTTCATTTGGTCAATTTTGGATGATGGATAGTTACAATTTGAGAAGATACATACAAATGATAATCTAGCAGATATGTTTACAAAGGCAGTGACAAGAGAGAAGATGAATTCCTCTTCAGCTTCGGTTGGTCTTCTAGACTGAACAGAATACAAGAACAGCTGAGTCCAGGGTGGTTTATTTATTCCAGTGGGAGCTACAGGTAAGGTTGATCAGTCTCCAAGTGGGAGGATATTGTTGTGGAGTCTGATTAGTCTCCAAGTGGGAGATTGTTATGTATGTGGAGCCTATTCAGACTCAGGTTCTTTCGGCGTGGTTTCCCCCCTGACTTATTTACGGGGTTAAGGGGGAGAGCCTTTGATGAGGTCAAGGGGCACTACCCTACTACCCCTCGATGCCAACAATGACTTAATAATATTATAAAGGGTCGGCCATCAATTTTCTATTAGTTGGAGTATTTTTGCCCAAATTTTGTTATGTCAAAAATAGTTACAAGGACTCCACAAGAAAATGGAGTGGCTGAACACTTGAACATGACAATAAAGGAACGTGCTCGGAGCATGAGGTTGCATGCTGGGCTCCCCCTAAACTTATGGGCAGAGGCTATAAATACTATTGTATATTTGATAAATAGAGGCACCTCTACTCCCTTGGATTGTGGTATTCCAAAGGAAGCATAGGCGGGTAAAAAGGTGAGTTATTCTTTTCTCAGAACCTTTGGTTGTGAAGCGTTTGCACATATAGATTCTGAAAATAGAACCAAGCTGGAAGCTAAATCTAAGAAATGTATATTTGTTGGATATGGCATTCATGAATTTGGTTATAGGCTTTGGGATTTTTAACAATCATAAAATTGTAAGAAGCAGGGATGTCATATTCAATGAGAAAGTGTTGTACAAAGATCTCTTGCAGCAGCATGAGAAGAAAAAAAATGATTATGTAGTGCTGGATGATATTCCAAATGATAATATTTCAAAAATTCCTTATGCTCCGCAACAACAGCAACAACAAATACCACACACCCCAGTGAATGATAGATGGTCAACAAGGCTAAATAGACCTGCAGATACATTTTCACCTTCTTTGTATTCTATCTTATTAACTAATGCTGGTGAACTTGAATGTTATAATGAAGCTATGCCGGTGGATACAAAACTTCACTGGGAGTCTGCAATGACAGATGAAATGGACTCCTTGCTAAAAAATTAGACTTGGGATTTATGTAAGTTACCTCTAGGTAAACGGGCTTTGCAGAATAAATGATTTTATAGGTTGAAAGAAGAAAATTGAGGTAAGAAAAGATTTAAAACCAGATTAGTCATAAAAGGATTTGCACAGAAACATGGTATTGATTTTGATGAGATTTTTTCTCCAGTTGTTAAAATGACTTCTATTCATACTGTTTTAAGTATTGTGGCTACTGAAGATTTGCATTTAGAGTAGCTTGATTTTAAAACAGTCTTTCTTCATGGTGATTTGAATGATGAAATATATATGGTACAACCACAAGGATTTGAGGTCAAGGGTAAGGAGAGTTTGGTCTGCAAATTGCAGAAAAGTTTATATGGCCTGTAGCAAGCACCTCGGCAATGGTATATGAAATTTGATACTTTTATGAATGATAATGGATACACTCAATGTAATTCTGACCATTGTGTTTATTTCAAGAGGTTAAATAATGACAGCTACATTATTTTATGTTTATATGTTGATGATATGCTTGTAGCTGGATCTAACATGGATCATATTAAGGGGTTGAAACAAAAACTAGCCAAATCTTTTTCTATGAAGGATTTGGGGGCAGTAAAACAAATCCTTGGCATGAAAATTTGCAGAGATACGAAGAACAGAAAATTAACTCTGTCTCAGGCTAATTATGTTGAGAAGGTGTTGCAGAGATTCTACATGAAGGATGTCAAAGCTATCACTACACCTTTGCCTGGTCATTTGAAATTGACCAAAGAAATGTGTCCAAAGACACCAGAAGGAGAGGCAAAAATGTCCAAGATACCTTATGCTTCAACTATAGGGAGATAATGTATGCTATGGTATGTACTAGGCTAGATATTGCACATGCAGTGGGAGTCATTAGCTAGTATATGAGTCACCCTAGGATTGAGTATTAGAATGTAGTCAAATGGATTCTCAGATATTTGAGAGGTACATCCACTAAGTGTTTACACTTTGGGGGCTCTTCTACTATTTCTTTTCACTCAAAAACAAAGCACATACAATTGTGATATCATTTCATTCGGTCAGTTTTGGATGATGAACAGTTACAATTGGAGAAGACACATACAGATGATAATCTAGCAAATATGTTTACAAAGGTAGTGACAAGGCAAAAGTTGAATTCCTCTTCAACTTCGGTTGGTCTTCTAGACTGAATAGAATGCAAGAACAATTGAGTCCAGGGTGGTTTCTTTATTCTAGTGGGAGCTACAGGTTTGGTCGATTAGTCCTCAAGTGGGAGGATATTACTATGGAGTCTAATCAGTCTCCAAGTGGGAAAATGTTATGTATGTGGAGCCTAATTAGACTCAGGTTCTTTCAGCGTGGTTTCCCCCTGACTTATCTATGGGGTCAAGGGGCAGAGCCCCTTGCAGGTTCTTGGGGTAGAGCCCCAGGCAGGGTCAAGGGGTAGAGCCCCTAATGGGGTCAAGTGGCAATGCCTTGCTACCCCTTGACACCAACAATGACTTAATAATATTGTAAAGGGTCGGCCATCAATTTTCTATTAGTCAGAGTATTTTTGCCCTAATTTCGTTATGTAAAAAAAACTTGTAAAAAGGGCTTAGGGTTTGAGATTGATGTATGAGGGATTTTGTAGCTTCCTGTGGCAATATTGAGTTGCAGGCTTTAGATTGTAATCACTCTATAATAATAAAGATAATGGACTCGCTGTTGGTGGACGTAGCCAAGGGATTGGGTGAACCACATTAAATTTTTTGTTTTTGTGTTCTCTTCTCTTTGTTAATATTTGCATTTTTTGCTTATTATCCTAACAAGTGGTATTAGAGTGAGGTTTTTTCATTTGTTGTTTCATCTATTCTCTGAAGCAAGACTCACGAGTTAGTGGTAGAGTCTCTTAGTTAAGTGGGAGAAATGACTTATGGGGGTAGGCTGAAGGTGGATAAGTTTAATGGGCAGAACTTCCAATTATGGAAGATGCAAATGGACGACTATCTCTATCGGAAGGATCTATGGCAGCCATTAGAGGGAATAGCCAAGAAAGAGGCAACAATGTCTCAAGATGACTGAGATATTTTGGATAGGAAGGCACTGGGGAGTATTTGTCTATGCCTGGCACAATCGGTGGCATTCAATATTACTAGAGCAACAAAAGCTAAAGATCTTATGGACACCCTAGCAAAGTTGTATGAAAAGCCTTCAGCTTCAAAGAAGGTATTTCTTATGAAGCGTTTATTTAATATGAAAATGGTATAAAGTGGATCAGTTGCTGATCATTTGAATGAGTTTAATACAGTTACAAGTCAGCTAACCTTAGTTAAAATTAATTTTGATGAAGAGGTTAGGGCTCTCTTGATTTTGTGCTCTTTGCCAGAAAGCTAGAATGGCTTTGTAATGGCTGTTAGTAATTCTATTTCTGGTTCTAATACCCTAAATTTTGATGATGTTATTGGTGTTATATTGAGTGAGGAAATTTGTAGGAAAAACTCAAGGGCATCCACATCAGGTAGTGTATTGAACGCAAAAAGCAAAGGCAGAACAAGAGATAGAGAAACAACTCTAGAAATCATGGAAAATCATGAGGGAAGTCAAAGGGAAAGAGGTCTCAATCAAGAGGACCTAGCGACTGCTGGTACTGTGGAAAACCAGGACATAAGAAAAAATATTTTTGGTCTTAGAAGAAAGATCAAGGAGACAAACATGATGGAAACAAGGAGGCAAATATGGTAAGTAACAAAGCTGAAGAGGATGCTTTGCTCTTGTCTTTACAAAATGTTGATGATTCATGGGTGTTAGATTTGGGGGCTTCATTTCATGCTACACCCCATAGAGGTTATTTTGTTGATTATGTCCAAGGGGATTTGGGGCTAGTTTATTTGGGAGATAATGAACCCTGTGAAATCGTTGGAAAAAGAAAAATCAAGATTAAGTTGCACAATGTGAATCATTGGCTACTACAAGAGGTAAGACATGTTTCAAGGCTGAGTAGAAATTTAATTTCAGCAGGGCAACTCACTGATGAAGGTTGCATAGTTACTTTTAATTATAAAAAATGGAAGGTTTCAAATGATTTCTTATTAGTAGAAAAAGGTGTGAAAGTAGGCACCTTATATCTTTGTACAGGTCATATTGTTCCCTCTACTTGAATTGTTTCAAATAAAAATGAATGTTCAGGAACAGTTGCTGCAGTTGAGCTGGTAGAACAAGAGTCAGTAGCTGGAGATTCTAAAACAACACTGTGGCACAACAGATTTGGGCACATGAGTGAAAAATTTATGAAATTACTTCATTCAAAGAAAGTTCTACCAGGTCTGAAATGTGTTAATATGGATATCTATGAAAGTTGTGTGTATGGAAAGCAAAAGAGAGTTAGTTTTGTAAAGAGTGAGACGGAAAAGAAAGATGAAAAATTAGAGCTTGTGCATATAGATGTATGGGGTCCAGCTGAGGTATCTTCCCTTGGTGTCTCTCAGTATTATGTTACATTCATTGATGATGCAACTAGGAAAGTATGGATATACTTCATTAGATAGAAATCTAATGTATTTGAAACTTTTAAGAAATGGAAAAGCTTGGTTGAAAATGAGACCGAAAAAAGATTAAAATGTCTCAGATCTGATAATGGAAGTGAGTATTGCAGCAAATAATTTGAAGATTATTTTTCCTCTATTGGTATTCGTAGATAGAAAATAGTTCCAAGGACTCCACAGGAAAATGATGAATGCATGAACAGGGCAATAATGGAATGTGCTAGGAGCATGAGGTTGCATGTTGGGCTCCCACTAAACATGTGGGAAGAGGCTATAAATACTGTTGTGTATTTTTTAAATAAAGGCCCCTCTACTCCCTTGGATTGTGGTATACCAGAGGAAGCATGGGCAAGTAAGCATGTGATTTATTCTTTTCTCAGAAACTTTGGTTGTGAAGCGTTTGCACATATAGATTTTAAAAATAGAATAAAGCTGGAAGCTAAATCTAAGAAATGTATATTTGTTGGATATGGCATTCATGAATTTGGTTATAGGCTTTGGGATTTTGAGAATCATAAAATTGTAAGAAGCAGGGATGTCATATTCAATGAGAAAGTGTTGTACAAAGATCTCTTGCAGCACCATGAGAAGAAAGAAAATGATTATGTAGTGCCGGATGATATTCCAAATGATAATGTTCCAAAAATTCCTTATGCTCTGCAGCAACAGCAATAATAAATACCACACACCCCAGTGAATGTTAGATGGTTGACAAGGCTAAGTAGACCTCCATATAGATTTTCACCTTCTTTGTATTCTATCTTATTAACTAATGTTGGTGAACCTAAATATTATAATGAAGCTATGCAGGTGGATACAAAACTTCACTGGGAGTCTGCAATGACAGATGAAATGGACTCCTTGCTGAAAAATCAGACTTGGGATTTATGTAAGTTACATCTAGGTAAATGGGTTTTGTAGAATAAATGGGTTTACATGTTGAAAGAAGAAGATGGAGGTAAGAAAAGAGTTAAAGCCAGATTAGTCATAAAAGGATTTGCATAGAAACATGGTATTGATTTTGATGAGATTTTTTCTCCAGTTGTTAAAATGACTTCTATTCCTACTGTTTTAAGTATTGTGGCTACTGAAGATTTGCATTTAGAGCAACTTGATGTTAAAATAGCCTTTCTTCATAGTGATTTGAATGAAAAAATATATATGGTACAGCCACAGGGATTTGAGGTCAAGGGTAATGAGAGTTTAGTGTGCAAATTGTAGAAAAGTTTATATGGCCTGAAGAAAGAACCTCGAAAATGGTATATTAAATTTGATACTTTTATGAACAAGAATGGATACACTCGATGTAATTCTGACCATTGTGTTAATTTCAAGAGGTTAAATAATGAAAGCTATTTTATTCTGTGTTTATATGTTGATGATATGCTTCTAGCTAGATTTAACATGGATCATATTAAGGGGTTGAAACAACAATTAGCCAAATCTTTTTCTATGAATGATTTGGGGGCAGCAAAACAAATCCTTGGCATGAAAATTGGCAGAGAATGGAAGAACATAAAATTAACTCTATCTCAGGCTGATTATGTTGAGAAGGTGTTGCAGAGATTCTACATGAAGGATGCCAAAGTTGTCACTACACCTTTGCCTGGTCATTTGAAATTGACCAAAGAAATATGTCCAAAGACATCAAAAGAAGAGGTAGAAATGTCCAAGATACCTTATGCTTCAGCTATAGGGAGCTTAATGTATGCTATGGTATGTAATAGTCCAGATATTGCATGTGCAGTGGGAGTTGTTAGTCGGTATATGAGTCACCCTAGGATTGAGCATTGGAATGCAGTCAAACATATTCTCAAATGTTTGAGAGGTACATCCACTAAGTGTTTACACTTTGGGGGCTCTTCTACTACTATTCATGGCTATGTTGACTCAATTTTGGCAAGATATATTGATACCAAATGGATTAGTACAGGTTATGTATTTACTATTGGTGGGACAATAGTGAGTTGGATTTCTTGGTTGCAAAAGGTGAATCATTTATCTGCTACAGAGGTAGAGTATGTTGCTGCTATAGAGGCAGCCAAGGAGATGATATGGCTTCAATTCTTCATGGAAGAATTGGGACATCCACAGGCAAATAATTATTTGTATTCAGATAGTCAGAGTGCCATTTATCTTGCAAATAATTCTTCTTAGCACTAAAAAATAAAGCACATACAATTGCGATATCATTTCATTTGGTCAGTTTTGGATGATGGACAGTTACAATTGGAGAAGATACATATAGATGATAATTGATCAGATATGTTTACAAAGGCAGTGACAAGGGAGAAGCTGAATTCCTCTTCAGCTTCAGTTGGTCTTCTAGACTGAACAGAATACAAGAACAGCTAAGTCTAGGATGGTTTCTTTATTACAGTGGGAGCTATAGGTTTGGTCGATCAGTCTCCAAGTGGGAGGATATTTCTATGGAGTCTGATCAGTCTCCAAGTGGGAGATTGTTATGTATGTGGAGCCTAATTAGACTTAGGTTCTTTCGGTGCGGTTTCCCCCTGACTTATCTATGGGGTCAAGGAGCAGAGCCCCTTGCGGGGTCCTGGGGCAGCGCCCTAGGTGGGGTCAAGGGGAAGAGCCCCTAATGGGTTCAAGGGGCAGCACCCTACTACCCCTCAATGCCAACAATGACTTAATAATATTGTAAAGGGTTGGCCATCAATTTTCTATTAGTCAGAGTATTTTTTCCCTAAGTTCGTTATGTCAAAAATACTTGTAAAAAGGGCTTAGGGTTCGTGATTGATGCATGAGGGATTTTTTAGCTTCTTGTGGTGGTATTGAGTTGCAAGCTTCAAATTGTAATCATTGGATAATAATAAAGATATTGGACTTGCTGTTGGTGGACGTAGCCCAGGGATTGGGTGAACCATGTTAAATTCTGTGTTTTTGTGTTCTCTTCTGTTTGTTAATATTTTCATTTTATGCTTATTATCCTAACACCTTGCACACTTGGATATATGTTGAGGACATGTTAGTGATGTTTTAGTTATGGACACATAGTCTGTTGATGAGTAGAAGTTAAGTTATGTAGTCAACATTCGCCAATAGCAGTTTCTTGTGTTTATTCACAAGAGTCCATAGAGATTTTATTAGTTCTTGAGTTGCACTTATCTTGAGGGTATGTGCCCTTGGATTTAAGCTTGGAGAAGTTTTATTGATGTTCGGTTATGAGCGCATGAGTTAATTCAGCTGACAGTGTGTAGTGTGCATCTATATTTCTCTTATTAAACAGGTCCTAGAATGTGTTGCATGCATAGTAGAGCCGACAAAATATTCATTAGAGTTTGTTATGATTTCTCTATTATGATTTCAAGGTGGTTCTAACAGGCTGACTTATTTATATCATTTGGAGGAAAGATATTTATAGGCATTCATTTGTGATTGCTGAAGTGTGGTTCATGGTTGATTAAGCAGAGCAAAGCAAAATGTGCAAAGTGTTGAGCCATCATAAGAAGGTCTATGTGACCAAGTGAAGTATTTGTGCTATTCATTGAAACTGATATAGACAGCAGGTCAAAGCGCAGTTCACCAAGATCCATATATAGTGTTTATTTGTTATTCAAAAGGTTGTAGCCTTCATCCATTTGAGCAATGAGCTCTTGGATAGTGTGTCCTCTCCCCTAATAGGGAAAATTTTAAAAGACTCCTAATAGGGTCTGACTCTTGACCAGGTCTACTATACTTAATATATTGTAAATCTACTACTAACAGGGTAAAGGATCTTGTAACAAGTATCATTATACACTAGTACAAAATATTAGTGGGTATCAAGTCTCACCGGAGTTTTTACCTATTTGATTTTCCCCATAACCAAAATATTGGTGTTGTGTTTATGTGTTCTTTCATTGTGTTTATGCTTTATGTTTAAGTATATTTAATTGGATAAAGAATTGAATCTTGTAGATAACTGATTCACCCCCCCCCCCCCCCCCTCTCAGTTATCTCTTGGGACTATTCCTAAAAATTGGTATCAGAGCCAAGTGCCTCAGAGAAATTTTAACAGCTTGAGGTTGATTAGATGGCATACTTCAGGAAAGAAAGTCCTAAGTTCGATGAAGAGAATTATCTTGATTGGAAGATCAAGATGGTGACTCATTTGTAGTGCATTGCTTTCAAAGTTTTTAATGTAACTATCAAAGAATCTGAGATTCCTACCTTAGAAGACCTTGCAAAAGATGATACTACTGACACACAAAAGGAATTGTTTCATCAAAATACTATTACTAAAGAAGCCCTTATCAGCGCCCTATCTGATGGTGAATTTTCAGAAGTAAAAAAGATAGATACAGCCCATAAAATATGGAAACACCTAGAAGACATATTTGAAGGAGACAAACAAGAAAAGGATGCATGTAGAAAGACATGGAAGAAAAGGTACAATAAATTAGAGATGTTACCTGAGGAAAACATCAGAGCTTACAATCAAAGAATAAATGAAGCAGTTGCTGGAATCAGGAACAATGGTGGAGAGATTTTAGAGGACATTATGGATAAATTGATGACTAATCTTACTCAAGAATATGAAAGCAAGATCAACATCCTTGATGAGACCATGCAGATTACATCAAATTTCAATAGAGAGACCTTGATCAGTAAAATATCAGCTTTTGAGATTTCAAGATTGAAGACAGAACCAAAGAGTGAGATAGCTTTCAAAGAAACAGTTCATGGTAAGAAATCTGCAAACACTTCTGGTAATTTTGATGATGATGATGAAGAGAAAACATTAGATGATTTTATTGCTATGATTGACAAAAGAGAAAAGAAAGGAAAAGGAAAATATGAAGGTCAATTACCATTTAAGTGTTTTTCATGTAATAAGATCGGTCACTTTGCATCTAAGTGTCCCACTAAGCTAGAAAGTTCAAGAAGGATTACAAGCCTAAGTATTCTAAGGAATGCTACTATGCTGGAGATGGAGTTTTAGATGAAGAATCTGGTGAAGAAAAAATTGGATTCATTGCTATTATAGACAAGATGAATAATAAGATAGTTCATGAAGATAAGAAAGAGAATCAAGAACTAGCATTGATTTCACAAGCTGACATAAGGACAGACTAGATTATAGATAGTGGTTGTTCACATGATAGGTGATAAAGGCAAGTTTGTTCATTTGGACAAATACAATGGTGGTATGGTCAGATTTTGTGATGACACTCCTAAACCTATAATTGGTAGAGGAGCCATCACTTTGGATGGAAAGAACAGTACAGATGATGTTCTTTATGTTGATGGTTTGAAACATAACCTTCTTAGTGTTGGATAGTTACTTGGAAAAGGCTATCAGTTGGAGTTCAAAGATGACAAATGCATTATTAACAAAAAAGATGGTGTTATGATTACATTAGGCACAAAGACAAGAGGTAATGTTTTTCAACTCAATTCAGAAGCAAGTTGTTTTGTTGCTAAAGTTGATGACAGTTGGTTGTGGCATAAAATACTATGTCATATCAATTTTGATAACATAGTAAAGATAAGAAATGTTAAGGCAGTAAGAGATCTACCTAGCATAGCAAAGCCAGTTGATACTATATGTAGGGAATGTGTGATGGGGAAGCATGTGAGAAATTCATTCAGGAGCAAGTAGAATTCAGTAGAGAACAAGTTGGATCTAATTCATATAGACCTATGTGGTCCAACTCAAACAAGATCATACTATGGTGAAAGGTATTTCATTTTGTTTGTTGATGATTATACTAGGATGATGTGGGTTGTGTTCTTAAAAGACAAGTTAGAAGCTTTTGAGAAATTCAAAATATCCAAAGCTAAGGTTGAGAATGAATTTAGACTAAAGATAAAATATTTGAGATCGGATAGAGGAGGAGAATTCACCTATGATAGATTCTATGAGTACTGTGAAGAACATGGCATAACGAGACAGTTAAGTGCACCTAGAACCCCTCAGCAGAATGGAATTGTAAAGACAAGGAATAGGATCATTCTTGATACAGCACGCACCATTACGATAGAAGGAAAAGTTGCACACACCTATTGGAGAGATGCGGTCAATACAACAGTCTATACTATCAATAGAATTCAATTGAGGCCAGGTGCTAACAAAACACCTTATGAGCTATGGTTTGGTAATGTTCTCATAGTAAAATACTTTAGAATCTTTGGAAGCAAGTACTACATCAAGAGGGATGAAGCAGTAGGCAAGTTTGATGCAAGAAGTGATGAAGGTATTTTTCTTGGTTACTCTACTAAAAGTAAAGTTTATAGATGTTTCAATTTAAGATTGAAAAAGATCATTGAAAGTGCTCATGTAAAGATTGATGAAAAGTTTATGATTCAAGAAAGATATCATGATTACTCACCCATGATTGAAGAAGAACCTAGACCCTCCACTAGTGAAATAGTTATTGAAGAAATGTTTGACAGTATTGATGTGTTATTCAATGACCTTGAGACAAGTGAAGAAAATACTCCTAAGGCTGATAAGTTAGCATCACCTAAAGTTCCAAAGTTTACATCAAGAAATCATTCCAAGGAAAACATCATTGGAGATCAGAGTGGCAAAGTGTTAACAAGATCACAAGCAAAGAACTTAGCTAGCAGTGAAGCGGTATGTTTACTATCTCAGATTGAACCTTTAAGTGTTGAAGATGCTTGTAATGATTCAGATTGGCATGATACTATGAAAGAAAAACTTGATCAGATTATTAAGAATGACACTTGGGAACTGGTCCCAAGACCTAGTGATAAGAATGTGATTGGAACAAAGTGGATATTCAGAAACAAGATGAATGAAGATGGTATAGTAGTAAGAAATAAAGCAAGATTAGTATGTAAGGGATATGCGCAAAGAGAAGGCATTGACTATTTAGACACATTTGCACCTGTGAGCAAATTAGAAGCTATTAAGTTGTTTCTAGCCTATGCTACAGTCAAAAAGTTTAAAGTTTATCAGATGGATGTCAAGTCAGCATTCCTGAATGGAGACTTAAAGGAAGAAGTATACATTGAGCATCCAGAAGGATTCACCTTATCAGAGAGAATTGATATGGTATGCAGATTGAAGAAGGCCCTCTATGGACTTAAGCAAGCCCCTAGAGCATGGTATGAAAGACTAGATGGATACTTAACAAAGATTGGATTCAAGAAAGGAGCAGTAGATTGTAATCTATTCATTAGAGAGACATCTGAAGGTTTACTACTTGTAGCTATATTTGTTGATGACATTATCTTTGGAGGTAATGACAAACTCAATGCTGAATTTTCCAAAGAAATGCAGAATGAGTTTGAGATGAGTATGCTTGGTCCTATCAAGTACTTTTTGGGACTAAATGTGCAGCAGGCAGAAAAAGGAATTTTCATAAATCAATCAAAGTATGTGAAAGAGATACTGAATAAATTCAAGATGGAGGATTCACAAAGCCCTTACCTAAGGATACTTTTGAGTATCTCAGGGAGAAGTTGGGAGTCATTTCCTTCCTTGATTCTGCTTAGAAGAAAGAAGGAAAGGCATCAGTCCTCAGGGACTAATGGAAGGTTGACTAATCTACCTCAAGAGTAGTACCGGTGCTTAAAATGAATAGCACCCTTTGCCATTGATGTCAAAGGGGGAGTATATATAGAGTCATGAAAAAAAGAAGTAAAAAGAGGAGTAATATATTAAGGGGGAGCAGCATTCAGTTATGACAGTAGTACAGTTGAGGAAATGGAGAATATTAGAAAATATTGCAGCAGATGGAGGATTCATCTTTGGGAGAGTTTTGAAGAGGAAATGGAGAATGTTATAAAAAAAAATGTTCATTTGGGTTGGTGGTGGTTTTTCATTCCACATGTTGCCATCAATGCCAAAGGGGGAGATTGTTGGAGATTTACTAGCAGGCCAGTACTGACTGTATGTTTTTCATTGATGACAACATATGGAAAGTAGCATGCGTGGAAGTCTTATGCAGTAAGCTTTCAGTATATGTAGCATGGACATGATATTAGCCTGATATCATGGGTGCAGAGGTTAACTATTAGTACATACAGTTATATAGCAGCTGGTGTCAGCAATGTTCCTGACAAAGTAACAAATAGTGTTCTGTGTATGGTTGTCCATACAGTTATCATGGAGCCCTGCGCGCTTGGATATATGTTGAGGACATGTTAGTGATGTTTTAGTTATGGACGCATAGTCTGTTGATGAGTAGAAGTAAATTTATGCAGTCGTTATTCGCCAGTAGCAGTTTCATGTGTTTGTTCAGAAGAGCCGATAGAGATTTTATTAGTTCTTGAGTTGCGCCTATCTTGAGGGTATGCGCCCTTGGATTTAAGCTTGGAGAAGTGTTATTGATGTTCGATTAAGATCACATGAGTTAATTCATCTTACAGAGAAAGTTCTAGTTATTTTGGTAGAGCCGACAGTGTGTAGCGTGTGTCTACATTTATCTTATTAGACAGGTCCCAGAATGTGTTGCGTGCATAGTAGAGTCGACAGAATGTTTATTGGAGTTTGTTATGATTTCTCTATTATGATTTCAAGGTGGTTCTAACAGGCCAACTTGTTTATATCATTTGGAGGAAATATATTTATAGGCAGTCATTTGTGATTGTTGAAGTGTGGTTCATGGTTGATTAAGCAGAGCAGAGCAGAGTGTGCGAAGTGTTGAGCCATCAGAAGAAGGTCTATGTGACCAAGTAAAGTATTTGAGCTATTCATTGGAACTGATCCAGATAGCAGGTCAAAGTGCAGTTCACCAAGATCCAGATATAGTGTGTATCTATTATTCAGAAGGTTGTATCTATTAG
Organism: Chamaecyparis obtusa; assembly: GCA_027943335.1. Classification (NCBI taxonomy): domain Eukaryota; kingdom Viridiplantae; phylum Streptophyta; class Pinopsida; order Cupressales; family Cupressaceae; genus Chamaecyparis; species Chamaecyparis obtusa. Next base: position 739,300 of record BSBK01003582.1, read on the forward strand.
AGTAAAGTATTAATTATGTTAATTAATCTTTACTCCCTTCTTAAGATGTCAACATCCTTTTGCTTTGGTTAAAAATCACATGCACTAGTTGTTATTAACTCATGCATTAGTCATGTAATAGTTAAACTGATTATTACATACACTAGACTTTGCCTTTCAAGGCTTTTGATTTGCTTTATAAGGATGATCCATTGTACATTCTATTCATTCATTAATTGAGGATATTTTCTTCTTCATATTTATGAGTCAAACCCTTGCCCTCTTCTTGTCTCTACTTCCTTGTAATAGATTTTTGTATGCAGGTGGTCTTCGGGTTTTTTGGATTTGTATTGCTCAAATCCTACATGGTATCAGAGCCTAATCTGCTACAGCTTGTTTGCGTTTGAAGAGTTTAGAGATCAGAAATTCATCTGTTTCAGATGAGGGCTTTTTTGGGGTTTTTATTGAATCTAGGGGGGACCTATTTTTCTGGTCATCTTGGCTTCAAACGAACCTCATGGTTGTGTTTAGAGCATCCAAGAACCCCAAGATCCATATAAAATTTGTCCAATTTGGACAAAGTTGGATCTGTGAGAAAAAAAATTGTAATCGGCCCCGACACAGATCTAGAGGTGATCACTATTTTTTGAAGCACTTCTAGCCCAAACGGACCTCACAATTGCGTTCGGAAGGCCCGAGATAGTCAAAATCTATATAAGACTTGTCAAATTCTGACAAGTTGGCTTTTGAGGCAAAAAAAAATTGCGTACTAGGGTCGTACGGCCCTAGCTCGCACTCCAAGGCACGCAGGCTGTACGATTTTCAAAAAAAAAATTTAAAAAAAAATTATTTTTGGGGGTGTCGCCCAGCGGCCCTCTGCTCCACCGCCCTCGGCTCCTCCGCTCCGCTCGCCCTCGGCTGCTCCACTCGCAATGCCATCGCCACCCCCATCGCCGGTCCACCCGCCAGCCCCCTGATCACCCACGTGACTAGGGAAAAAATTTTGCAGCCCCCGGTGCCTTTGAGGTATGACGACCATTTGGTCATCATTTTTAAACTCATAGTTTGCTGACATCAACACCTTTTTGCTCATTTTTTGAGTTTTTTAAGGGTGCCTGGGCCTTTTTTGTGAATATCTTGAGCATTTGGGATTGTAATTGGGCGTGTGATCTATTGTCAGAAAGTTGGTTCTGAGCCCAATCTGAATTTTCTGGTATGGTTTTGTGATTTTTCCATTTTGATGCTCTTTTTTGCTGTCAAAGTTAGATGTTCTCTGTGATCGTGGCGTTTTAGACCTCCTGCCTTCCGGGATCCGTTTCTCTTGCATCCGGGCTCTTTTCGGCAAACAAGATATTGCCAGAAAACTATTTCTGAGCTTTTATCAAATCTAATGGTTTCATGTGGTTTTTTGTCCTTTTCTGATGTCACCCATCCTCAGATCCTTGCAGACACCTTCTTTGGGCCCTCCAGCGCAGTTGTTGATTTTTTGCTCATATCTTGAGCATACGGTGTCAAAATTTGGCAAACAAGATATTGTTAGAAAGCTAATTCTGAGCTCTTTCCAGATCTAGAGGTTATATTTTTTGGTTTTATTTTTTTGATGGTGTTTTTCTTTGTCAAAGTCAGATCTTTAGTTTTGCACTCCGGGAGCTCTATCTTGCACATCCAGTCTCCATTTTTAAAAAATGATATATCATTGGAAATCTTGTTTAGAGAGCTTTTCAATACTATGAGTCATTTTTCTAGATTCTGCTCCAAGTTCATTTTATTCAGATTCTTGCTTTTTTGTACTCTGGTGGATATCTTGGTTGTTTCAAGTCCTGGGATCTCTTCCCTTTGAGGAATGGCTCATCTTAGGTTGTTCTTTTGGTTCATTAGCCTTTGATCTTCTTTGAGTAGTGTATACTTCATTTTTCTAGCATTCTTTTATGCACATGCACTGAGATAAAGTGCCATTCTATTGCTTTGATGGGATCTTGCACATGTTCGTGCTATTTGTACTCGCACTCCATTATAAAGTGCCAAGGGGGTTTGATGTTTGCCTTTGTTTGCCATCTTATTTTTTCATGTGAGCGTTCCTCCAATGACATTAGCCTTAGGTATCTTTCTTTGTGTTTGTACTCTCTCTGCACATTTGATATTCTAGATTCTTCTTCATCATGCAATTCATATTGGACAATATTTTCAGTGTACCTATCATTACTCCCTTGTCAGCAGTATGGGGGGGTTTCTACTATTGGTTCTACTACTTCCTTGGTTCAATTGTGTGAGCCATGTATTTAGTATTTGATCCTATGTACTAGGCGGTTGCAGTGGTTGGGTACCTATGCATTCCGGTGAGATGGATCATTTACCATATGGACACTCTTTTCTTTCCTATTTTTGGATGCACTCTTCTAGCTTTGATTGATCAGCTCTTCAGGCTTTTGGTGTTTATGCCATCTGTATCTTCGAGTTCAGGTGTTTTCCTTTGTTTGCCTCCTGATTCGAGTAGTGTCATTTGAGGGCACTCATGCAGATTATAGTCTTCTCTACTTGGTCATATTTCAGTGGAGGATCTTCAAATCATCAGTTTCTTCTTGACAGTGTTTGTAGTTTCATGCTTCAGTGATGTTGTACATGTTCATCTTTGTTCCTATTTTCTGAAAAATTCCTAGTTTTGGAGGCTTCTTCAGTCCTTCAGACTAGTCTTTGTCTCTTTTTGGAGTAGAGTTTTTCCCATGTGGTTTTCTCTATTTCTCCGCTTTTCAGAGACTCTCTTTTGTACTTGGGTACCTGATCAAGCCTTTGTTGTCGGGACTCATTTGCTTTATTTTTGCATTTTTTGTAGATGCATCGTTGCTCATCTTAAGGGGGGGTGTTAGAGTAAAGTATTAATTATGTTAATTAATCTTTACTCCCTTCTTAAGATGTCAACTTCTTTTTGCTTTAGTTAAAAAGCACATGCACTAGTTGTTCTAAACTCATGCATTAGTCATGTAATATTTAAACTGATTATTACATGCACTAGACTTTTCCTTTCAAGGCTTTTGATCTGCTTTATAAGGATGATCCATTGTACATTCTATTCATTCATTAATTGAGGATATTTTATTCTTCATATTTCTGAGTCAAACCCTTGCCCTCTTCTTGTCTCTACTTCCTTGTAACAAGTTTTTGTATGCAGGTGATCTTCGGGTTTTGTGGATTTGTATTGCTCAAATCCTACAATATCCTTCACCCATTTGAGCAGTGAGCTCTCGGATAGTGCGTCCTCTCCCCTAACAGAGACAATCGTAAAAGACTCCTAACAGGGTCTGACCCTTGACCAGGTCTACTGTACTTAATATATTGTAAAGCTACTCCTAACAGGGTAAAGGATCTTCTAACAAGGATCATTATACACTAGTACAGAATATTAGTGGGTATCAAGTCCCACCTGGGTTTTTACCTATTTGTGTTTCCCTGTAACCAATATATTGGTGTTGTGTTCATGTGTTCTTTCATTGTGTTTATGCTTTATGTTTAAGTATACTTAATTGGATAAAGAATTGAATCTTGTAGATAACTGATTCACCCCGCCCCCCCCCCTCTCAGTTATCTCTTGGGACTATTCCTAACAAAATAGTGTTTTTTTAAAGCGTGTGCCCGCTATAGGGTGCATGTGCTTTGTAAAAACACTTTTTAGTATTTTACAAACTGCGTGCACCCTATAGGGCGCACATGCTTTAGTGCGTATGAACTATGGTCGATGGGGGACCAAAAAGTAAAGTGGGACCTTTTTGGTCCCCGATCTTTGTGAATATACCCAAGATGCAGGTACCAAGCATCGACTCCACCTAGCTACACAAGTCTGAGCGTGCCTTAAAAATCTTCGAATAGTTGTTGTGTGGACATATTACCTTGAGATTACTCTCAAGGTTACCCATGGACTTAGATTTCCATTTAGGAGGTTACCCTAGTTGGGAGATTTGGTGTGTAGTTTATGTTGTGGTCTTGTGATTTATGATTCGATGTTGTTCTTAGATTTATGTTATGAGTTAAATTTTTCTTTATATATATCTATGTTATAATTAATTATATGTTATCTAGGTATGTGTCTATGTGGGTGCACATGCATATACCCATGCTTATATAAATAATAATATTTGTATGTTTTTATTGATTGTATAAATGGTAGGTTATTTATTATAATTAAATAAAGTAAATTCAATAAAGTGTATTGAATGAAGTGTATTAAATAAAAAGTAAAAATAATATTAATAATAGTAATAATAAAAAATAAATGCTCTTTGTAGTAAAACTAGCTATCTAGGAGGGAGTTGAACTCGTGACCTCCTAGAAGTTAGGCTAGTTGGTTTTAGTGTGTGTTATGTGTGTTCCTTGGAAGTTATTTATTTATTATTCTTTTTATGGTCTTCTTTGAAAGCTATTTTTAATTAAATTTCTTAAAACTTTGTTAATTGCTTACAGGAATGATTTTTTTATTTTCCAACCAACTATGGAAGTTGGAGAAGTTTCTTCCCATAAAGAAACTCCTCCAACCACATAGTTGGAGGATAAATATTTACATTTTTGTGATTTGGAGGGAGGAGTTTTTAGAAGAATTTTGGAGTGTTCTGCATTGATTTTTCCAGAAATTCATTTGAAGTTTTTGTGAGTTTGAGAGTCTATATTTGGTGAAGACAACTCTATGTGGATTTCTTGGATTTTGATGGCTAGAGGAAGCTTTTGAGGAAGTTGTCTACTTAAGGCTTGAAGATTTTCAAAAAGTCTCCAGCCAAGGGAAGATAATTCTCCGCAGGACCCCAGGTAGGGTCTAAACTGGGATGAATCTCCATTCTTCCTATGTGTATGATTGTGTATATGAATGAAATGTTACTAGATGATCATATGATTGTTTAATTTTGTTTGAAAAGGAGAACTTACATATGTTTTGTTTTCTGTGTATTTTAAATATGTTTTTGGGAAGTAATTTTTATGAATGTTTGTATATTTATTGTTGTGAAATCTTCCTGGGAGGGTATAAATGTTTTTGAACATTTAGGATGGTGTATTATAGTGTTATTCAATTTATTATGGATTTTTAGGAATAATTAGGAAGGGTTAAGAAGGTTTAGGGAAGAGATGCAGTCACAATTCCCATTGTTGCTTTTGTGGTCGTTCTCTATGAATTCTTGAACCATTTTCATTTGGATTATTCCTATCAAAGACTTAGGTAGTTTTGAGGATTTTTTTTAGATGTGGTACTAAGGTCCCTATATCAGGTTGACCTCAGGGAACCTTTCCCAGGCACTCTACATGCCTTCAAAAGTCATTTTTTGGCCTTTTTAGGCGATTTTGAATTAAATTATGAAAATGTATCCTGTAGTGTTATACAACATTATACACTTACCCATACGAAACTTGGTCAAGTGTCGTATGACCTTTAATGGAATTTTGTATGGGTAGTTATGTATTGTCGTATGAGGTTTTTAAGGGTTTTAGGGGCTCAAAATTTGCAGAATTTGTGTTTAGAACCTCTACAACTCATTCCTTATGATTGGGATACAATTTGTACCACCTATGTTTGTCATTAAATTTTTTTGTGATGTTATTATGTGTTACTTATGTTTTTGTAGTACTTGGATTTCACTTAAGTTCATTTTATGAGGCCAAAACTCATTCTGGTAGCAGGATTTATACAAATATAACATTTAAGTATAAGAAATTTAATTTCTTATACTCTAAGTTATTTTTGTATAACTACCTTCCAAGATGTTTGAGATAGGTTTTAGCTTCATAGGATTTAAGATGAAGATTCTAGATTTTGGAGATTTCTAAAAAAATTCAGACTTAGCCAAATTTCAGGCACAAGAGGTTTCCCTAGACTTATAAAAATAAGCTATGAAATGTTGTGTTAATGCATGTGGAAGTTTCTATCCCCTATTTATGTTCATTACTTGTTTTTTTTATGTTATATCATGTTACTTATGATTTTATTTCACTTGGCGTATACTTGAACTTAGTTTATGAGGCTAGGACTCGTCTCGGTGGCTTGTGTGCACAAGAGGGTTCCCTAGACCTATAAATAAGTCATGGAAAGTTGTATTTATGAATGTGGCAAGTTCTATGCTATTATTTAAGGTGTCTTATGATAGACACTCTTCCAATGGTTCTTTTTATGTATATGGCTAAGGTTAGGACTCGCTCTGAGGGCCTGAGTGCGTCAGGGAGTTTCCTAAACCTATGAATCGGGACATGGAAGTGTTATTTTGTATCTTTGGCTTGTGATGGGGTAAGGGAATAGGAACACTAAGTTAGTGGCTCACCATAGGTGTTGGAACCCTAAAGTGGTTTCCAGATGATCCTATGGGTGGGTTTGTAAAAAGTGATAACCTTAAAAATTAACCTGGGAAGGGGGGATTCAAAAGATAATGAAAAAAAATATAATAAAGGCCACACATACCTGATTGGAGTACCGAGACCAAGGATAACTACTAGGATGGATCCCTATTCATAAAGGGGGACTGGGGTAACATGGTTGTGAGGAAGGATCCCAATATACAGGTTGTGTGATGACACTCACATAGGTGGTCTCCTAGAACCTTAACCTCGGTGTTATAGTATGATGATATTTTATGTGCTTTATTCTTGTTCTTTTGAGTCTTGGATTTATTGGTATTTGAAACTTATATTGCCTTAAGGTCTTGTTCTATCTCCTAGAACGGGGGGTGGAACTTTACTAATTTCATATGGTTAGGTGGCAAATCTCTTACGAGGTATTGTTCATGGTTCGTGTCGTGGCTTGGATTTTGAGTTGTTCAAAGGAAAAGTTTCTATTCTTATATCATGTATCTCTACGTTTTGTAATCGATATGTAAATATGTATTGTAAGCCTTGGGCAACTTGTAATTATCTCTTTGTATGCCTTTGTGCCATGTGCAGTAACTCTAACTGTAATCATTTTTGTAAATGGAAATTGTAAGAAAGAAGTTATGTATGTGGGAAGGGTAGTATTAGGAATCTCAAAAGGGGATTGAATATTGGTTAATCAGTTATGGATTATAATTAAGTAACTTTCCTACCTTATCTCTCTTATGATTTTTAAAATGAAATTGAAAGTAATGGTTATATGCAAACCTTTGTAATGCAAGTACTTATGGATGTAAACTTCTTTAAAAGGAAGCTTGTTTTGATATGTGGATTAGTGAAAATATATGCTAAGGGTTGATGGGTATCTCTAGGTGAATATAATAAGGGAAAGGAAACATGTATGTTATTGAAAGTAGTATTAAGATGTAATTCTTTCCTAATGCTCTTAAATGTTTAAGTTCAATGTGTATGATGTAAGGTTATTTAAACTTGGTTTTTATCTTAATCCTTAAACGGGATATATACAATGACATAGATGATAATTTTTGGTTGTTATAATTGTGAAAAAGATGATTCGGTGAATGGGTTATATTGGTTAGCATTAGATGGTTAAGTACTTTACACTCTTTCTATTCGGATCCTTGAAATGAAAATAGAAAGTAAGGACTTTTAATAGAGTTTTTATGTGATGATAGTGCATAAATAAGGTTAAGGAGAAAACAAATGAAAGAGGAAAGGATAATGTATCTAGTTTATTAGATAAATGATGGGCTTCTAATTCATTTCTAAAAGTGAATATTTATGCAAATTAGGTAAAGAAAATAAATGCAATTAGCTCATTAATGTAATTGGTTTTGATGAGGAATGGAAGCAATGTCTCAATGTAAATTGAAGTTGAAACAAAAATAGAATTGCATTAAATTAAGTAATAAAATGCATTACTTGATAATGGTAAGTGAATTCGTTAAGGGAACCTTAAGGAATGTACTTGTGAATGGTAATGATGATATGTTAAAATGTTAAGAAAAAAAAATTGTTAGTTGTAATTTTGGGTCAAAGACCTGATTCCTTATGGGTTCCCTAGCGGGGACATTACATTTGGTATTAGAGCCCTAGGTTGCTACACTAGGATCTCTAGGGTCTATTTGCGTTTAACTTAGTCTCTTCTTCTTATTATTAATTAATGTCAACTCTATACCTATACCTAGGTTGTAACACTCTTCCAAGATGCTTTCCAATATCATAAAGGCTCTTAGGAGTGAGCTCAAGATTCTCCCCCATCATCTCACCAAAGAAAGTTTCCATGGGAATATGTGGGAGAACAAAATCTGATTAATAACTCAGAGGAATCCCAAATAAGACAACTCTAATGACTAATTTTACTAAAGCTAGAACCCATCGGAAGCAAAGTTGGCCCTAAGGAGGCAACTTATTCTGACCATTATGATAGGGGTAGTAATATAAGCCCTAGGTTATTCTTCTAGGAGCCTTGGGACTCATACTTGGCCTAATCGCAATACTTGAGTCTATTATGTTTCTCCATCTGATGTATTCTTTTAGCCTACCAAACTTGGATATATGGTGTGTCTTCTTTTTTTTATTTTTTTTCCCTTATGTTAACAAACTTGAGTACTAGACATAAAAGGTATGTTTTCTATATTTCTACCATAATACCTTGCAAGAAAGGATTGTCTAAAAGGATTATTTATGTTTTGCCTTATAAGATTCATGTGGTTCAAATAGATGGTAAAAAATTCCTAATACTTGAGTACTGTATTCTTATCCTTGTTCTAATAAAATATTATAGAATTGTAAGGAAAGTTGTTGATCTTAATTCCTGATCTTATGATGATTACTATGAATGACTACCAAAATAGTTTGAAAATTTATATACGAGCTACTTCCCTATAAATGCTAGATAACACCATGATTGTTATGTCTGATTATTTAAGGCTAGATAGATTTGAAACATGTTGTACTTATGGTGGGAAACAAGGGATGATTATGTTTCTAGGATGGAAGGGATTGTAATAATGGATGGTTGTAAAACATGTTTAGTAGATGTATCTTTTATTCCTTCCTCGAGAACTTAGGAAGTTAGGAACTTATATTTTCTTGAAAATGAGATAACATGTTGAAATTAGGTAATATATGATATTTCAAAATATGGCAAGATTAAGAAGCATCTCTCTTTCATATACCCTCTCAAGTGAGAAATTAAATCTATTGTTGAATCAAATGTGTCTCTCCCTTCTTTCTCAAGAAATATGTTTAAAAGGATAAATTTCATAAGAAAACATCAATGTGTCAGTAAAGAGAATGTGCTTAGCTAGAGGAAACCCTTGGGTAAAGGACCTATGTCCCCAAGGTTTTGTAATAAATAGGATCATAAGTACACAATTGTTAAAAGGAGAAATGTTTGATTTTATGTTAGGAATTCTAAATTATTTATGATCCTCGTAAGTGGTGTGAATTGAACCAATGAAAAATCATCAACTATAAGGAAAGAATATGATATTAAACAAAATTGTGTAGTAATTATTTACATTGTTCACATTTTGTGTGTGAAATGGAAGTTGAAGATAACAACATTGCTAGTATATAGGAATGATGATTTATTATGAAAGGAATAATGATATGTCTATTAGAATAAGATTTAAGTCAAACTTTCTAACTATCCTAAAATGGAAATATTAGAAGAATGTGAATTTGTGGGTAATAGTATAGATGTCATATTGAAGATGCATATAAGGATAACAATACTTGTAGTTACTCCTGAAATGTGTTTTTATGGAGATAAAATATGAAATGTATGTACAAAAGGCTAGTAGGTTGAGCATATTAATTTGATTGAATAAGAGGGTAGCCATAGGACCCATGTATTTCTCCCTCTCTTTATTAAAGAATCTATGACTTTTATTTTGAGAAAATGGTAAATTCAAACAAACTTGTTAATGTTGGGAAAAGATATACTCGTAAGAAGATTATTATGAATTTCTGGGATATGGAATTGGTTAAATAAGCTAGTTAATAAGTAATGTTGATGAAACTCTAGCTTAATGCATCATGTTCAAATTTATTAGGAATATCTTTATGTGTATTGTTGTAATATAACACTAATAAATTGTTATAATAGAATCATAAAAGGTATCTTAGGTTGCACTCTTTGAAAAGGATGTGTATTCCATCTTGCGTGTAAGTTTGATATTAGTGCTTCTCCTATAAGTTTACCATAGGCCTTATGAGAAAAAGTAACTAGTTGCATAAAGAGAATTGTTTTTGTCTTATCTCATAAAACTATGTTCTTTTATATGTGGCAATTCAATATTTGAATGATTTTTGGTTTGAGAATGTTTACCAAGGCAGTAGTATGATAATAGTATCTTATGTATACGCATTGAGAAGAAATAACCCCTGTATCAATCTATATCTAGTTTAGAGGATGAAATTTGAATTCTTAATTGCATTTCAAAATCCTTAAATATGTTTTGCTATTAAAAGAACTCCTAATTCCTAAGGTGAAAATTATACCTAATTTATCAATGATAGACTAAAGTAGAAATGTTTGTAATATTCTTATTTTATGTTTATCAGTGGCTTTAAAAACAACTTCCGACTTCCAGGAGTAAGTCAAATCTTAGGGAGGGATGATGTAATGCCCCTCCAACCCTATCAAGTCCTGGTTATGCTCAATAGAAACTAGGGAGAGCTATATGTGAGAATGATCCTTCTTGTGATGGTTGCTTAAACCGAACCTCTTCCAACTCACTGTAACTTCATATTTCAATTTGGGAAATAATAACATTGCATAAGTATGTTCTTTTGTATATCTTCCTATGAGTCAATGATATTTTAGGGATCACCTAATAGACCTATATGCTTATTTGAGAGATGCTCATTATTAATATTTATGTGTACCTTACGTTAATTAATTATAATCACTTAAGGGTTAGATGTGTTACCTACTCTAATAACATTACTTGAGATTAGACATGATTAATGAATTTAGGGTTAAATGATTTATTTATCTTGATTTGATAATGGGACATTTTGAGTATATGCCTCATGGTTAAATAGGTTTTTGAAAGTTAATAGATGATTTACATTTACATGATTATGTTATGATGTGTTCTTGTTATACAATATAGAAAGGAGATTATTTTGTTACTAACCACACTAATCCAATTATGCTTTTTTGATGTCATTTTCTAATGTGAGTGTGGGATGAGGGGAGGTAGTTGTAGTTACTCCTACAAGAGGTCCACACAATGTCACACTCTCCCTTCTTGTTTTCCATTATTTGTACATATGTGTGTGTGTGTGTGTGTGTTGGTGTGCTCAGTTGGTGTTGCAGGATGCAGGTACCAGGCATCAACTTCACCTGGCTACATAGGTCTGAGCATGCCTTAAAAATCCTCAAACAGTTGTTGTGTGGAGATATTACCAAGATTACTCTCAAGGTTACCCGTGGACTTAGATTTCCATTTAGGAGGTTGCCCTAGTTGGGGGATTTGGTATGCAATTTATGTTGTTCTGAGATTTATGTTATGAGTTAGAATTGTCCTTATATATATCTATATTATTTATATCTATGTTATAATTGATTGTATGTTATATAGTTATGTGTATATGTGAGTGCACACGCATATACCCATGCTTATATAAATAATTCAATATTTGTATGTTTTTATTGATTGTATAAATGGTAGGTTCTTTATTATAATTAAATAAAGTAAATTCAATAAAGTGCATTGAATGAAGTATATTAAATAAAAAGTGAAAATAATATTAATAATAGTAATAATAAAAAATAAATGCTCTTTTTAGTAAAACTAGCTATCGAGGAGGGAGTTGAACTCAAGACCTCCTAGAAGTTAGGGTAGTTGGTTTCCGTGTGTGTTGTGTGTTCCTTGAAAGTTATTTGTTTATTATTATTTTTATGGTCTTCTTTGAAAGCTATTTTTAATTAAATTTATTAAAATTTTGTTAAGTGCTTATGGGAATGATTTTTTTATTTTCTAACCAAATATGGAAGTTGGAGAATTTGAAATTCCTCCAACCACATACTTGGAGGATAAATATTTGTATTTTTGTGATTTGGAGGGAGGAGTTTTTGGAAGATATTTGTAGTGTTCTGCATTGATTTTTCCAGTAATTTATTTGAAGTTTTTGTGAGTTTGAGAGTCTATGTTTGGTGAAGACAACTCTGTGTGGATTTATTAGAGTTTGATGGCCAGAGGAAGCTTGCCAGGAAGCTATCTACTCAAGGCTTGAAGATTTGCAAAAAGTCTCCAACCAAGGGAAATAATTCTCCGCAGGACCCCAGGTAGGGTCTAAACTAGGACGAATCTCCATTCTTCCTATGTGTATGATTGTTTATATAAATGATATGTTAGTGGATGATCATATGATTGCTTAAGTTTGTTTGAATTTAGGAGAACTTATATATGTTTTATTTTCTGTGTATTTTAAATATATTTTCAGGAAGTAATTTTTATGAATGTTTGTATATTTATTGTTGTGAAATCTTCTTGGAAGGGTAGAAATAATTTTGAACATGTAGGATGGTGTATAATATTGTTTTTAAATTTATTATGGATGTTTAGGAAGATTAGGAAGGGTTAAGAATGTTTAGGGAAGAGATGTAGTCACAATTCCCATTGTTGCTTTTGTAGTCCTTTCTGTGAATTATTGTTTTCATTTGGATTATTGTTGTCTAAAACTTAGGTAGTGTTGATGATGTGTTTTGGATGTGTTACTAAGGTCCCTATATTAGATTAACCTCAGGGAACCTTTCCCAGGCACTCTCCATACCTTAAAAAGTCATTTTTTGGCCTTTTTGAGTGATTTATTTTGAAAATGTATCCTCCAATGTCGTATGACATTATACACTTACCCATACGACACTTGGTCAAGTGTCATAGGACCCTTACTGGAATTTCGTATGGAGTTTTTTAAGGGTTTCAAGGGCTCAAAATTTACATAATTTGTGTTTAGAACCTCTACAACTCATTCCTTATGATTGGGCTGCAAGTTGTACCACCTATGTTTGTCATTCACTTTTTTTGTGATGTTATTATGTATTACTTGTGTTTTTTTAGTACTTGGCTTGCACTTAAGCTCATTTTATGAGGCCAGAACTCATTCTGGTGGCAGGATTTATACAAATATACATTTAAGTTTAAGTTATATTTGTATAAATACCTTCCAGGATGTTTGAGATAGGTTTTAGCTTCATAGGAGTTAAGATGCAGATTCTAGATTTTAGAGATTTCTGAAAAATTTCAGACTTAGCCAAATTTCAAGCACAAGAGGTTTCCCTAGACTTATAAAAACAAGCTATGGAATTTTGTGTTAATGCATGTGGAAGTTTGTATCCCCTATGTATGTTCATTACTTGTTTTTTTTATGTTATATGATGTTACTTATGATGTTTTTGCACTTGGCATATACTTGAGCTTAGTTTATGAGGCTAGGACTTGTCTCAGTGGCCTGTGTGCACGAGAGGGTTCCCTAGACCTATAAATAAGCTATAGAAAGTTGTATTTATGAATGTGGCAAGTTCTATGCTATGATTTAAGGTGTCTTGTGATAGACACTCTTACAATGGTTCATGTTATGTATATGGCTAAGATTAGGACTCGCTATGAGGGCCTGAGTGCATTGGGGAGTTTCCTAAACCTATGAATCAAGACATGGTAGTGTCATTTTGTATCTTTGTCTTGTGATGGGGTAATGGAATAGGAACCCTAACTGAGTGGCCCACTATAGGTGTCGGAACCCTAAAGTAGTTTCTAGATGATCCTATGGGTTGGTTTGTAAAAAGTGATAACCTTAAAAATTAACTTGGGAAAGGGGGATTCAAAAGATAATGAATATAATAAAGGCCATACATACTTGATTGGAGTACCAAGACTAGAGATAACTGTCAGGATGGATCCCTATTCATAAATGGGGGACCAAGGTTATATGGTTGCCAGGAAGGATCCCAATATACAGGTTGTGTGATGACACTCACTTAGGTGGTCTCCTAGAACCTTAACCTCAGTGTTATAGTATGATGATATTTTATGTGCTTTATTCTTGTTCTTTTGATTCTTGGATTTATTGGTATTTGAGACTTAGATTGCCTTAAGGTCTTGAGAGTACCTTGGTTCTATCTCCTAGCACGGGGGGTGGAACTTTACTAGTTTCACATGGTTGGGTGAAAAATCACTTTCAAAGTATTGTTTGTGGTTCGTGTCGTGGCTTAGATTCTGAGTTGTTTAGTGGTGAAGTTTCTATTCTTGTATCATGTATCTCTACCTTTTGTAATCGATATGTAAAGATGTAATGTAAGCCTTGGGCAACTTGTTGTAATTATCTTTCTGTATGCCTTCGGGCCATATGCAGTAACTGTAACTGTAATTATGTTTGGAAATAGAAATTGTAAGAAAGAAGTTATGTATGTGGGAAGGGTAGTATTAGGAATCTTAGAAGGGGATTGAATATTGGTTAATTAGTTATGGATTATAATTAAGTAACTTTCCTACCTTATCTCTCTTATGAGTTTTAAAATAAAATTAAAAGTAATGAATCTATGCAAACCTTTGTAATGCAAGTACTTATGGATGTAAACTTCTTTAAAAGGAAACTTGTTTTGATATGTGGATTAGTGAAAAAGATATGCTAAGGGTTGATGGGTATCTCCAGGTGAAAATAATAAGGGAAAGGAAACATGTATGTGTAGACATGGAAAATTGGCAAAGGCTTAAATCAATCAAAAGGTGCATCAAGTCATCAAAATAGCACTAAAAATAGCATAAATGGAACAAAGGCAATTCAAATCAAAGGAAAATGATTAAATGATTAAATAAAGCTTGAAAAGGGGAAAAACACTAAGAAATTGATTAAATTCAATTGATGACATAGTTGTTGAAATGAAAAATCAAAATGAACCTCTTACCCTTCATGGCTAAATTTAATTACTTTAATTAATTAATAAATATGAAATTCTCTCAACAAAGCAAAAAGGAGACAAAATGGACACAAATCACTCACTTTTGTTGAAATGGTCCAGCCTTTTGAAACCATTTAAATGTTTGTCCCCCCATTTAGGGACAAAGCAAAGCCAATTGACCTTACCCAAGCATAACCATGGTTATCTCACTCTACCCCCTACCCTTGGGAAAATCTTATAAATAGAAGGCATTTTGAGGCATTATTCATCCACTCCATATCTTTGAATTGCAGCAAAGCTCTTGCAATTTGCATCCACACCACTCACTTAGCATTTTCATTGATATTTTAGCTTAATTGTTGATCATTTTAGAGATTTTCTTATCAAATAGAGCTAGAATTTGATAATTAGATCTATTTTTCATATCATTCTTAGTTCAATTCTCATAATTAGAGTGTCACTAGTGAGGATTTGCAGCTGAGAGCCTCATTTACCACTTCAATTTAGAGAACCATGAGATATTTAGATTAATAGTGCATTATTTAGATTAGTTTGCTTTGAATAGTGTAAATTCTCTTTAAATCTTGTTATTTCATGAAGGTGTAAATCACTCACACACAAATGGCGCCCACCGTGGGGCTCTAGGCCTCAAATTTATCAAAATTTCCACGTTATTTGCAAATTTAGCCTAGAATTGCAGGATTTTGCTCACTGTTTGCAGGTTACAGGAAAGAAATCACGCCTAACAGTAAAGAAATCATGCCTACAGTAAAGAGATGTCGCTCGCGGAAATTTAGATGTCGCCTGGAGTCTGAACACTCACGCTTCCTACCAGCAGAGTCACGCTTCTGGATAAAGAAATCACGCCTGCGGACATTAGGTTATCGCCTGACGCACAAAGATATGATGCCTTTGGCTATTTTGATGTCGCCTACAACGAATTAAAAGCCGCGGCCGACGAATTAGTTCACGCCTGGTGTAAAGGGAGTTTACTGCACTTTGCTTTCGATTTGTCGCTCTTATTATTTTAAATGTTGCTTTCATTTAATAAGATGTCGCTTAGCTGAATTACTTTGTCGCTTTTGGATAAATAGTTTGCGCTTTCATTTAATTTGATATCGCACGTAATCACTTTAATCTCGCTTGAGCCCCTTTTGGTGACGCTCGCGGTTAAAGTAATTACGTCTTTGTTAAATTAGATATCGCCTTTAGCAAAAGAAATGTCACCTGGTATAGCATCTATTTTCAATTATAGTAATTGCTGTTGTCGCCTGTAATAAAAATTTCACGCGTTTGATAAATTTAATATCGCGCTTGTCTATTTTAATCTCGCTTGAGCCCCTTTTGGTGACGCTCGCGGTTAAAGTAGTCACGCCTTTGTTAAATTTAATCTCGCCTGTAGTCTGGACAATGTCGCCTGACAGTATTTTCACTATTTTGTCAAAATAAGGACTGTATGCTAACTTTACTGTCATTTTTTTTTGTATCAGGAGCATGGTCTGTCATAAGAAAGTGCAAAAACCAGAGAGAAGATACAACTTAGAGGAGAAATTGATCTCTAAGAGGATAAGGAAAGAAAACCGGGTACATTCTACCTTTGTTCTCAATAATAATTTAGAGAAAGAAGTAGAATTGCATGCCAAATATATTGCTATTGTAGATGCTTACAAACGAAAATATGTCTCATTGAATTGGGAATTTAGTCCTTAAATTTGTAAGACTTTTGCAAGTATTTTGGTAAAAAAAAAAGAATCAAAAGCATAATCAATTATATCATTTTTAGCTTTGATTTTGGTTTCCCCTCACTTTGTTTGTATTGTGCTGACTAACTTGTTGGTGGAGGGAACATTTTGCCAAGGTAAGAGAAGGATTTGGAGAGAAAAACGAAAAATCTACTACTTAAAAATGCGCCTAGCCTTTGCTAGCATCGTTTGAGGTATTTTTCTCAACAAGCTTGCACTTCCCTTAAATTGTGGCATTTCAAAGTTCAAAACATAGTTTAATCATAAAAGGAAAAAAATAAACACTTCAATTCTAAGAACCCCTTTGTCACGGGGTTGAAAAAGAACCAATTTGATTGTGAGTGTTTGGGATAAGGGAAAAGCAATAGGGATATGCTCTTCACTCTTTGAGTGAATCAAATTTCCAAACTTGCTCTACCAAATCCATTTTTCATGCTTTTCAATGAATATGTTTAAAACTTAGTGGGCTCACCTCCCGAGATTGCCTTAGAAGGGCCCGTGAGAGGGACAGCCCAAAGTGGGATACACTTGCTTTTGCCGCGAGAATCCGACCCACTATAAAATTAAACGCGGGTATCCTTAATGGGGTACACGACAAAAGGATTTTAGCTCTTTCGAACTTCCTCTAGTAGTCCTAACGGATTGCGCAAAATCATGCTTTTGTGCGTGTGGGAAGCCCCTTAACATAGTTGGGGGATGAAAAGCTAAGATCTCTTTTGAACGGAAAACTTACTACATAACGGTAAAATAGCAAAACTACCTATTAGAGCCATGTTTACGAACCAATTATGTGCTAGGTAGATTGTGTGGAAGCTATTCTTGTGTTAAACTTGTGAAAACGTTCAAAAATATACACATTAGAGCATTCTAGGGATATGGTACCCAATTGATGTGTGTGTTGAGATTGTTTTTATTTTCAAACAAGATATTCCAAAGTTATTGATCAAAACACCATTAAAATTTTAAACCATTTAAAATTGATCAAAAACTTTTACCTTATTCCAAAAACAGCTTATCAAGAGAAGAAAGTCAACATACCCTTAAAGTTTGTTCATGCCTATTATTACAAGGTCACTCTCTATAAGGAAAGCATTACAAACAGATGGGACCTACAACGGAGAAGAGCTCCCATTTCCAAAGAACACTTTCATTACTTCACGAGTGACTGAAAATCCCACTAAGGCAAAGGACATTAACAACATGTTTAGTGGTACCCTAGGAAATATCGATCCCACTAACCAAGGGAACAACATGAATGGGGGCATAGATCCCAATAACAACCAAGGGAACAACATGAATGGAGGTATGGATCTTAACAACAATCAAGGAAATTCTAATAATGGAGGAAGAGACCCTAATTCTCAAGAGGCAAATTCACAAGGCAACAACTTATTGCCTCCTCATAATACAAACTTACCCCCAACTGCAGAAGAAGCCACGATTGAAAGAGCATTAGAGGCAAGACAATGTCCTTATTTCATAGAACTAATGAAAAAGACCATGCTTATGGATAAAGAAAAACACTTCATGGACTTAATACAAACGGGGGTAAAGCTACCTAAATATTTTGACATAGAACAATTAAAGCCCAAGGAAATAGAAGACCCTATGGAAGCAATGAGGAAACAATTCAAGGCATTACAAATGGAAATTGACAATTTGAAACAAAATGGGGCTCCTAAGCCTTTCTCTATTGAAACATTATGTCCTTTTCCATTCGATAAGAGTTTGGTCATGGTGCCTTTTCCCATTAATGTAACATTTCCTAAATATGAGAGATATGAAGGAACATCTGACCCACATGATCATCTTCGGGGGTTTTGTGCATTGAGTCTTGAATTCATGCATGAATCAACCTATTTAATGAGACTATTCCCAAGAAGCTTGGGAGGAACAGCCATGGATTGGTTTTCAAAACTACCATCCGGCATAAAATCCTTTGAAGAGTTAGCATCTAAATTCGTGACTCATTACTCTTATAACATCAAACATGAGGTCACCATGATAACGTTATGTAACACGAAGCAACAAGATGGAGAAGCCTTTCTCACATTCTTGCAAAGATGGAGGACTGCATTTGCTAGATATCCAAGAAGTGTACCGGAGAAAGAAAAAATGGATATCTTTATTAACGGTTTAAGAAGCGAGCTGAATTATAGACTAAGGATGCAATGTCCCAAAACCTTTCAAGATCTAATTGATAACAGAATTACAACGGAAGAAGTGTTGATTAAGAGTGGAGAGTTAAAATTACACAAGGAAAATAAGAATAACTCTAACTCCAACAACAACAATACCAACAATAACAACAATCCAAATAAAAGTTGGTACAACAACAATAGCCGTTATGCTGCAAGGAATAACAACAAAGGTATTGTTAATGATGGTGTAGTGGAATCCAGAAACTTGAAGGTGATTCCATTTGCCCTTACAAAGACACCAAATCAAGTGAATAATGCTAATCAAGCATATAATGCACCTTCCAACAACAACAACAATGCCAATAAGAATAATCAAGGAAACAAAGATCAAAACAGCAAGTATGATAAGTATTTGAAACCCACTCCTGCAAGACACTTTACACCCTTGGGAGAATCACTTGAAACTGCATTAAAGACTCTCATAGCTAACAATGTTATTACATTACCCGCTATTAAACCTTATGAACCAGACCACAAGCCGGGTTGGTGGGATGCTAAGCATCATTGTGAATATCATAGGATTCGGGGGCACCCTACAAATGAATGTTTACAATTAAAGAATGTGGTGCAAGACTTGATAGATAATAACATAATCACTGTTGATGGACCCCAAAATAATGAAGATCATACGGCCTTCAAACAACCTTTTTACAAACATGATAAAGGTGAGTCATCAAATGGCAAGAAACAAAGCGCCAATAATCTCAACTTTGCGCCATCATATGATCATATTGTTAATGCTATCATCATTAATGAACAGCCTCAAAAGGAAGCAGCAAATGTCATTACAAGAGGGCAGAATTCTAGAATGACTTTACAAGGGATAGTCCCTCAAAACACCAATATCCCACCATCCAACATTGTGGTCAAACAATCTCCTACAGCAGCAAGACCTTATAGTTTGGTAGACCAATTGCAACGTACTCCAGCACAAATCTCAATCTTAGAGTTATTGAAGTTGTCACCAAATCATAAAGAGATTTTGGAAAAAGCTTTGGAAGAAACACATGTTTCTACTACCTTAGGGGAAGAAAAGTTTCAAAATATGGTAGGACATCTTGTGGCTCCTCATTGTCTTTCATTTTCAGATCAAGATGACATGTCTATAACTCATCCTCAAAATTTGCCATTACATATAGAGGTTTTGATCGAAAGGCATAGAGTCAAAAGAGCCCTTATTGATGGAGGGGCTGGCCTTAACATATGCACATTGAGTCTTGTAAAATCCTTAGGTTTCTCCGAGTCTTGCATTGACCCTACAAAGAAAATCACCATAAAAGCTTATGATGAGGCTGAAAGAGCTTCTAAAGGCATGATTGTATTGCCCATCCAAGTGGGACCAGTTAAGAAGGAAACCAAATGTCAAGTGTTGGACATGAAATTAACCTATAACATTTTATTGGGAAGACCTTGGATTCATGAGATGCAAGCTGTCCCCTCCACATACCACCAATGCATCAAGTTCCCATACATGGGTGAAGAAATCACAATTGGAGGAGACTCAAATCCATTTCAATATTGTAATGCACTCAAACCCTTGCATGAATTATACATTCTACATAATCGTGAAGGAGTTGTTCCAAGAATCACCAATGAAGATGCACAAAATCCTCTTCAAGCTAGCTCAACTACATCAACTAAGGGCAAGGAAAAAGTGAGCTACGAGGGTCCAAATGTGATGGAAAGTCCATGTGTGGCACCTAAATTGGAAACAGTGATCTACAAACCTACTAAAGAGGAAAAAGAACAAGCTAAAGCAGATCATTACCAATACATGAGTGAGATGATGAACAAATTTGACAAACAATGCAAGATTAGTTCAAAAGGGGTAGGAGAATATTCAGTTTCTCTATTTGACATGCCCATGTCTCCTAAATCACATGGAAAACCCTCCAAAGAACATCTTCCACATAAGTATAATTCTTATTTTGTGAGGGAAGATAGCAAAGCAACATGGGATAAGGAAGAGGATGATGTCCTTCAATGGCTTTATCATGATGAGGATGGTACCCTAGACACTCCCATGGAAAGAATTCAGCATGTTAATATACAAACAGAACAATATGGGAAAGGATTTGATATTATGCAAAAGATGGGATACAAAGGAAGAGGACCCCTAGGCCAAAGAAATAGAGGATTATTAGAACCTATTGAACCTGTTTGGAGGGCAAGTCATGAAAAAGCCGGAGTAGGTTTTCAACATAAGGGAGAAAGTTCAAGTCCAATGCATGATTTTCATCCTCAAATAAATGCATTAGAATCCGAAGGAGATAGTGATGATTCTAGGGATTATGAATGGGATACTTTATCAGATGAGTCATGTCAAGATAAAGAAGTCATTGTTATACATACTTATGCAAAAATCCCAAAACAAGATGCTCCAATTAATGAAGAATCTTCTATTCAAAGGCCTAATATAGAACAAGCATCTAGTAGTGGAGCATGGATAGAAACATTTTGGACACCTTCAGAGGAGGGAAATTCAAACGTTAGTTTTAACCCGCTTGTGGCTTTTCCCACATTGTTTCCCGTAGAGGTCGACGAGGATTCAAGCGAAGGGGACTTTGACCCTGCTTCCATGGATCATCTTGAGGAAGCGCACATCATAGACCTAAACGATACAATGTATGAACCCTCAAACGAAGTCATGTCCATAAATCCTATTGATGATACCTTACCCAATAATTCCTTAATTTTGATACATCCAGACCTCATTGATTGGGATCAAACTGAACCACATGACTTACTTTACTTCCCAAATGACCAAGCCACAAACCAATACCTCAATGCGGTTGAACCCTCTTTCACCAACGAACTCAATACGGACATGATGAAAATAGCAAGGGTCCAATCTCTTAGTCAAAAAAAAGAAAAAATAAAAAAAAATAAAAAAATGAAAAGTTCTATTGGTGAAAACCCAACTGTGGCACCATTAGAACCAAAAACAATGAAAATAAAAGACGTTTCTTTTGGTGAAAACCCAACTGTGGCACCATTAGAAGAGAGATTGGATACTTTGCCTGAACATGAAGAAGAACGGTCATCTATTCTTATAGAACCAACAGAAAAAGTTAACATTGGCACGGAACTAGAGCCAAAGGTTGTACACTTGGCTGCATCACTTACATCTATTGAAAGAGAGGACTTTATCAAATTCTTCCAAGAACAACAAGTAAATTTTGCATGGTCATATGCCGATATGCCTGGATTGGATCCTGATTTCATAATGCATCATCTGAATGTTAGACCCGGAGTTAAACCTGTGAAGCAAAAACTAAGGAAAATGCACCCACATGTGGCTCTTCTAGTCAAGGCAGAATTGGAAAAATTGTTAAAGGTGGGATTCATAAGAACAATAGCATATGCTGATTGGATCTCTAACATTGTGCCAGTTACTAAACATGATAAATCTATCCGTGTGTGTACGGATTTCAGAGATTTAAACCTTGCATGTCCCAAAGATGACTTCCCATTGCCAAGCATTGATACCATAGTGGATTTGACAGCAGGTCACGTAATGTACTCATTAATGGATGGATTTAGTGGCTACAACCAAATCAAGATTACTCCCGAAGACCAAGAAAAGACAGCATTTACTTGCCCTTGGGGTACTTTTTGTTGGAATGTTATGCCCTTCGGTTTAAAAAATGCTGGAGCTACATATCAAAGGGCCATGACAACTATTTTCCATGACATGATGCATACTTTTTTAGAAGATTATGTGGATGACATTTTAGCAAAATCCCACAATAGAGAAGAGCATTTACAAATCCTAAGAAAAATATTCATTCGGTTAGAACAATTCAAAGTTAGACTAAACCCAAAGAAGTGTGCCTTTGGTGTCCAATCCGGCAAGTTATTGGGTTATATAGTGTCAGCAAAAGGCATTGAAGTTGATCCTGAAAAAATACAAGCAATTCTAGAAATGGAGATTCCAAGAAATATTAGCCAAATGAGGTCACTACAAGGAAAGATTCAATCAATAAGGAGATTTATCTCTCAATTAGTAGAAAAGTGTCACTCCTTCACAAGATTATTACACAAGGACACTACATTTATGTGGGATGAAGAATGTGATAAGGCCTTTGCTACTTTGAAGACTTATTTGATAAACCCACCTATTCTTATGTCACCTATCAAAGGTAAAGAACTGTTGTTATACATATCAGCCACAGAAAGGTCTCTAGGCATATTGTTGGCACAAGAAGATGAGCAAGGAAAAGAAAGGGCAATCTACTATCTTAGTAGAACCTTAATAAAATATGAACTCAATTATTCATTCATGGAAAGAGCATGTCTAGCAGTGGTTTTTGCATCTCAAAAACTAAGACATTATATGTTGATGCATAAGATCAAATTAATTGCCAAGATTGATCCTCTCAAGTACTTACTAAGTAAAACTGCCTTAACAGGTAGAATAGCAAAATGGGTCATGATCCTAAGTGAATTTGACATTGAATATGTTGATAGAAGAGCAATTAAAGGACAAGTGATAGCAGATCACTTAGCAGATAACCCAATGGAGTCTACACAAACCATGCAAATTGAATTTCCAGATGCAGAAATTGTCAACATAGAAGCAAAGACATGGAAGTTATATTTTGATGGATCTTACACACAAGGAGGTTCTGGAGCAGGTATATTATTGGTTACTCCTCAAGGATACACCATTCCAAAGTCTTATAAACTCTTATTTCCATGCACCAATAATATAGCGGAATATGAGGCATTAGTCATTGGCATCAAAATGGCTTTAGAATGGAGTATTGCAGAATTACAAGTGTATGGAGATTCCCAACTCATAATCAATCAGGTTAATAATGAATACAATACCAAGGACATAACATTGATGAAATATAAAACCTTGATTGATGGATGGAAGAAGTACTTTTCTTTGATCACATTTGAACAAATTCCAAGAGAAAAGAATAGAGCAGCAGATGCCATGGCTACCTTGGCTTCATTGTTACAAAAACCAGATCAAAATGAGAAGTATGAGTTCTTGGTGGAAGAGTTGGTAAAACCGGCATTTAACCTTCCTGACACCCAAATTGTTGCTCTTTTACATGGACATGACTCTCCTTGGTATGGACCCATCTATACTTACCTTAAAGACCAAGTACTCCCCATAGACCAAACTCGTGCCCAAAAACGTAACTTCATACGCCAAGCCGCCCGTTACCTAATCCTTTCAGACACATTGTATCGTAAGGGTCTTGATGGGACGTTACTTAGATGTCTAGAGGAAGAAGAGTCTAAGTTAGCTTTACGCGAGGTCCACGAAGGCATTTGCGGGTCACACTCAAGCGGTTTTAATCTAGCTAAGAAAATCCTTCGTCTAGGGTACTTTTGGACAACATTAGAAAAGGATGCTTGTCAATTTGTGAAGACATGCAGCAAATGTCAATATCATGGTAATATGATACATGCACCGGCTCAAGAATTACACCCATTCATTACACCATGGCCTTTTTATCAATGGGGTTTTGACTTGATTGGGATCATATATCCTCCATCTTCAAACGGACACAAGTATATCATCACAGCAACAGAATACTTCACCAAATGGGTGGAAGCAGTTCCATTAATAACAGCAACTGGCAAACAAATTTCAATGTTCATTTTGAACCACATAATTTGCCGCTATGGTATTCCACATGCCATTATCACGGATAATGGGAAACAATTCAAAAATCAGGATATTGATGAACTTTGCATGACATTTCACATTACACATCATTCATCATCCATTTATTATCCACAAGGCAATGGACAAGCTGAGGCAACAAACAAAAATATCCTCAAAATATTAAAAAGATCAGTTAACAAATCAGGAAGAGATTGGCACGTGCAAATAAATCCCGCACTATGGGCTTACAGAACTAGTATCAGAACACCTACAGGAGCCACCCCATTCTCTTTAGTCTATGGAACTGAAGCAGTTCTACCATTAGAAGTTGAAATTCCATCTCTACGGGTTTCATTAAGAGGATTGATCACTGATGAGGATTATAGGATTGCCAGACTACAACAATTGGAATTGTTAGAGGAACATCAGACTCAAGCTTATGAGCATTTAAAAGGTTATCAAAATAGGATTGCCCACAATTACAACAAACACATCAAACCAAGAACTTTTCAAGTAGGAGACTTGGTACTAAGAGAAAATCCCAAAAATCAAATGGGCATCACGTCAAAAACATTTGTCAGTGGGGCATATCATATCAAGATATCAGTATCATATCATATCATAGCAGTATCATATCAAGATATCAGTATCATATCATTTCATATCAATTTCATATCAGGAGGCAAATCATATCATATCATCATATCAAATTTGTCATCATATCAAATCTGTCATCATATCAAACATGTCAACATATCAGCAATCAATCAACCCAGGACCTTTATCAATCAACCCAGGACCTTTATCAGTGAACCCAGGACCTATCATCAAACCAGGACCCATATCATATCAGAGGCATCAGAATCATATCAGCACCATCATCAGAGGCACATCATTATCATCAGGAAGTACATCAATCAGAATGATCAGAGGCATATCAGAACCAGGACCTGAATCAGATCATCATACTAAGGGAATCTTTGAATCGGTGTTCTTCGCACATCGACTCAAAGAGGGGCATTTGTAGACATGGAAAATTGGCAAAGGCTTAAATCAATCAAAAGGTGCATCAAGTCATCAAAATAGCACTAAAAATAGCATAAATGGAACAAAGGCAATTCAAATCAAAGGAAAATGATTAAATGATTAAATAAAGCTTGAAAAGGGGAAAAACACTAAGAAATTGATTAAATTCAATTGATGACATAGTTGTTGAAATGAAAAATCAAAATGAACCTCTTACCCTTCATGGCTAAATTTAATTACTTTAATTAATTAATAAATATGAAATTCTCTCAACAAAGCAAAAAGGAGATAAAATAGACACAAATCACTCACTTTTGTTGAAATGGTCCAGCCTTTTGAAACCATTTAAATGTTTGTCCCCCCATTTAGGGACAAAGCAAAGCCAATTGACCTTACCCAAGCATAACCATGGTTATCTCACTCTACCCCCTACCCTTGGGAAAATCTTATAAATAGAAGGCATTTTGAGGCATTATTCATCCACTCCATATCTTTGAATTGCAGCAAAGCTCTTGCAATTTGCATCCACACCACTCACTTAGCATTTTCATTGATATTTTAGCTTAATTGTTGATCATTTTAGGGATTTTCTTATCAAATAGAGCTAGAATTTGATAATTAGATCTATTTTGCATATCATTC
Source organism: Chamaecyparis obtusa (assembly GCA_027943335.1). Taxonomy (NCBI): domain Eukaryota; kingdom Viridiplantae; phylum Streptophyta; class Pinopsida; order Cupressales; family Cupressaceae; genus Chamaecyparis; species Chamaecyparis obtusa. Next base: position 765,292 of record BSBK01003582.1, read on the forward strand.
TTAGTTCAATTCTCATAATTAGAGTGTCACTAGTGAGGATTTGCAGCTGAGAGCCTCATTTACCACTTCAATTTAGAGAACTATGAGATATTTAGATTAATAGTGCATTATTTAGATTAGTTTGCTTTGAATAGTGTAAATTCTCTTTAAATCTTGTTATTTCATGAAGGTGTAAATCACTCACACACAGTATGTTATTGAATTTAGTATTAAGATGTAATTCTTTCCTAATGCTCTTAAATGTCTAAGTTCAATGTGTATGATGTAAGGTTATTTAAACTTGGTTTTTATCTTAATCCTTAAATGGGATATATATAATGACACAAATGATAATTTGTGGTTGTTATAATTGTGACAAAGATGATTCGGTGAATGGGTTATATTGGTTAGCATTAGATGGTTAAGTACTTTACACTCTTTCTATTCGAATCTTTGAAATGAAAATAGAAAGTAAGGACTTTTAATAGAAAGTTTATGTGATGATAGTGCATAGATAAGGTTAAGGAGAAAACAAATGAAAGAGGAAAGGATAATGTATCTAGTGTATTAGATAAATGATGGGCTTCTGATTCATTTCTAAAAGTGAATATTTATGCAAATTAGGAAAAGAAAATGAATGCAATTAGCTCATTAATGTAATTGGTTTTGATGAGGAATGGAAGCAATGTCTCAATGTAAATTGAAGTGGAAACAAAAATAGAATTGCATTAGATTAAGTAATAAAATGCATTGCTTGATCATGGTAAGTGAATTCATTAAGGAAACCTTAAGGAATGTACTTGTGAATGGTAATGATGATATGTTAGAATGTTAAGAAAAAAAAATTGTTAGTTGTAAGTTTTGGTCAAAGACCTATTCCTTATGGGTTCTCTGGCGGGGACATTACATACCTTCTCGCAAAAATGTATTCTAGTCTAACAATGCTTTGACAATCTCCCACCAGCCCCTAAAATTAAGAGATCCTTCTTTGTAGAAGGCATGAAAATAGAAACAAACATTTTACAAAAATGACATGGTATTTAGTTATAATGTCCATTATCCCCTTGGATGTACAGATATTTTGATGTAGAGGAACGTTGTAGGCATGCTAAATATAACTCATAACGATATAAAATATAAATAGAAAAACCAAATAAATTTTAGTCCTATAAATATTTGTATCCTAAGAAAGTTTTGTTGAGAGAGCCCGGGCAAAAATTGAAAGTCCGATGCTAGTCATTTTTGGGATAAACCACCAGCATATACTGGGGAATGACTAGTCGAGATAGCAAAGAATTGGAGCTAAATTTAGCCCAAATATCATCATGAAGTCAACCAAGTAAGTAAACAATATGATAACAAGTAACTTAAGCACAAGAGAAGACTTCCCAATTAATGAAAACTGCTCTGCATCCATAATGAAGCATAGGTAGATGATTCGAAATATAACTTAACAGATACACACAAATCAAACATCATGTATCAGATAGACTACTAATCAGCAATAGATTTTTCAATTTAAATTGGCACCCAACATTGGACAAGAAATGATCTATATGGAAGGTAAAAACATTAGGTTATATGTACCAATGGTTTAGCACAGGCCAATCCCCATTGGCACATCCTTAGCCAGACCTTAGAAGTCAAGGGTTGGTACCTCTACCAACAGCATATAATTCTAGAAACATTTCTATTCTACCTGATATATCAGAAATAGCTTGCAGCAACAACCTCAGCACCCACCTCCATTACCAGGGTCCATGACCGATTGACTGTAAAACACACCTTCAGCAACACAAGAGTGGTACTCATCTTCAGGCCCAGCATCATGTCAGTGATGTACAAGTTTAGAAACCCAGTACCAATAGAATGAACCTTAAACCAAACCTTCTAGTAACCATTTGAAAATGAATTGTTTTCATTTTCCCTTTAAGTCAATATAACTCATACTCAATAGAGATTGTATGAACATGTAAAGCATTCTATTGGAAGATAGATTTTACAGTTTGATAGGCAACTACATAGGTTTGTTGCATACAGTACTTTCATATGAATGGTAATTCTGATTCGGTTTGTTCCAACAATTTTATTCTTCATGTCATTGTGAATGGTTTCATGTTAACTCCATAATTGTTTATAAACAATGGCACAGATTTGTATGCATTAACAGATTAATCTTGGAATTTGGTGTTGTATCTCTCTGATTGTTACTGGAACTGGAATCAAAAGAGCTCAAGATAGAAAGAAAAAGATTAAAATTTTATAGAATGAAAAAAAAATCTATAAAAATATTTTTAAAAATTTGGAAAGTCTGGTAGGAAAAAATGTAACAGGACTTTCTTTTCCCCAAAATGGCCCGGGTGGGACTAGATTAATCCTATGAACTATGTGCATTGTGAACTTTTATTCATAAAAGATGAATTTTGTGATTGGTGTAAATTGCTACTGGTGAAAGTTGAGAACTGTGAATGTGTAAACTATCAAGAACAACATTTTACAAGATATTAAACACCCAGTTAATTTCAGAGACTATTTTTGCATATCCTGATTGTAGCCTAAGAATAAAGTGGGAAAAATAGTAGTACAATGGCATGTTATCCTATGTCAGTAGTTAGTAGAGCTAGCTTCAGGTGAAATTTTATAACATTTCTGATAATTGGTGGCTCATTAAAAACACTCTTACAAATCTCAATGGCTAGGTATGCAATCAGTGCTTTCAGATATCAATTATAGGTTTCATTCTCTATGACTGGATCTTTTACGAATGGTGATTTAATAGAGCCTTTGTCTGACAATCTTGAGCAATAATTGACATTCATTCTCTCTAAAACTGGTCTTAACAATAAGTAACTCCTTATGTCTGATTTCAGTGGCCTGTGAGATTCTATTTCTAAGTTCCATTTGATGATGGCATTCATTGTCTCTTGTCTGTACTCACAGGGTTGAGCCATTGATAAAGCTTCTCTTAGACAATCAGGACAGTTTACCCTGCTAACCCATTTGCAAAGTCTTTTCATTCCATTATGCCTTGATTGTTTTCAATGTTTGTTCTCGTGGAACTAATCAAAATGGTCATTAAAAAAGGAAAAATTTATAATAGAAATTGTAGACTGATCAACTTTAAAAAAAGATTGTGACCTTTATTTTTTTGTGATTTACTAGGTAACAGGGGTCCAAATAGAACACCCCTAGACTGGACTAGGCGATTGAAGACAACATTGAATGTAGCTCTAGGGTTGGCATATCTTCATCGTTCAGGCATGACACATGGAAATGTGAAATCCTCTAACATTTTGCTGGACAAACATGGAAATGCATGTGTTTGTCTAATGAGGCTTGGCAATCCTTCAATAACTACCACTAGATCTGTAGGATATAGAGCACCATAGCAGATTGACGAAAAAAAAAATTCAAAAGGCAGACATCTTCATCTTTGGAGTGGTGCTCCTTGAGATCCTTACAGGAAAGAGCCCTGCACAAAATAGTTTACAGGAGGAAGAGGATTGCATAGATCTGCCCAAATGGATTTAATTTGTTGTGAGAGAAGAGTGGACTGTGGAAGTGTTTGATCTGGAGCTGTTGAGGTATGAAAATATTCTGGAAGAAATGGTGGCCATGCTACAGTTTGGCCTTGTTTGTGCTTTTGGGTAAGCTGAACAAAGGCCTGAGATGAGCCATATGATGAAGATGATCTACAACATTTCATTAGATCGTCATTTTTTCCCATCATGGGATAACAAATGATTCAGGCCCCAAGGTGCTCAAAAAATTGCCTGGGAAAACCCCAAATACTTGTTCACCTATTATTATGATACATCGAACCTAAACAGTGTGATACCCTCAGAAATGAACACCACAACGGATAAACAACTGCTGAATAGGAGAGTTTGAATAGGTTGTATTTTTAAAAACTTATATATTATTTTTTATTGTCTTGAACACAACATTTCTAGCAAGCCCTAAGATCATGGTTGTTGCAGGAGGAACAACAATAGTAGAAAAGACAAGAAAATACATCAACAAAATAGAAATGAGCTGTAACGATAAAGAAAGGCACAACATCAACATTAATAATGATAAGTGACAAGAACATGAATAGAATCTATTGATATGATGACTAACCAAAGTAAAAATTATGGACTAACATTTTTGTTGCAATAGATAAAATTTTTCTATTTTCAAAGTTTTTTACAATCCATACACATCAAAAGACAACATGTTTCAGCGAAACCTCTGAAAGACAACAAAGAAAAGAGAGAATGTAAGATACCTCCAAATTTATAGGTTCTAAAATCTTTTTCACCAATGGTATCTATTTATATTTATAATAATATACATATATAGATTTTGGAGGGAGAAAAAATAGAGGCAAATGTGAAAGTGGAGGGAAGGAAAATTGTGAAGAGACCTAGTCCTATTTTTAGTATGTAGTCACTGCATAATTTCAGCCCCTCCTTTTTTTGACAGTCTAAGGGCAGGTCTCCATGCGGTTGCTAAGCTTATTTGGACTAGCAGTTGCTGCTCAACATTTCTAGTAGCAATTTGTGGAGCTAGTGGCCCCATGATTACTCGTTTTTGGTGCTTATTTCTTAGCAGACATCTAAAATAGAATGTTTAAATGAAATTTTAATAAAAGAATTTGTAGATAGATGTTTTGAGAAAAAATAGGAGACAATAAAAAAGAGGGAAAATATCTTGTGGAGCCATATGTCATTTTTCTCAATAAGCAGCGGCTGCTTATTCCCGCCCCTCCTTTTTTTCAAAACTTATTTTTTATTGTTAAGCAGCGGCTGCTCCACAAAAGTAGGGAAAATGGCATGGGAACACTCCAGCTGCTTAAATTTAAGCACAAATTGTACTTAAGCAGCCGCATGGGGACATGTTTGATGTACTAGGAGAATATATACATGGGAAAGCAATCTACTTTTCTCTATCCTCATCTCTATCACTATAATCCTACCTCAATGCATCAACTCTACTTTGTCTATGTAAGGTTCCTTTTCCAAAAAGTTCTAAAATTAGTAAGTATTATAGATTGTAACCTAGCTATGCTAAAATAGAAAATGTTAGTTTTGAATTAATATCAAATTTGGTAACTTCACTAACTTGTCAATATATTTTTCCCATCAAAGATATTTAAATTAACCATCTCCCTTATTTGAGGCATTGGAAGTAGTAAAGCCTCTTAATAGCCTATCTTTTGACAATTAATAGCTTTTGGAAGTTGTATAAGTATAGTGACACATGTAAAAAGGGGTTATATGCATTGCATTGAACATTCCATTTGACATATGATTTGGGCATCCAACTTGGTTTTGCAAGTGCTTTAGCATATATGTACGTTTTGGTTCTATTTTTCAGCATTATTGTTCTAAGTTTTTGTGGAGAAGGGAATTTGCTATCCTCGAGATTGATGAAACTCCATTGAACATATGATGTCCCCTTTCTCAGATGGAGTTTAATAATAATAGGGTTAAAAATATAATATTGGGGAGAGGCAGGGTAAAATCTACCCAAAAAGCATGTGGAGTCAAAGATGAAATAGCCAACAATTAAGATAGGAAAGTGAATCTTATTAATTTATGGAAGTCACTCTCTAGACAAACCTTCCAAAAGCTCTTTAAAAGGGCCACATGGAGACCAATGAAGGTTGCCTTCGCCTTGACAAAGTGGTTTGTTTTGGTTTCATAAAGGGAGAAAGTTTTTCTAGAGTTAATAGTTTAAAGACATCAAACTTTTATTATCAATTTTAGAATTATAGAAGGTTGAAGGTGCCCAAGCTTTTAGAAAAGTGCTCCTCATTGACGTGCATTATGAAATTCTTGGTTGTTTAACGTGCATTGTGAAATTAATTGTTGTTTAAGAATTTTTATTATTTAAAAATTTTTAATGCAAGTGTTCGAGGTATACATATGCCCTAGTTTAAAATCTATGTATGTATTATTTTGCACTATTGTTTATCTCATAAAATTATCAACAAACCAAAAATTGAATCCATTATTTTTTTATATTTATGAACATATTCTAAAAATATAAGTATGTTAGTTTATAAAAACTAAAAATATAAAATAATTTTGAATAAATAAAATAAAATAACTTTTAAATAAATAAAAAACCCACAAAAATAGCTTTTAAGTAAATAAAATTAACTCTTTAAAATAAAATAAAATGATTGTAAATAATATTAGATATATAAAAAATAAATTTTTTTAATAATAATAAAGCTAAATAAAGCTAATCTATCCCAATTAAAATATATAATAATTGGAAAGTAATTTTTTCTTTAATAAATAAAAAAATTATTAAATATTTTTAAATCAATAAAGTTTGAAATAATTTTAACTTATTTTAATATAAAATAAAAATAACATCTATGAATAAAATAACATCTATTACCGAAAGAAAAACCTATTTATTATTCTGAAAACCTATTTAAAACAGACTAGATATATATATATATTTCCAACAAACTTATCATTATCATATGTCTAGATATTGGTACTTGGTTTGTTGGGTCCCTTATCCACCTTAAAAGGCTATATGTGGGACATGCTCTCTAATAATTGGACTAACCTATTCGTTCAAACATAAAATGATTCTGTTTAATTGACCTTATTCACGATACAGTAGTCAAACTGAAACAAATATATACGTAACAAACTCTATTTTTTTTCTTTGAAAACCAAATACAATGTTCCGGAATCCGGACGGTATGTTACCAATTTAGTCTTCTTTCCGTATCCATCACGTCTTTTCAAAATGGATATTTTAAGGTGTTGACAACTGTACCCACGAAACCCCTAGCTCTGTGGAATGCTCCCCAAGTACGGATAAGTCACGACGGAAACCCTCACGATCGGCCAGAGAGGCAGGCGGCGCGCCTCAATAATTGACAAGGCCTTCCTCCTATTAATGCCCATGACCCCATTTCTATTGTTCTACGCTACTCCATTGGCAGCCTTGATTTGTCTGCAAAAACCAGGAAGAAATTAGGCCGTCTAGATTTAGTGAGGATGTGCAGCTTAGCGAAGCAGGGGAAGGTCTACATATTGACACTCCTCGGTAACGACGATCACAGGTTTAATCCCACAACGATTGACGCCATCTGCGATGCCCTCAAACAGGTCGAACAATCGCCGGATGCAGCAGCCCTGGTAACTACCAACGCAGGCAGATACTTTTCCAACGGCCTCGACCTGCGATGGATCGCCCAGAGCCCCGGCGACCGTCTTGACATAATCAGGGACAAATTCGAGGACATGTTGGCGGCTTTCATGAGGCTGGGCGTCCCCACTGTGGCGGCCATCAGTGGCCACGCAGCAGCGGGCGGTTTTATGCTGGCGCTGGCGCACGATTACCGCTTCATGACACAGGGGCGCTCTGTGCTGTACATGAGCGAGCTCGACCATGGCATGCTTTTCCCCAGGAGTCTGATGGCGCTGATTCGCAGCAAGTTGCAGCCCGCTGCCCGGCGTGATGCTGTGCTTGGTGCCCGCAAGCTGAGCGCGCAGATGGGGTTGGAGAGAGGGATTTTGGATGGCGTTTTCCAGGACTCGGCGGAGACTTTGCAGGCGGCGGTTAAGGCGGCGGAGAAGTTGGCAGGCAGGGGATGGAAGAGGGAGATTTACAGTGGCCTCAGATTGGGGGCTTTTCCTGGGGTTGTGGAGGAGCTTGATGCGCATACCGACCCTTATCTCTTTCAGAGCGCTTTATCTAAGCTCTGATGATCATTTCTGTTGTCAGGATTTCTGTAAGTTGGAAAACTTCACGGAATCTTTCGTTTTGACATCTGGGTTATTATAATATTTCGTTTTGTGGAAGAAATATGATTCTGTTTAAGGAGGCAAATGTACTGGCTTGAATTTTTGAAGAGATGAATATTTTAGGTTTAGGTTATGGTAAAAGATGACAATTTGGCCATAGATCGAACTCATTCTAGTGAATTGTTACTCCTTAATTCTGGTTGGATATTTCTTAAAATATTCCATCGGGGATAACTCCATACAATCTAACTCTGAGGATTCTCCATTAGACAAATTTAGCATTTTCGTTCTCATATTACAAAAAGAAAGGAAGCTTTACGTTGCTTCTCCTTTCTATGCACATTTGTCTTCTCTCTTTTGCTGTGGCTTGTGCATTAGTTTCTTCACAGGACTTCTGTCAAGTACTTTTTCCCTTTCCCCTTCTTCGTAGAAGGACCCTTTTTCTTGAGTCTTTCTTTAATTACTTTATATCTTTTAAAGTAATCAGATTTTCACAATCAGATGCAATACAGTAGTTTTTTTGGTTTGATTGTATATATGTTTTTTAATATCAACATCTATGACTATTTCAAGAGGTACAAGAAGGGGGAAGAGGAAGGGACAGGTGAAGCAAGGAGGATGAAAAAGCAAAAAAAGTAAGGACTAGAAAAAAGGAAAAAAATTGATACTAAGTAAATAAAAGTTATATAGGTAAGTACACAAATACTACTTTGTATCTTTTTAAGATTATGTATGTAATCTAATCTATCTTGTGATGCATAATATCAATTGAAAGATATATAGAAAATTCAAAATCAGTTTAACCATAATATACTAATTCTATGAACTTCTTTATATCAATTAAAAATATCGATAGTTTCTCAATTTTTAATTATTTTTTACTTATATTCTCTTCTTCTTCAATTAGCTGAAATTCATTATTGTTTGGAAAAGTTCATATATAAAAAAGAAGATTATAGATAATATAAATTTTTCAAACAGTGGTATGGATAATAAGAAATTTAAAAAAAAATCTTATATTTTTTTTAAATAGATAAAAGGCCTTGGCCAAATAGGTTTTTTTATTAATATTATCTTGTTTGCAGGGGCACCGGTAGGAAAGAGTCGGTCACAGAAAACCTTTGGTCTTGCCCTAAAAATAGAAAATTAAATGTATCATTTTCTTACAATCATCCCATATATGTGCTACGAGGTCTTGATGAGGGAATAGACTTCCTCATTTACAATTTCATGTAAAAAGTAAGTTGGTTACATGTTACATTGTATTGTGTTGATTTTAAAATCCCTTAGTACGTAAGGGTCCATACATATTACACTTCTCTCATTATATTTCTTTTATATGTAAGAAGAATGAGCTTAGAAATCTTTCTCTAAATTTTATCTCTAATTAAACTCCCATTGAATGTAGACATGCAATTGATCTGACCAACTACCTCTTTGTCCCCTTATTGAGCATATTCTTTAAACGATCCTCTGATATCCACTACTTCTGAGTAGATCAACTAATTCATGTTATAAGACATTAACCATACATTTCCACACTTGCCAACATTGTTAGTCAAAATATCAATAGACAAATATTACCTTTTCTCTGCACCCCAACTAATTAGTCCCTTGTTTAAAACTTAATCCTACTTCAATATTAATCTCATCCATTCCAAAATGCTATCTCATATAATAACAATACAAAAAATTGAAAGGCAACATCTCTCACATTAGGAATGCAAGCCAACTGAGATGTTCATAAACAAAGAGGAGACATGCTAAGCACTAAATAGATCAAGTCTTACATTCAAAACATTAAAAAAATCTCATAAGCCACTCTAAATCTCCATACATATAAGAAAAGAAAGACTGGAAGGTATGTATACTTATATATCTATATTTAAATATGTATATATATACATATATACACAAATAATTACATACATATTAAAATGTCACCATGATTGTAATCAGACAACACTAAAACTTACATAGGAACTCATGATAGTTTGAACCAACACACCTATAATGGTCACTGCGAAGAAGAATTTAAGAATACCTAAATAAAGTGCCAAAATAACCATTCTACGTCTGTGCCATTTTTTCAAATGGAACTACGTTGAAACGAGCTCCAAGATGGTAGAAAAGATAGTAGCAAGGCCAATAGATTCAAAGAACACCACACTATGAGACAAGGTAAGGCCCAAGCTAGCAAAGACAAATCCTAAAAAGACATAGCATAAAACTAAAAGCATGACCATATACCTATCATCCTCAAATAACAACATAAGCCTAGTCATCCAACATCCTGCAAATGTTAGCAAAATAACCATAACAAACATAAAAACCATTCAAAATAAACCATATTTTTATATATAGAATAAGAGCGTATAAGTCCATAATAGGCCTAACCTGTCCTATCAATATCAAAACAAAGTTTAGATGGAATCGGAATAGGATTCCCAAAAAGTAAGACAAGTAAGACCAAAATGCCAACTATCCAACAAAACTAATCCAAAAGAAAGGTCGATGGAGAAAATAAAGAGAACATATATATAAGTTGGTTACATATATAGGTTATCCAACTTATTAAAAGATGTAGTTTAGGAGAGAAATTTTTGTCCCAAAGAATTTTTAAGGGTAATTTTATTCTATGTAAATCCCTCTTGGAGTTACAGTAAGCATATCCATCCTTACCATTGTATTCACCTAATTTTGTTCCACTCCACACCATTTCAAATTGCTAAGGTTCTATCCTTGAGGTACTTTATTTAGGGCATCTAATTCATTTGTCGTTATATTCATATTATCAAGATTCTTTCATTTATATCCTAAGGATGGACTATCTGGATTGGTTTCCAAGTAATCCTTCACATATATGCTCCATTGGTTAGAAAGAACCTCTTTTGCTACCTAAAAATTTCCTCTCTTGTTAATTGGTTGATATCCCACCATGAATCATCCCAAAAGAGGGCCTTGTTTACATCCTTTATGTCACACATAAGTTGTTATGTGATGATAGATCTGCAATCCAACAAGAAATCCCAAATTCTAGACCCTTTAGGCAGATCAAAAGTTTTGAAAATACTACGAGGATCACTACTATTAAGATATTTATATCTAAGAATCTTAGCCCATTTCAGATTGGGATATCTCAACAACTTCCACACCATTTTAGCCCTTAATTCCTTATTCTGCATATCCAACTTTCTTAAGCCTATTCCTCCTTTCATTTTACACATCCTATCCTGAGAAATAAGAGCGATTTTTTTCTTATCTGAAGTGCCTTGCCAGTAAAAGGTTCTCAATAAATATTATAGCTTTGTATTAATCCCTTTTGGTAGTGGAACACACAACATCTAGTAAAAGGGTGTCACTGAGAGTACTGATTCAACCATAACAACTCTTCCTTCCTAGGACAACCATTTTCCTTTCCATGATTAAAGTGTTTTCCCTATTTTGTTCAATATTGGGTCCCATAATTTAGTTTATCAAGAGCCATTTTCTACTGGAATACCTAAGTATTAATTTGCTAGGTAGTATCCCTTTTCTGAACCCCAGAATAGTGGAGATTTCTAGTTCGATATTATTGTCGCAGTTAAAGAAAAAAATTTCAGACTTTTCTTAGCTAACCACCTATCTTGACACTTTGAAATACCACTCAAGAATGCTTTTAATATGCATGTCTTGCTTCTTGGATTCTCCCCTCCCCAAATAAGAGGGTATCATCTACAAATTGTTGATGACTTTTCGTTGGGAGAGAGCTAACTATTTCGATCCCTTTAATGAGCCCTTGTTGTTGATAACTGTGAATAGTCTTCCCAAGGGCTTTTGCCATTATGATGAAAATAAAAGGAGAAATGGGGTCTCCTTGATGAAAACCTCTTGATATATCAAAGAATACTTCAGGGGATCCATTAATTAATATAGACATCTTAGGTGTAGAAATGCATTCAAAGATTAGATTTATCCATAGCCTTGAAAAACCAAAAGCCTCTAAGAATTTACACATGAAATGCCAATCAACTTTATTATAGGCCTTTTTGATGTCTAGTTTTATAAGCACATTGGGTTTCTTATTCCGTTGAATTGAATAAATGGTCTCATGGGAAATAATGACCCCATTATAAATAGACCAACTTGGGACAAGCTTGTTTGCTCTTCTGCTATGATATCACAGGGTAAAAGTGTTTTTAGCCTATTTGTTAATGCTTTAACCAGCACCTTATAAGTGGTGTTGCATAACGAAATAGGCCTAAAATCCTCCAAATTTTTTTCCTTCTCTTTTTATGGAATAAGTGTGATGAAAGTATTATTAACCTCTTTTAGCAACTTACCTAAATTTTTCACATTTTCTAATGCTTCCACCATATCTTGACCTAAGAAATGTCAACACTCTTGAAAGAAGCATGGTGGGAAACCGTCAGGCTCGAGGGCCTTATCTGGGCAAAGTTGTTTTAGGGTTATTTCTAATTCCTCTCTGGTGAATCTACTATTCAATCTTTGGTTTTGTTCATCTATGATGAGATTAGGTACATAAAACTGAGAATACTATCCTAAGCCTTCAAATCAAGCCCATCTAAATTATTCAAAATTTCTTTGTAGAAGTCAGTTATGTATTCTACAATTTGGGAGGAGTCTTCCACTAATTAACCTACTGAATTCTTAATCTTAGTAATCCTATTGATGTCATTCCTGACCTTTGTACTATTGTGAAAAAACTTTGTGTTCTTATCCCCTTCAACCAACCATGTCTCTCTTTATTTTTGCCTCCAAAGAATCTCCTCTTTAGCCAACACTTCTTCATGTTTTAGCGTTAGTTCTTTCTCCTTTAGATACCTAGCTTGATCCATACCTAGTCTCAAAACTTATTCATTTAAATATTTTATTTTCCAAACTACTCTGTATTCCATCTTAACAATTTCTTGTTTACGATTTTCAATTTGGTCGTAAATTGAAACAGTTTAGATCCCCTCACCTCTTCATTCCACCATTCTTCAACCATTTTGAAGAAGTTATCATTGATCATCCACATTTTTTTAAATTTCAAAGGACTTCGTCTTCCATTATTTCCAATTCCACTGGAAAATGATTGGAACCATAGTAGGGAAAAAATGTAGCTTTAAGGTTATGATTAAAATCAGCAAGATTTCCTTTAAACAAAAAATTGTCTAGCATTTTGGCAATCTTGCTAAACCCAGATCTTCTATTATTCGAGGTATAAGCCCCATTATCTAAAATTATATCTAATAAATGTTGGTTTTCTACCCATGCTCTAAAATCTACAAGTGATTAAGGCTCTTTCTTTTGGCCACCACATTTCTCTGTGAGGCTTAATATTGCTTTGAAATCACCTCCTAGGATACAATTTTTGTTGAGTAATTGATCAAGTTGACTTCCAACTTCATCCAAGCATTATTTTTCTATTGGGTTGGAATTGGACCATAAACATTACACATAATGAAGTACAAATTTCTATTGAGGCTTCTTACCTCTACACATATCCAATTTCTTCTATTGTTAATAACATTTACTATCACTTTCCTTAGATCCCACAACAATCCCAGCCCACCCAATGCCCCCTCTGCTACCTCAAAATCCCCCTTCCAACAATCAAATTTGTTATCAAGAAAGCTAGTGAATCATTATTATGTAGCTTTGTTTCTTGAAGCGTAATAAATTATGCGTTAACTTATAATATACAACATTTAATCAAACATTATTTGTTAGGGGAATTCATGTCCCTAACATTCCATGTTATCACTTTTATTGGGGGGTGGGAAGGATCTTCCCCTTTTTTACAATAAGTTGTGATGTAATCTTTGTTTGGTTAGTAGCTAAGCCATCTCTAATATGGAGCTCATTTAGAGACTTCCTTCTCCTTTTCTTTGGGGATTTAGCACAATCTAGTTTAGTCTTACCTTTGTCAGCTTGGGATATTCATAATATCCTCATGTCCTCTATATCATTTTTGTTATTTGGGAGACCTTCTCATATTTCCCCTTCTTCCAAACCTATTGTATGATTAGCCAACACACTAACTAGATCTACCCTCTCCCCAACTTCCCTATGTTCCTCATCCCAGAGTTTCATCAAATCCCTGATGAATTATTCCTTTTCCAACTGATATTCCTCAGGGTCTTTAGGAATATCATGCCTGTCACTATTAGATTCAAATCCTTCTAACTCTATATATTTCTTACTCTGCCTATTCTCCACTCATCCACCTACGTCTTCCTTTGCCTTACTAACATCCCACAATAAGGAGATGCAGATTTGTGTTTCTCTTCACCCCCTAATTGGATTCTTCCTTCTCAGAAATATTCAATCCTTTGGACACTACCCCAATTCTCCTCTATTTAATCTCTTCTCTCGTTGACTTGGTCAAGCAAGTCTAATTATCCAACTCTTTCTAAAAAGCCTCTACATCTTGTCTTAAAAGTTCATCAGGAACCTTTTGTATGAATGTTGTCTATGAACAAACCCGGGGCTCAATGTTTTGTTTTTTCTATCCAAAGATTCAACAATAAATCCATGCCATTATCACATAAGTTAATCAAAACCCTCGGAGCCCTTGATTGGGTCATCGTCCTAGATGGAGGAGATTGCACAAAATTCCTAGACTTGACCATTATATCTATTTCATCAATAGGGCCATCAAAAAAGGAAGGAAGAATGTTTCAATGTCCATTCTCCATTTAAAGTTCTAAGTGATCTAAAGAATAATGTTTGAGCTCATTTTAACTAAAATTTTAACCTCCTTAGATTCGCATTTCCTAGTGATTCCTTCACATCCTAAAAATTCTCCAAATTTGTTGCCCACGATTTCTAGAATATCTAGAAATTGATATTCAATAGGTATAATACCTAAATTTATCTACTTTAGGGTTTTATCAAATGTATAGTTTTTGGGATCAAAATTAGAGAACCAATCAATGTAGTGGAAATTATAACCTTTAAAAAACCTTAACGTACCAAATAGAATTTCCTTTTTAATTTAAGAGTTTTTATAAATTATAAAGAGAAAATTATTATCAAGGGTAAAGACACTAACCTGATAGGGAAATGTATTTTCCCACCATTCAACCAAGCTTTCGATGGGCTAGTTCTTTCCACTCCAAGATGCAAAGATCCCTTTTTTCTCATATTGTTCCCACATACTTTTTAGCGCAATGATATTTAAGTTGCAGGGTATAGCTTTGGTCAGATCGCTTCTTTTATCCATGGATGGAGAGGGTCGGCTTCCCTCTACTTGTTGAAATACCCTTTTCTTCCCTAACGGAATGATATTTTCTCCCATTGTTGGACATCATGGGTTTCAAATGAAATCCTTATCTGAATCCTGCGATCAAGGGTTTCTCTGTGGAACCTCTTTTTATCCATATTGCCAAAATTTGGAATGTAATTCCTACCTACAGCCGTCCCCATTTTCCTGTTTTCTATAATTCAGAGATTCTGAGGGATCCTAGTCTTCCTGTGTTGAACCAAAGTCCACTCATCTTCAGCTTGATGAATGGGAACCCTAGCCTCTCTTCATTTATCCTCAATGCCCTTAAATTTCTAAGAGGATTTCCTTGAATCTTCTAGGATCTTGTTTACCCCAGGACAAACGAAGGAGGTGAGCTTAAGACTACAAATCTATTAGGGCCCGTTTGGACCACGGCATATCGGTCGTTATTCCTGAATTGCGAATTCAGAATTTGAAATCCATTGTTTGTGGTTGACATGCACGGATGGAATTGGAATTTTGGTATGCCAATTTTGCCAAAAAAATGGGCATACCATCTTCCACTTGAAAAGGTGGAATTAGAATATCACGCTCGCATGCCGGTTTCCAAATGCCAATTTTAAAATGTCATCGGGTCTGCGTGGGTGTTATAATTTTTGACATCCGCGTTTTAACCTTTGTTTTCACATCTGCAACGGCATTATTTCGTTGTTTGTCCACGTGATTACCTTGTTTGAAGCTTGGACACCCGTTCGTGGTTCTCTGCATCTGGTTTTTGACATCCGTGTGATTCTCTGCTTCGAAGCTGCATCAGCCCTCTGCAACGCCGGCGGGAGGTCCATAGTTTTGAAACCGTAACCCCTTGAAACACTGGTAACCCTAACCCCCTTTCTCTATTTCTCTCACGATTTCGGTTACTATGTTTGGATCGTCATTTTACCTTACATTGCTAGCATGTTGGTGTAAATTTATGTAGTTTTTTTCTGGGTGTTGTTTGAATTCCAAGGAAAATGAAAATTATTTTTTCTGGGTGTTGTTTGAATTCTGAGGAAAATGGAAATTAAGGGTCAGTGTTGTTTTGTTCAGGTTTTAGCTCGATAGCAGAGTATTTGGTTCGATAGCAAACATCTAAGCATTCTTTCTTTTCACACATTGACATTTCTCTTTTCCGCCATAGCACGCCTATTTAAACAATTAGAATCAAGCTAAATCAGGGAATGGATAAAATGATTCATGAGATCATTTATAAATTGAAAATAAAAAGAGCATACATATACTACTGAACTAAGAAAAATCGGTAGAAGATAGAGATTTTTGCATAGGATTATTTTTGAAATAGAATTTCCTGTGAGTATAGACCAGTCTTGCGATATGGAAGTAATATCATTTTGTTTGGCTTTAAGAATTTTCAGGTACTCTGAGATTAGTAAATTCGTATTTAACAGTGATAGTTTCTATTATATAAATTTCTCAGCTGTATATCTTGAAGAGTAGTTTACTGTAGGTTTATATATTTTCTGTGTGCCTATGAATAAATGGAAGCTTATTGAGGTCTGATGTTTGTTGAATAATTCTTGAATGTTGTTTTGTTTAGTGGAGAGCCCAATAGTTTTTGGGCTGGAGGTAGTGCTTGTTAAGGTTTACACTAAAATGATATGTTGAGACATCTTGGCACGTTGTCCCTTCTTTTATTTAGTGGAGAACCTAACATGGTTTGAACTGTTTAAACATTACTTTTCATAAATGGTAGGTTCATTAGGGAACTCTAGTGTAGGTGTGATGAGCATGCCTCTCTCTGTATCCACATCTTTTGGCGACTATGTTTTAATTTGTATAAAATACTGATGTGCCCCTAGTCATTTAGTTATGTACCCTGATTTGAACTGTGTCCTTGCCCCTTTACCAGTACATGTATTCCCACATCTCCATATGGCTGAGATAAACGGCGCTTTTGGTGATTTAAAGCAGAATTTTTATATTGAGATAGCCCTGTTTTGTTTATTGGATGCCTTTCAAGGATTTAAACTAGAGCTAGTGCTTGTAGGGATTCAAACTAAATCGTTATATTTAGATGCTCTTGTTTTGTTTCACAGATTGCTTCACAGGATTGTACTTTTGATTTTTGCACAAGGCAAATGGTGCCCATGGGATTTAAGATAAAAATTTGTGTCAAGACCTAAACAGTTTGATATTTTGGATGCTCTTTAAGGTAAACAGTTGTTATAAGGGGAAGTCAGTATTGGTTGTAAGTGTCCTAGCTGAACAGAGTCTTATCTGGGCCCCCAGCTTTGCTTTAGAGAGCATCTTATTATTTTTGAACTACAGATGATTGTTTTGATCAATTGGGCATGGGGGATATAAATTAGAATTTTGTAAGGAGAATAAGTTTTTTGTTTGATTGATGATACAAAGGACTATTGAACACTATTTTTGATTGATAATGCTTGTGTGCATTTGAACTAGATTTCAGCTAATAGACCTTTACATTTTAATTCATTTAGTGGAGAATCACATATTCATATTTTATAAATTTGTACACACAGTGACTGTCCCTTGTGTAATTGACACTTGAATGAGGACAATCACTGTAAAGACAACATGATAATGTACACTTACAGTGAGTGTACATTATCATGTTGTCTTTAGAGTGGCTGTCCTCATTTGTTGAAGAAGAAAAGCATAAATGTGGTTCAATAGCAATAAATTCAAGTGGCAATTACACAAGGTACCTTCACTGTGAGATGTCCTCATTTGTGACAAGGACAGTCACAAATGAGGACATTTCACAGTGACTGTCCCTTGTGTAATTATCACTTGAATGTATTGCTATTGAACCACATTTATGCTTTTCTTCTTCAACAAATGAGGACAGTCACTCTAAAGACAACATGATAATGTACACTCATTGTAAGGACAGTCACAAATGAGGACATCTCACAGTGACTGCCCCTTGTGTAATTGCCACTTGAATGTATTGCTATTCAACCACATTAATGCTTTTCTTCTTCAACAAATGAGGACAGTCACTCTAAAGACAACATGATAATGTACACTCACTGCAACTGTACATTATCATGTTGTCTTTACAGCGACTATCCTCATTCAAGTGGCAATTACACAAGGGACAGTCACTGTGAGATGTCCTCATTTGTGACAAGGACAGTCACACATGAGGACATCTCATAGTGACTGCCCCTTGTGTAATTGCCACTTGAATGTATTGCTATTCAACCACATTAATGCTTTTCTTCGTCAACAAATGAGGACAGTCACTCTAAAGACAACATGATAATGTACACTCATTGTAAGGACAGTCACACATGAGGACATCTCACAGTGACTGTCCCTCATGTAATTGCAACTTGAGTGTATTGCTATTCAACCACATTAATGCTTTTCTTCTTCAACAAATGAGGACAGTCACTCTAAACACAACATGATAATGTACACTCATTGCAAGTGTACATTATCATGTTGTCTTTACAGTGACTGTCCTCATGCAAGTGGCAATTACACAAGGGACAGTCACATGATTACGGTAATCACATGGACGAACAATGAAATAATGCCGTTGCAGATGTGAAAATGAAGGTTAAAACGCGGATGTCAAAAATTATAACACCCACGCGGACCCGACGACATTTCAAAATTGGCATTTGGAAACCGGCATGCGAGCGTGATATTCTAATTCCACCTTTTCTTCTTCAACAAATTAGGACAGTCACTCTAAACACAACATGATAATGTACACTCATTGCAAGTGTACATTATCATGTTGTCTTTACAGTGACTGTCCTCATGCAAGTGGCAATTACACAAGGGACAGTCACTATGAGATGTCCTCATTTGTGACAAGGACAGTCACACATGAGGACATCTCACAGTGACTGCCCCTTGTGTAATTGCCACTTGAATGTATTGCTATTAAACCACATTAATGCTTTTCTTCTTCAACAAATGAGGACAGTCACTCTAAAGACAACATGATAATGCACACTCACTGTAAGGACAGTCACAAATGAGGACATCTCACAGTGACTGCCCCTTGTGTAATTACCACTTGAATGTATTGCTATTCAACCACATTAATGCTTTTCTTCTTCAACAAATGAGGACAGTCACTCTAAAGACAACATGATAATGTACACTCACTTTAAGGACAGTCACAAATGAGGACATCTCACAGTGACTGTCCCTTGTGTAATTGCCACTTCAATGTATTGCTATTCAACCACATTAATGCTTTTCTTCGTCAACAAATGAGGACAGTCACTCTAAAGACAACATGATAATGTACACTCACTACAATTGTAGATTATCATGTTGTCTTTACAGTGACTGTCCTCATTCAAGTGGCAATTACACAAGGGACAGTCACTGTGAGAACTTCTCATTTTGTGAAATTACACAAGGTACTTTCTTGTCAACATATGTTGTATACTGAACTTGCAACTCTATTCTCTGATTATGCATTATAGTTGGGTGTTTTCTTATGTTGTTTCGTGATTGTTTTGTTGGTATTTTTAGGTAATTCAATGGATCTCATTGATGATATTGATGATGATGATGATGATATTGAAATTGAAGGAGAGATTATGAGGAGGAGAAGACTCCTGCCTGTTATTGTAGTTGTTCTTGCCACCCTTGTCGTGGCCATAGGGGAGTGTATAAAAGAAGGTAGTTGAAAAATGCGTAAGCGCACAAGAGATGCAATTCCTTTTTATAAGTGTGTTATCAACTCCAATGAGACGGATTGCCATGACCAAATACGCATGACTAGACAATCTTTCTTTAAACTAGCCAATATTCTAAGGCAAAAAGGAAGCATCAAAGATACAGAATTCCTCACATTAGAAGAACAATTAGTCATGTTCCTCCATACTCTTGGCCACAATCTGAGGAATCGTAAGATTGCCCATAACTTTGGGCACTCTGGAGAGACAGTAAGCCGATACTTCCATAAGGTCTTGAGGGCTATCTTGGCGCTCCATTCGGATTATTTTATACCCCCTAGTCCAAACACTCCTCGGGAAATTACTGGGAAGGCCCGTTTTGATCCATACTTCAAGGTATATCTCTCAGTGGTTTAAGTTTGTTTAGAGTTTTAATCCTATTATTGTTTGATTAGACCTATGATTTATTTGAGTACAGGATTGTGTGGGAGCAATGGATGGATCCCATATACCAGTCAGTGTGGATATCAACTTGCAAGCTAAATATCGCGATAGAAAAGGCAACTTGTCGCAAAATGTTATGGGAGTGTGTTCATTTGATTATAAGTTTCAATACATCCTTGCTGGTTGGGAAGGGTCTGCTGCAGATAGCCGTGTTCTAGCTTCGGCTCTATCTAGAGCCGATCCATTGGTAGTTCCCCCAGGTTTGTAAAATATGATTATATTATTGAAGCGTACGACAAATAAGACAACGTTATGACAATGACATTTTGTTTTGTTTAGGTAAATATTATTTGGTCGATGCTGGATATCCAAACGTACTAGGATTTCTCGCGCCTTATCGATGCACACACTACCACCTAAAGGAGTTTTCAAGAGCAAACCCAATAAACACCCTAGAAGAGTTGTTTAATCATCGACACTCCTCGCTTAGGAATGTAATAGAGCGTACATTTGGGATTTTGAAGCAGCATTTTCCTATATTGAAGCATGCGACGTCTTATCAAATCAAGACACAAACATATATTGTTTTGGCATGTTGCATACTTCACAACTTCATTACGATAGAGGATGGCCTTCCATCTGATGTAGAATTTGAAGAGGAAGATGGTCGTGATGGGATAAATGTACCAGTGCTTGAGACATATGGGTTGAGCCAGCGTGAAAGAGATGATTGGGCCAATTTTCGAGATGAAATAGCAAGAAGGATGTGGGAAGACTATAGATCCCGATCTTAGTTGGTTGAATAACTATTATGGCAGTGTTTAAACTAATGTCAGATTTCATAAATTTCACAAACTGATACTATACATTAATAAAAGTTGTTATGCCATATTTAGTATTGTCATGTTATATTCAATGTTGCTATATTTTATATTTAATGTTGCTATATTTTATATTTAATGTTGTCATGTTATATTTAATATTTTCATGTTATGTTTAATGCTGCTATATTTAATGTTGTCATGTTATATTTAATATTGTCATGTTATGTTTAGTGCTGCTATATTTAAAGTTGTCATGTTATTTTTAATATTGTCATGTTATGTTTAATGCTGCTATATTTAATGTTCTCATGTTATTTTTAATATTGTCATGTTATGTTTAATGTTGCTATATTTAATGTTTACATAAGGTATGTCAAGGGATGTCCCAAATGAGGAGAGTCACTGTGAGATGTCCTCATTTGTGACCGTCCTTACAGTGAGTGTACATTATCATGTTGTCTTTAGAGTGATTGTCCTCATTTGTGACTATCCTTCTAGTGAGTGTACATTATCATGTTGCCTTTAGAGTGACTGTCCTCATTTGTGACTATCCTTACAGTGAGTGTACATTATCATGTTGTCTGTGCATCAGGTATGTCTATGGATGGTGATGTTCAAGTTGTCCAGTCAACTTCTTCTTCCAAGAAGGTGTTCTGGACAAAAGAAATGGAACGCAAGTTGCTAGACTTGCTACAGGAGCAAGTGCAGCTTGGAAAGAAAGCCGAAGGGGGTTTCAAGAAAGAGGCTTGGACAACCATAGAAAGGAGGTTCAATAATGAGATGAAAATGAACCTAGCGAAGGAAAACTTCAAGAACAAGCTAAAAACTTGGAAACAAGGGTATAGAATTATGAAAGACTTGAGGAATACAAGTGGCTTAGCCTGGAACGAGACCACCCAAAGTATGGATGCTGATGATAGTGTTTGGGAGGAGTTGTTGAAGGTAAAATGGTCTTCAAATCTTTTTTTAAGTTGAATATATCTTTTTAAATAATGAAGGACCAATAATGAATTGAATTGTTATGCCATGATACAGAGAAAGGAATTTAAAAATGCCAGAATGTATAAGAGGCAGCCATTTCAGTACTATAATGAATTATCCTCTATTGTTGGGAATGACATAGCTGAGGGCACTGTAGCTACAATAGCTCAAGAGACAGAGGAGGATTTCATTGATGATGATGTTTTCAATTATCATGGTATGGATCCTGCCTGTTTTGAGACTGCTGCTGATTTGGCTAATGATGGTAATGAATCTGTTGATACACCTGTATCGAACCAATCTACTGGAAGTGGCAATGATAACCCTTCAACATCGTCAAGGAGGCCAAAGAGGAGGAGGGGAACATTGGTAGGTTCCTTGGATTCGATTTGTGAAACGATCAAAGATCTGTCTGCAGGCATTACAGCAGGCCTTGCACAGCCTTTGAAAGTGGACAAAGCATCTAGTTTGAGAAGTGAGGCAGTGGAGTTGCATAAAGCACTTAAAGCAATCCCTGGCCTTCGCGACTCTACTATAATTGAAGCATACGAAAAGTTAATGCATGAGCCACAATCAACTGCACTGTTCTTGTCAATGGATGAAGGGGAGAGAATCCAGTATATGATATTGAAGTTTGGACTTTAGTTGACCGATGTTTATTAGGTCTTCTATTTAAAATCAAAACTAATGTTTGTGAAATGTTGCTTTTTGATACCAGTTTTTTGCTATGGATTAATTTGTATTCTCTACATTATCTTTGGATTAATTTGTAGTCTCTGCATTATCATGTTGTGTTTAGAGTGACAGCCCTCATTTGTTGAAGAAGGGACAGTTTCAACTAGTCTCCTCTATAGTTGTTACACCTGGTATATTCTTCTCGGTAGATGCTACTGTGTGCTAGGGAACTTCTTAGAACTGTTGGTATATTCTTAGAACTTATTACACCTAGGATATTCTTCTCTGTAGATGGTACTGTGTGCCGTGGTCCAAACATGCCCATAAATGCAATACTTATCAAGTTTGAGGGGTATAGCCCTTGTTGTAACAAGCTAAAACTACTGAACTAAAATCAAATGCAAAACTAACAACAACTAATAATTTTTTTTTACTTGAAATAAACCATAAGCTTTAACTCTGTTGGCTAAGTTTGGTGTACATTTTGAGGTTTAGCTGAATTGGGTATCAAGGAAGTGCAGATGTGATCTCATCATGGTTTGCAGTGTTGCACCAATAAGACTACCCAAAAAATTGTGAAGAATTCAATCAGAAAATTCCTTCGTTATCTGGCACCTGTCGTTTTGTATTCTTTTGTATAAGGCTACGACTCATTCAAAATCTTAGTCAGAGCAAGCAGGCCTTAGACAAAAGGTAAAAAATATTAGGTTGTCAAACCACAACTTGTAATATTCTTATGTAAGCTAGCCAGGACCAGTCAGGGTTGCTACTGGATTTTGGTTCTCTCTGTTCTGAATGAAAGTGGGTTAGAGAGGCCTTGACAAAGTGTTTCAGCCTGCTGTTATAGTCTGTCTTTGACAATTAGTCTGCTGATTTGAAGAACTGCTCTCAAAATTGTTAGTTTGATTAATTTGTGAGGCCTTTTGATTACCATGAGTATCATTAGGCATTAATCAACATTTGAGACATTATATCAATCAGGGTTTCAAATCTCATTCCCATCCATGTATTTGAGCTCAAAAAATAAGCTCCCTCCTTGCCTCTATCTCTAGAAAAGTATCTTTGTACCCAGAGACTCATACAAAGTTCAAATCTGATTGAAGGTTACTATCACAGGCTGATCGAAAAAACTAGATTTGATACCATTGTAATAACCACCCTTGATTTTTTTTTAGGCTTACATAAAATGATATAAAAACCAAAGTAGAATGATTGTTGATTGTTAGCTTCAGATGCATGCAAATATGCAATCTATCAATACAATGCTCTTAACAGGGACAATGGAGTGGGGGTTGGAACCATCCTCATTCAATTAGTACAATAACAAGAAATAATAAGAGCAACTAGATAAGTGGGGGTCCAAAGCAATTGCCACTTAATCAGTACATATGCTTATGAAATTAAAGAGCTGATTGCAGATTACAAAATGAAAAGGGAGTTGGGCCTTTGCCTCTTAATCTGAAAATGAGAAAAGGAAAAACATCGAAGCATTGAAAGGTAATGTTCTTTCATTTCAACAAGTATATGTTAGCTCAACATTAATTTCCAAGTAAATAAAAGCAAATTGAGAATCAGACTTTCCGGTATGAAATCAGACCTGCAAAGACATTCCAAGATAAATGTAATATTTAGGAAAGTTACCCACATGAATGAATGAATGATTTCTACATGAGATTGAATAGTTTATTTTTCTTTTCATGTTGGATCTTATTTTCTTTGAATATCACCAAACAAAATTGACTGCAAATTTACAACAGAAGATGAGTCAGTTTTAGTGTGAATTTTATCTTCAAAATATCTACAAACAAGAAACAAGAAATAGTGTCAAAAACTATTTTCTTTCCTTATGTAAGGATAATGCTGCAATGCCGCAATGTTGATGGCCCTCTTGATAATTGAATGGTTAATTGGTTGGGATGAATAAGAGGAGGGTGACCCTCGTTCAAAGGATAATTGGTTGCAGTGGATACGATGACCATCATATAAACATAATACTTCATTAGTTGTGTCTGGAAGGTTCATCATATGCAGTTATTATGCATCCCCCTTGTGATATCCATACATATCTGCCATGTTTATACACCAATACAAAAATGCACCCCATAAAGCATCTGATTGGTTCGAGTATCTTTGAACTATTTGGGTCTGTTGACAACACTAGACTAGTGTCTACAGAATGACTAATTTCATGCAAGACAATGGCTCTATCTGATAGAGAGTCCATGCTAGGCTTCATGACTTGATGCATTTTACGTTGCATGTCAGAGTGTTTGAATATTGAGTGTCTTATTGCTATTGCTATTGTTTAATTTTGGGATTGTTGATATAGGTGCATTATTGAAATCGGTTTTAATGGCTCTGATCAATGTGCCAAGTTGTCAATGTGGTGGTGGGCAGTGCCAATTGAAGATTTCACGGTCAGTGGAGAACCCTGGACGACAATATTGGTGTTGTCCAAACAGAAAAAAGGTTGGTAATGTGTATATATTTAATGTTTGTAATGTAAATAGTATTCAATACTAATGTAGATTGGGTATCACAGGGCTATCATGATTGTGGGTACTTTAGATGGGTCAATGACAACCCATCTACATCTATTCGCCCATCTCCAGTCATCCACAATCCAAACATCCGGTCATCTCCACTCATCCACAATCCAAGATTTGAGTGCAATAGTTGTCAAGCTAGGACAAATGAAATTATATTTTTACGATGCCTTCTCTGTATTGTAATCGCATATCTTTTGTGCGACCATATGCGTAGATGAGCTCAAGAAGTATTCAGTTTTGTATTTTGATATTGTAATATGCGGAGATGAGTTCAGGAACTAGTCAATTTTGTATTTTGATATTGTAATATACAGATATGAGCTCAGGAATTATTCAATTTTGTATTTTGATATTAACATAGATATATCATGTATAAACTCATTTAATTGGTCGTGTTTTTATCTTGACAAGTGTGGATCATTCAGGTAAGAATCAAAGGGGGTCATAGAAGGTAACAATAATTCATAAGATTTTTTTTAAAAACTCATACAAAAGTTAGTAACTGAATGTACTTCATTGGTGTACTAACAAAAGCACAAAGCAGTTGTTTGTTCTATGTATGTAGTGTCTACAGACAAAAATAAGAGTTCGGACATGACAGAGCGTCAAAGACTCATCAGACTAAATTATAACATTGTATCTACATTATGTAAAATGAGGAATGCCTCATTCAAGTTGTAACACTATCTGCATTATGTAAAATGAGGAATGCCTCATTCAAATTATGTAAAATGAGGAATGCCTCATTCAAATTATGTAAATTTTATATCAGCGCATGATTTTGTGGGGCTAGACCGGAGGTTTTCTCCACCCGGCTCTTTCCTACCGGTGCTCCTATTGAGCTGGGTTGGCAACATTTTGTAAAAAATAAATAATAAAATAAATGACTTGTTTATAAATTTGTGTATTTTGGGTCTACAAATTTTACAAATTTTATAAACTCATAAACATAATTTTATTTCAAAATATTATAAATATTCAAAATCGCATACAAATAAAATAAAATAAAATAAGTATTCAAAAATAAAATAAAATATTATAATAAATTTTGTTTGGGTATAAATTTTATAAAAAAGTTATACAAAATGTTACAATTTTTATGAACTTATAAACATAATTTTATTTCAAAATATTATAAATATTCAAAATCGCATACAAATAAAATAAAATAAAATAAGTATTCAAAAATAAATAAAATATTATAATAATATTTTATTGAAAAAATAAAATAAATATTCAAAAATACCAAAAAATATGAAAAACATCATAACATTTGAAAAAATCACAAATTGTTACAAATAAATTAATAAAATAAATTCTCATCCAGTCAATATTCCAATTCCAAAATGCGCAGCCAAACGCGGAAAATAGATCTTCTCAGTCATCTTCCAGGTGGTCCAAACGGGTCAAACACATATTCTGGATATCATTTTGAGAATATAGATATTCCGAATTTGCAACATATTCCAGAATTGACCATATCCGGCATTCCATATGCCATGGTCCAAACGGGCCCTTAGAGTAGCTTGCAACATTCCTTGTTTTGGTGTTGCAAATAACATATTCTCTTCTTCCAAGAGAAGAATATGTTCGTAAGTTTGCATGTGGTGCCATTTTTTTCTTCTACATTTATTATATTTTTAAAATAAAAAAATCTCCATAGTTATATATATGCTTATAAACCATTCAAGTGCAATAATTTTCTATAATCCATAAATTATTGAAGTTAACTTCTGATTTTATGATGCAATTACTATCACACAATAATATGGAAGTAAACTTCATTATTTAATCATTATATCATAGTAAATATTTCTTTTAAAAATGGTAGCCAATGTAACCTTTTGCAAATATAGAGAGGTTTAAGCTTTTGGTCATTAGCTCTACAAGATTCTAGTAAGATGATAAACAACTAAAAACTATAACAAGGAGATTGAAGAAATAGAAGTATGCTTAAACATAAGTAAAGGAGATAGGAATGTTCATACAAATATCCAACAATAGTAGTTGCAGCACACTACTCCATTCTCCTCTTGAAACCTACATACAAACTGGATGAAGAAAATTTTGGGGGTTGTTGTTTAGAGGCTTGACAAAGCCGAACCTCCACTTTGATGTTTCCACCTTCACAAATAGCCAAGATCAATAGATATTCAATAAACAATAATAGATAAACGATAAAAGAAATTACACTATTGATATGCTTTAACAAATATAGCTAGGAAATATCATGAATAAGGTGAAAAAGGCTCTCTTTTAATGCCAAGAAGTCAAAGATCACTAGAAAGAAGGAAAGTGTGGATACTTCAGAGAGGTGGAGCTTCATCAATGGTGATTTGATTACTACACAATGGTGACTACTTGTCTTATTCAAGGAATGAAATATGAATATATATAAGAAATTATAAAGACAATGTTTCCTAAAGAAACAATTGATAACTAAAGATAAAATTCAAACTATTTAATCAAACTAATATTACATTAGGGTATGTGTAGGATCGTTGCATCCTAAAAAGTAGCGATGTGAGAAAAATATCTTTTTTCACCCATCCAAAAATGTACTAAAAAGCATGTTGACTTTTTAGTAAGCCTAGGTGTCAGTACACATGGCCAAAGATAACACCAAAGCACTAACCGTATTGGGTATCTAATAGCTATTGGATACCCGATAGGGACACATATGAATTCACTAACTATATAATATTATATAGTTGGTCATAGTTATATTTAACAATATAATGTGTATTTAAATACTATATAATATTATAGGTTTATAATATTATAATATTACAATATTATATATAATATTGTAATATTATATAATACTATAGTACTACAATATTATAATATTATACTACTATTATAATAATATCATAATAAATAATATTATAATAAATTAGGATATAATATAATATATTATATAGTATTATATAATATTTTAATATATATATGGGGCTATTGGGTATACGATAGGTATCTTATTCCCGATACCTCTATGTAAATACAAAACTAAAAGTCATTTTACCTCATTTTGGAAATGCAACAGCAATGGTAAATGGCATTACACTTCAAGTATACAAAATATTTCGGGTATAGGATCCATTTTTTCCTCCAATTTTGCTCACAATAATCTACGGTATGTATTTATTTTAATTTTTATTATTTTTTGAAGTTTTTTAATTGAAATTTTTTCTTTTTTTGTTTAAAATAGGGTTTTTTATTGAATTTATTTATTTTGTTTTAAATTCAATGTTTAATTATATATGTATTTTTTATGTAATCAGGCATCGATGACTCGAGCCAACCAAAAAACCCTCTCCTGCCAAATAGCGAGCCTAGAAATAATCTGCCACTGCCTTAAAACAATTTACCACCCCCTCAAGACAATCATCCTGGTGACCAACCATTCTAGAACCCTCGGCCTTTAGAGGAACTCATAGGTGACAATCTAAATCAATTGAGGGGATTCCAAAACACATAAAACACTATCCCTACATTACACCCCATGTTAGCCACATTGAACTCCAT
Source organism: Chamaecyparis obtusa (assembly GCA_027943335.1). NCBI lineage: Eukaryota > Viridiplantae > Streptophyta > Pinopsida > Cupressales > Cupressaceae > Chamaecyparis > Chamaecyparis obtusa. The sequence continues at coordinate 793,921 of BSBK01003582.1, forward strand.
TATTGAAAATATGGAGATGCTTACAGAGCAGCATAATGCTTTACTTCATTGGCACGAGGCCATGCATGTCGAGTTTGATGATGGGATTGACTATGATGGGGTGAAGGCCCTTGATATAACCAAATATAAACTATGCAAACTTTTTGTGGATCCAGAATCTGGATTAAAAGAGGATCCTAAAAAGCCCAAGTTGTCTATCAAATGGTGCACAAATTATGTAATGCATGAGCACTTCTGGGATTGTTGGTGGATGGCTTTTTATAGACCACCCCACTACGATTTGGAGGTCCCCTTTTATTTTTATAAAAAAATTATATGCTGAATTTGTGCTTGGTCACAAAGTAAACTATTGGGGCATGAGAGAAAACATGGGCATAGGCGAAGGTGCTCCGTAGGATAGGCCATCATCACAGTGAGTAAAATCTTGCACTTATGTCCCCCCCACTAACATATCACCCCCTCCTCTAGTGCAACATCCAGATATTATTGCAGAGGTTAGTTTGTAGACTATGAGGGCCACTCACACCTTGAGAAATCTATTGGTTAGAAAGACTGTGAGATTGTTCCTGCATCATGTTTATGATGTTGGCACTTTGACATCCTCTTTACATGTATGTGTGCCCCATGCTTGCATTATGTGTAAGATTTTGTGCTTGGGTACCCTAACTGATGCTGATGTATATTAGTATGTGTTCGATATGGACGATACACTAGATGTCCCTACAAGGACTGCAACATTTGATGGAGTAACCACTTGTGCAAGATATGAGGAGGGGCAAGAAGCCCCATGAACTCCTACTATTACTATAAGACTAAACATTTCATTTGTCATAGTCTATTTAATTTAAAATGAATATTTTTAGTATATTACTTTTAATGACTGCACACTTATGTATATATATGTGCTCCATTTATGTTCAATTGATGACAAAGGAGGAGATGAAATAGGTGGAGGGTTCCACATTCTCGGCCATTTTATTTGGCCTTGACACCTCCATGGTATATATTTTTATGTACTCATTGGTTTCCTTTTTATATCAGTATACTTTTTTTCTCATAAAAATTAATGTAACAAAAATCATATGTACTAATTAATATTTTTTCATCTTATTTTACTCTTGTAGGTTTCACTTGCTTCCACTGGGGGTCAATGTGATGGGGCTCAAGCATCGCATATTGACAAGGGGGAAGGTAATTAAGTGTTTTAGAGTGATTATGGATACATACTTGTCACTTGCGTGTACTAATGTTTATTTTACATGGTTTATTGTACAGAGGGTGGTGTCTGAAGATGTCATGACACATGTTCGATGTGATGTCCCCTTCTAGCTAGCGACATCATGCTAGTAAGTGATTAGCCTATCAGTGGACCCTTGTAGGCTAGTAGGCATGGATACTTGGGGTCTTTTTAGGCACAGTGAAGGTATGGTTTTCAAATGGTTTAGTAGTGGCAGATTTTAGTGTTTTCAGTTGGCTTAAGAGATTATTTTTGGTTCAGTCATATGGATTTTTCTATTTTTAGCAAAGGTTTCTATATTTGGGTTTATTTTTGAGCCATAGAGATGAACCCCTGCTACTTTTAGAAATATTATTTGATCACATGGAAAATTATTATGCCAACTCCAGTTCTAGACGGTTAAGCCAGATTCACATTTTTGAGGAAGTTATTCAGTTTTCAGTGATTATATATTAATTAAATGGAAAAGGATTTAATATTAAGTTGTAAATTGACTTTATATTAAATCACTTAAGTGATGGGTCTTATTATCATGAAGGGGGCCAAATTAACATATTAATTTATTGGCATGTTTTCCTAAGTCTAAATCATTAAATTTATTTAATAATTATATTTTTAATGCCTTGAAGAAAGAAATTGCAGCTTTTCAAGGAATTGTGATTTAGGATTGGAAAGCCTATTTATGCTTGCTGGGGAAAGAAGGAAGGCATCCATTGTTATTTTGCAAATTGATCATTGTGATTTTGAGCTCTGAGAAGGGTTTCAGCTTTGCCATTGAAGAACATAGTTCTTCTATGTGTATCCATTTGAGCTGGTGAAATATCTAGTGAATTTGGAATTTTAGAGAGTTTCATCCAGAGACTCTATTTGTGTTTCTGCAGTATTAGTTTCAACAGCAGGAAGAAGAAGATAGTATTTAATTGCAGCTTTATGGAGGAATAAGTCGCAGCCATTATCCTTTTTCAGATTTACAACCACAACATTGTAGAGTTGAAATAAAAAAGTTCCTGCAGCAGCTGGTGTATTCTCCCAAGTTTTTCATGCATTTTGTAGTTGCCTTTGTTAATCATTTTCCAATAAAGGATTGTCTTGATTTCCTTTTGTATTTCATTTGGAAAATAAATAGAAGTTGTAGCAGTTAATTGAATAGTTTCAAAATTTCAAATTATTGCATGTTTGCTTTTTATTTCTAAAACCCTTGAAAATCCAAAAAAATCATAAACTTTCAAACAGCAAATTGAGATAAACATCTGCAGCAGTTAAGGACCGATTTGGGGTTTTTACAGTGGTATCAAAGTGGTTTCCTGCCATCTTGTGAGGTTGTATGTTAGATTTTTCAGTTGAATGTCAGCTTTTTCAGTTGCATACCATTTTCAAGCAATACAAATTTTTGGGGTTTGATTTTAAAAAATCATTGAGCTCACACATTTGATTTTGAGTGTCCAACACTCTTGCAGTTGTTTCAATCATGGAAACGTCCATGAAATCAATTAAACAGGAAAACCAATTGCATTGTATGATTATTTCCAGGAAGCAGACAAATTCCATAATGAAAAACTTGGAGAAGATTAAGCAAAATAAAAAAAGAATAGATGAATTTCTTTCAAATCCGACTACCATGGACAGTTTAGTATGACATATGACATCCATTTTTAAGGGGTCTACATCACAAAACAAAAGGGAAGAGAAACAAGAGGTCTCTACAGTTGGGACATCAAGAAATCTTTACAATGAACTTTCAGCAACTAGTGATCGGCATGTAGCTAAACCATGGGAGATTAAAAATCAGGCTTACATTAAGGGAGATGTTGGCCACAAAACACTTCATGATGACTTCCAGATTGGGGAGAAGTTGGTGATGTTCAAAGATAAACCAGTTGCATTCAATCAGCCACATGAAGATAAATTTTCTTGTGATGTTATTCATACTTATGAAACTCTAAAAGATGTCCAAGATCAGAAGGTGAGTTTTGAGGAGAATGTTGGTACTTTCAACAATCTAGAAGTTGTTATTAGCCATGATAACAATCCTAATTTTCATGATAGCAGTCCCTTGTTTGAGAATAATGATGTTGTTGATGACAAGGCCAGTGCGGAAGATGTAGTGGGTGTCTCCTTGAGTCTTGACACGCAAGATGGGAGTGTCACTTTTGAGGATTGCATAGAAAATACGAGTACTAATAATTCTGATTTTTATGATAGTAGTGAGTTATGTTTGCATCCACATGAGATAGAAGAGGTTTTATAGGTGGATGATGTTAGTACTCATGATTTGGGTAATACTAATGTAATTTATGAGGATGACTCATGCTTCAATGACTCTGATTTTTCATATCAAACTTTAGAAAATGATTCAAAAAATTTATTTGTTGGTAATAGGTCCCTAGATTGTTCTTCAGAGGGACTTACAGTTACATTGGAAGTGGGAGTGTGTGAAGAGACTGTTGTAGTGACAGCTTCCACTTTACCAAACAGGCCATTTGTTGAAGTGCCTAACAGCAGTACCTCATTTTTTGATGTGTGCAGAGATGATAGCACACATGATGTTGTTGAACATGAGATGAGCATTGAGGATACAACTTCCTATCACAGTGTGGATTGTGGGTCAGAGAGCTTACATGGGAGTTGGGGAGTTCAAAAACATCATTTGATTGGGCAGTTAAAGGTGAGTGATAGTCAGATTGCTACAGCTATTGAGCACTATGATGTTGCTTATCAGATGTTAGCCATATGTGGTTGGGGTACTCCTATGTTGGATGAGCATGGTGATAGTGGCCTTTCCCTTGTAGAGATCCATTCACTACGTGAAGCTGAAAGGATAATGAAATATAATTATTTGCAGTTATTAGCTGATAGGGATTACCTTCTTGAGTGTGGTTTCACTTGTTATGATGCATTGATGGGAAAGGAAGAAGAGTTATTTGAACTCACTCATGAGCTTGAGACGACTATAGAGATATTGGAGAGTACTTAGCTGGCTCTTCAGGAGTCACAGTTATAGTTAGATGATGTTACTGTGGAGTTGATCCAAGTACAACCTTCACTAGCTATAGATTCAATTCAGCTTCCTATAGTGGTTGTTAGTGATGAGTTGATATTCACAGGTTGTAGTGAGGATGTAGGTACATCCATTACAGATTTGGGTGTAATAGACTCAATTGGGATGAGTACTTTGGTTGAGATTTGTAGAGAGCCTCTTGTTGTATCAGGTTCTCTAGTGGTACACACGTTGTTAGATGATGCAGAATAGATTATTGATAGTTGTTGTGTGGCAGTGGTGGATTTATCAAAGAGTTGTGTGTTAGAAAAGGGAACTACTCCATCATTTGCACAGGGGGTTGGTACGGTGTCATCTGGTTGGAAGTATAGCTCTCATGTTGATTTGTTTCCCTCTCCTAGAATCAGGTCAGTTACCTCATCTCTTATAGTTGATGGTGATAGATAGCTTGTATCACAGGGTCCAAGTGATCAACTGCAGGTTTCAGAGGATAGGATTGATTTTGCATCATATTGTTTCTATTGCACAGATACATTTATTGAATACTTGCTTGAGAGTCCAGAGTTGCAGGAGGGATCATTTGGAGTCATTGAGGGTACTCTCATCCGAGGTTCTCACAAGAATTGGAAATTGGTAGGAGCAATTGTAGATACTTTGACTACAATGCTCCCTCACAGAGATTTCATGGTTGGGTTTGTAGAGAGAGTTACCAATGATCCTGCCCAATCAGTTATTCGGGGTCAGAGGTTGGAGCCACCTCCTGATTCTCAAGTTGTTAGTGATGAGCCCTTGACTGAGATCAGAGCATTTTATCGAAACTATCTAGTGAGGAGTGCTTATCATTTTTCTTTTGATCTACATGTAGAGGATTTGGTTATATGTCGATGTGGATTTTCTCTAGGATTATACTGTCCTTTGTGGGATGGGTATTCACCATCTTTAGTAGATGGAATCAATAGCTACAAGTTAGTGGGGAGCTACTTGCAAAGCGATCATATCCATGATAGATTAGCAGAGGTAGGAGATAGTGGTTGTGATACAAATACCTTTAGGAATTCTTATCTCCATAGTATAGATGGATGTGAGTCTCACTTGCATTGGGACTCAAGTGGCAACAAGGTTAGCACTGCAGTTTTGGTGGGTCCTATTGGCTGGCTTCACCACTTTTGGTATGGTGAAGTTGGTATCAAAGTTGAACAATAGAAGTCTGAGGAAGTTCATTTTGGAAGACTTCCATATTGCCTATGGGATCCAGGGATTGTTCTAGCTAGTGGATTGCTTCTTCCTTTGGTTGGGGTTGACTTAGTTCCAGCATACAATGGTATTATGTTGATGCCACATGGTTTGTATGGAGTACTCTATAGAGTGAATTGGGATATTCATTTGAGCATTGAGTGTAGAGTTTGGGATTCTTTGGATGGATCTGGATTTCAGACAGGGTTTACAGTTGAGCATTGCAGCATGTTCAGTGTGCGGAGAGTATACTGGTTCATCCTTGGCCTTTTTGAACATGTTTTGATTTTGATACACTATTCATCTATGCAGGGGTTGGACAGTAGGCATGATGATTGTCCTTGCAGAGTTGTGTTTATGTTGGTGCTACAAGAGTTGGTTCAAGATGTATGGGACATGATGTAGTTCATCTTTTGGACCTTTGGTGGAGTGGAGTTACATTGCAGTAGAGATTACTTGAGGACAAGCAATTTTAGGAAGGGCGGGCTGTGATGTCCCCTTCTAGCTAGCGACATCATGCTAGTAAGTGATTAGCCTATCAGTGGACCCTCATAGGCTAGTAGGCATGGATAGGGGGTCTTTTTAGGCACAGTGAAGGTATGGTTTTCAAATGGTTTAGTAGTGGCAGAGTTTAGTGTTTTTAGTTGGCTTAAGAGATTGTTTTTGGCTGAGTTATATGGATTTTTCTATTTTTAGCAAAGGTTTCTATATTTGGGTTTATTTTTTAGCCATAGAGATGGACCCCTATTATTTTAGAAATATTATTTGATCACATGGGAAATTATTATGCCAACTCTAGTTCTAGACGGTTAAGCCACATTCACATTTTTGAGGGAGTTATTCAGTTTTCAGTGATTATATATTAATTAAATGGCAAAGGATTTAATATTAAGTTGTAAATTGACTTTATATTAAATCACTTAAGTGATGGGTCTTATTATCATGAAGGGGGCCAAATTAATGTATTAATTTATTGGCATGTTTTCCTAAGTCTAAATCATTAAATTTATTTAATGATTATATTTTTAATGCCTTGAAGAAAGAAATTGTAGTTTTTCAAGGAATTGTGATTTAGGATTGGAAAGCCTATTTATGCTTGCTGGGGAAAGAAGGAAGGCATCCATTGTTATTTTGCAAATTGATCATTGTGATTTTGAGCTCTGAGAAGGGTTTCAACTTTGCCATTGAAGAATGTAGTTCTTCTGTGTGTATCCATTTGAGCTGGTAAAATATCCAGTGAATTTGGAATTTCAGAGAGTTTCATCCAGAGACTCTATTTGTGCTTCAGCAGTATTAGTTTTAGCAGCAGGAAGAAGAAGATAGTATTTAATTGTAGCTTTATGGAGGAATAAGTTGCAGCCATTATCCTTTTTCAGATTTACAACCACAACATTGTAGAGTTGAAATAAATAAGTTCCTGCAACAACTGGTGTATTCTCCTAGGTTTTTCATGCATTTTGTAGTTGCCTTTGTTAATCATTTTCCAATAAAGGATTGTCTTGATTTCCTTTTGTATTTCATTTGGAAAATAAATAAAAGTTGCAGCAGTTAATTGAATAGTTTCAGAATTTTAGATTATTGCATATTTGCTTTTTATTTCTAAAACCCTTGAAAATCCAAAAAAAATCATAAACTTTCAAACAACAAATTGAGATAAACATTTGCAACAGTTAAGGACCAATTTGGGGTTTTCACATTCGCGAGCCTAGACTCTTGGGCATTTCATTTCGCAGTGATAGCCCCATAGTATGTATATTTCTAAATTTAGTTGTTTACATTTTTGTATCAAGTATGTTTACTATACGTATTTATATGTATATGTATATATATACCTTAATTAATTTATATATTTAAATATATGTATATGTATATATATATGTGTGTGTGTGTGTGTGTATACATATACATGGGTATATTTTGGGTATAGATTAATAATAATAATATTGATGCCTTAGATGTATATATTGTCATGATGGAAGTATAGGAGAGACCACAAACAGTTAGCTTAATATTTATAATTATCTATCAATGTGAACCATGAAAAGTATTAATAAAAGTCAGTGGTTAATTCTGTCATATCCAACTTAATCCTTCCATATATTTATAGTTATTCTTTGTATTACTAATCCTTGCTTTTAATAACAGAGAGGAATTAGATTTATCTATTGGTTTATATATTATGGAAATATATTTCCATTAAATTTATGCCATCAACACCCTTGTTTGCTAATTCATCCGCTATTTTTTTACCTTCTCTTTATATATGTTTGATCTTCGTTTCTAGGAAGGATGATAGTAGGTCTATGCTTCGTTCTAAAATAGAATGAAGTTTCCAATTAGGGGTAGTACCAGTTCTTAAGGCATTGATTACTATCTAAGAGTATCCTTCAATTTCTAGTGACTTAATCCCAAGATCTTTGCATAATTTCAACCCTTTTGTTAATGCTATGATTTATGCTTTATTATTTGTAGATTCTTATAAAGTTTTTTCTAGTTTTTCTACCATATTACCTTCCCATCTATGGATTGCACATTGAATCCCAGAAGCCTTAGGGTTACCTCTAGAGGCCCCATCAAAATTTAATTTATACCATCTATCTTTAGGGGGTAACCATTTGCAATTTAATATTTCTTCTTTACTCTTGTTGTCACCTTTTCCATATTGTTGGGGGATTATTAAGCCAAACCAATTTTCCTAATGATACCATCCCATTGTGTGAATATTCCCTCTATATGATTAGAGTTGTGGATTTTGTTATTGAGGTTTTCCACTATACTAGCTTCGATTTTGTTTCCTACAGCTTGTTGCATCATTGCTTTATCTTGGAAAATTCTCATATTTCTTTCCTTCCACAACTCCCATGCCACTATAGATGGTGTTATTGTCCAAATTTTAGTATATAATCCTTTATTTTTATTTTTTGCCCATTTCTTTAGAAAGTTTGTTAGGTTATTGTGATGGGCTGAAGACCAACTTAATTTATTTCATATTTCATACTAGCAAGATTTTTCATAGGGGCAATTGATGATTATATGTTCAATTTATTATTCTTCTTATCTACATAGTACACATCTTAAGGGCCCTTCATATCCTAATTTCTTAAACCATTATGCTGTGAGTATGCATTTTTGTATAACTTCCCATTGGAATGTGCCAGCTTTGGGTGAGCAATATCTTTCCCAACATAAGTTTAGTGGGGAATCGATAGCCTACCAATTCAAATATTTGGTGAACTAGTTATAGCCTTATTTAACCTTATAGTTCTCATCATTTGATCCACCCCAAACAATCTTATCTGGCCTATTCCTGATTGCAAATTGTCTATTCTTTAAGATTTACATTAAAGATTATTTATGGTTGTCGTGGAGTGAGATGTCTTCTAAGGTTTTCCATTTCCAACCTATGGAAGGTATTGAATCATCCTTTGTAATATAATGACAAAGTCTCACTCCCCATTTCTACTCCAAATTGGTTTTCATGATAGGATCCAATCCTAAGGAATCTAGAGTTTCATAACCCGCCCAAGATTCATCCTAGAAAAGAGCTTCCTCACTGCTCTTTTCTTCACCATTTCCTATATCCCAAGTAAGTTTCTCATTAATGATGTCTATACAGTATTTCATAAAATTCAAGATACATGATCCACTGGGGTAATTTTTATCCCTAAAAAGGTTTATTGGAACAACATTCTAAGCATACTTATTGAGAAATATTAAGGCCCATTTCCTTTCTGGTTCTTGTAATAGTTTCCAAACTAGCTTTAGCCCTAAGGCTAGGTTTTGCCAAAAAGATTCTTAATACCAATCCCTCCTGATTCTGGAGGTTTGCATATATTTTCCCTTTTAATCATTGTCATTCTTTTTTTCTCTGAGGAGCCTTTCGAGAAGAAGTTCCTAAGTTTGGAATCTAATTTTTGCTTAACTTTATTAGTTAAGGGTAAGATTGACATTTGATAAATAGGGATGGCTAAGAGTACTTACTTAATCATGGTAACTCTGCTAGCATTTGATAATCACCTACCTTTCCAACTATCCATTTTGTTACAGAGTTTAGATATTGTGTCATTAAATATTGGTACTCAATTGAAATGCAACCAACACTCAATAAACTATTAGCTCAAGAATTTAGCTATATGAGTTCAATTCAAATGAACAAACTAAACCCTCAAAAGAAGTGTATTACTTCCTAGTTGAAGTGAGTTTAATCCTTTTGTAATGCTCATCAGATTGGCATGAAGGATTAGTGACTTGAGTACTCCAAAATGGATGATTCAAATGCAATGTAAAGTTGGAATGAAACTAGAATGCAAGATTAACAATGCTAAGTTAAGAAAGAAAACTAGATAACAATGCAAGATTGCAGTATAAAATGAGCTAAACTAAGTATGCAAGAGAACTATGAGCATATGATGGAAGCAACTAAGAACTAGGAATTCAAAATATAACAGATTACTCTAGAATGCAAGAATGCAAGAATATCCTTAAGATGCAAATGATCAAGATTAAGACTAGAATGCAAGAGTGGTGGACCCTTGAGCCAAGGAAGAGCTTCATTTTAAAGTAAATTTCCTCGAGAATGAAGGGTGGAAATTAAGAGGCAAAATATGTTAGGTAGAGATGCATGGTGAAGGAGATCAATCCATGTCAGAGGATTCAAGAATTTTGATTAGCCAAGCTTGATTGGAGAATAAGAAAAAATAGCAAATCCCTTTTTAATTGTCAATTAATCAGGATTAAGTTGCACAGTGTGCTCTTTTTAATAAAAGTTATAGGACTTTATATTAAAAAGGAAGTTTTGACAATTAAATTATTTTTCAAGTTTTAAGATTTTATTTAATTATGCAAGGAGGATTATTAAGGTTTCTTACATAATTATGTCTAGTAAGTTATGCCTTTGAGATTTAGAATTTTTCTTGAGGAAAATTGATTGAAATTAGGGGCTTAGGTTCTACTAGTCAAATTTTAGGTGATTACAACAACCATATCCCTATTGGTACAGTTCAAATCTAGTTCCATAACTTATTCATGGATTCCATAAGAAAGTTCATTCCCAATGATTTATCCTACAAAAATCATTTCCAAATCTAGGATAGGCCAACAAAAACCTTTAAGAGATGGAATAACCCTAATCTCAGAGTTCACATCTTCCAAATCACACATTCTCAAGTTTTTAATTATTGACAAGATAGATAATATTATAAAAACTCATTACATGGAAGAGTTGAGACATCATAATGTATAGGATAAAATATGGATGGGGCCTAGGGCAATGGCTTGCACATAAAAGAGACCCCAAAGCCAATATTTTACACTTACATGAAATTATTGTGATATGGAAAGTAAATGTAAATGACTAATATTGAAATGAAGAAATAAAGGTACTTACCTCTAAAAAAGAATCGGCTGAAAACCCTATCAAACAATCTCAAAAAACTTTTGATTCCTCTAATTCTAAACCAAAACTGCGAGATCTACAAAACCCAAAAATCTTTTTCTGAGATGAGATCAGGTCGACTTTGAACCTCATAAAAGGTCAATGATGACCTAGAGATTTTGAAGGTTGATTTTGACTTTGTTCGCGGATCTCAGAAGTTTGGCAAAAAGGGTATCCAAATCTGTACTTTAATTTGTTGTTCCGCACCTGCACCTGCAAGAAAAATGGTTTTGTTTGTTGGGGGGGAGGGGTTTGCCTTAGTCAAACCCCAATTTAGGAATTAACCTTGAAATTGAATTGAACTTGTTGGAATAAACAAAGTAAATGGAACAATTCACCTTGCTTGAGTTGAAACCCTTGTGGAGGATTCGAATCCTTGAATCCACAAGAATGGATGAATGTAGAATCAAATGTAGGATCTCTCCAATCAATTGTCTTTAGATCTTCAACACCAATCTTGAATGGATCTTGGAATAGGAAGAGGCTTGAATGGATGGATCTTCAACAAGAGGGCTCCATAGAGCTTGAATCCTTCAATGGCTTCTAATGGACCTCCTTAATGAATTGGATGCTTGAATGCTTGAAGGCTTGAATGCTTGAATTCTTGATCTTCTTGCTTGAGAGCTTGAGAGATGGATTGCAAAACTTGATGGAGAAAATGAGAGAGGAAGGCTCCCTTTTATAGTGATATAGGGCACAAGAGGGGCCTCGTAGAAAACAATAATTAAGGGCCTATGGAAAAAAACTCTAGAGAGGTGCACATGGAGAGGAAATTAAATTAAAGTCTTGACACAAAACTCTAGGAGGGGACCACCCTTAATATAGAAATAAAATAATTATTTAAGAGCCTTGTCACAAAATTCGAGGTAAGGCCAACCCCAAAGTTAATTTGAGCATTAGGCACAAAACTCGAGAAAGGCTAATCTCCAATAATGAATTAGGAATCTTATACAAATATTGAGAAAGGTCCACCTCAAATATTAATTTGATAACTCAACACTTAATCTGAGAAATAGTGGCCTCGAAGAGGGAAAATGCAAGATTTTGATGAAATCCCAAAACCGGAAGCTAACTCCGAAGATCTCGGACCCTAGGGTCAAGGTCGAGCTCGAACCTGACTAGGTCAGGATCGAGCTTGATCCTGACCTAGTCAAGATTGAGGTTGACTTTGACCCCATAAGGTTGACTTTGACCTTATGGTGAAAAACCTCAGGTTCATAGTCCAGAATGCCAGGAAAATGCTAGGAAGAAGTGGAAAATGGAGCAGAACAAGGGGAAAAGCCAGATCCAAGTTGAATATCCATTCAAGGCATTCGACATGACCCCAAACCACTTACTCGGAGGGCTAAATACTCTTAACATGGAAGTGCTTCCATTTTAAGATGATGCACATAATACTTTGATTATTGTCAGCTATAAGCTTAGATGACTGTGAAATATATGAGATGAACTATCCTTGGACAAAAGACACATATAGAAAACACCTCATGCAAGAGGACCTTCCTTACATCATATATTTCTTTCCAAAACTTTTCCATTTAGGGAACTAAGGAAAATTCTAGAGGAAAGTAGTTGGGAACCCAAACCAACCCTATGTATACTTTATGACATAATATCTCAAAGTTTGCAGAAAAATAAATTACTTAACTTGGTATAGGAAAGTAAATGTTAATGAACAATAGACCATTAAATGTCATTATGTGGTGAGGATTAAGGCACATTTGGGCACTGTCAGAATGGTCTACATTTAAATCTAGAAACTTTCCCCCACCACAAAAATGTGATTGGCAGTATTTCGAACTATTCCAAAAGAGTTACTACATTACAAAAATCTCTTTTTTTTCTGCATGGAAGGGCACTAAAGGCCTCGATTTTGTGGGTTTATATTATTTGTATTTATAGACATAAATGCTCTATTTTTTTCCTTCTTTAGATGTTTTAATCTGACTTTACTCATTGTATAATATAATACACAAGTTGTATGATGCATTGGTTTTGGTTGTAGCTACTTACTTGGGCCTCCCCTATCCTTCTCCATATCTGCAACTGAAGGCCAATTTTTTGAGAGTGATAAATATTGCATCACAAGGTAGCAAATTTCTTGACTCAATGTACGCTGGATCTGTTACTTCTCCTTCACCTTCTATTTCTGACAAATGAAACCATTCTTTCATTTAGCCACTATGAAAAGGAGTTCTGCATCAAAAGTTAAAAATGGGTTTCAAATTAACATGATTTTTTTGGCAGTTTATCTTGTATTTAAAAGACTATTTCTAAAATTAGTTGCATATGTCCTATCATAACTCAATTAAAATCATGGTACCTTACATGTTGCATAAACCTCCAATGGAGAGCTGAAACAAGAACCAATAAAGCTGAAACATCTCAAACTTTATCCTACTTCAAAGACATGAAGCTTAAGGGATTCGAACCCTTGACTCCGCAAAAGAAACCAAACAATTTCCAAGAAAATAGCCTGCAACTCGGTGGTGAGAAATGTTTCCAATAGGTTTCAACGTCATTCATTGAGTTAAAACAACAAACATTAAATTTCATCAAGTTCCCATTTTACATTAAGGTCTAGGTGGCAGTGGAGTGCAAAAGAAGTATTCTCTTACCACCTGCAAAGTTTAATAAAAAAATACATACATGAAATTTGCATTAAGTTTTCAACTACCCCAACTGAGATTTTTTTCCAAAATTGAAATTGTGACGTCTGACATGGCTAAAGACAATAACCGTATTATTCCACACAATCGTGAAAAATTCTCAATGTGAGACTTGATGTTTCCGATGGAATTCCCACCAAGAATAGCCTATCGGCTAAAAATCATCATCAAGTCTTGAGTGAACGAAAAGTTTAGGCACTGTTATTTGTGCTTTTTTAGTTTATATTTTTTTTCAAAAGTTAAAATATATTATATTTTATACTTATGCTTTTAAATATATTTTATATTACAATAAAATTTGCATAATTTTAAATTATACTATATTTTATATATTAGAATTTATTTTTTTACTATAGTTAATATTGAAAATAATACAAATAAATTATTATCTTATATAGAATTTCTTTTAATAATATAGATCATATTTTATTATTTGTTCTTTAAAAGGGAAGATTTTTCTTTATTTGAAAATTTGAAATGTTATTTTTCTTTAGTGTGTCATTAATAAAATCTACACTCTTAAAAGAGAGGTCATGAGTTCAAATATCAAAGGAGATAGGGTATGTAGGCCTCATTTGTAGGATAGTTAGGTGCCTTCTGAAAGGAGTACGAGGTATTCTTATATTACTTTCACCATGTGTAGACCCAAAAATAGATGGCTGGTATTGTGCACTATAAAAAATCATTTCCTTCGCTCCTCTTTCCTATGAAACATATATATGGAAATATAGAAAGAGAGATAGAGCATTAAGAAGAAAGAGAAGAGAGATAAAATGAATAATGTTTACAATGATTGGATTTTTACATCAAAAGCATTACTATCTACCTTGGATTCTAAATCAATCGATGGCATTGCTTATTAAGTATGCAACACTATTGAAGTTATCTTGTCTGTTCATCGTTCACCTCCCCTAACTTTTGTGTAAAAGATATTTTGTTCCCACATGATTTAGCCTCTAGGTTGGCATTAACTATAGGCTATCATCTACTTTTAAAGGCATGTTATCTAATGAAGAGGGAATCCATTGGATGAGGTTGAAACCCATCTTCTTGTTTGTTAATCGAATTTTGATTTTTAGTTCTTTTAAAAACAAAACATTTCCATCATTACAATGCACAATTTGCTACCATTACAGACATGTCATTATGTCATTAACAAATAAGGGCATATATTTAGATAGGTTTTGTAAATTCAATATCTCTTTGTGAGTTATACATGTATAGCAACTTTCTAATGATAATGCAGACTTTATAAACATTTGATGAAGTTTACATAATTGGATCAATTAATTTTAATATTTTTATTGCTTTTGCGGAATTTTAGAAATATGATTTTAATTATTAAAAGAAAGAAAACTAATAAGTTATTTTAATATTATATTTATATTAGAGAGAGAGAGGGTCCATGTGTTTGTGTGTGTTTGATTGAGACACCAATAGACTACATATATTACACAAATGTATTAAAAAAATATACCAAAAAATTTCCCAACTAACCTCCCAAACCTCCTCAACGTACCCATTTCACACCAAGGTGCGATTTGCTAGTTTTAACTTTTTTTGGTTGGCAAATATGACACATGTTTGCCAACTTTTCATATGGTCACTACCCATGATTTCACCAAAGGGTGATTTTTGCTTTAAACTAAGGTATATGCACTAAGCTGGGGGACTACAAAGGGGTCTTAAGATGTTTTTAATTTTTTTAAATTATTTTTTCCTTCTAAAATAAGCAAACTTTGAACTTCAATGAGAAAACCAAGATAATTTACATTCAGATGAAACAAGAACAAGAGTTGAAATGTCCCAAATTTACCTTCTAAACTACTAATTTATTTTGAAAAGGGTGGAAAGTTTTTCAACCATTGGAATTGGACAACTTTTTGACATCAGGAGACAATTTATTGAAGATAAATTAATTTAAAATTAACATAAAATATATTTAAATTATTTACTTCAAATAAAATATATTTATATTATTTATTTATAGAATTGTATTAATATAAACTAATAAATCTTCCATTTAAAAAATAAAAAATAATATTTTTATATGATTTTTATTTAATTTTTTTATATTATATTTCTTTTAAAAAATTGTAAATTTTTAAAATTAAATAATTTATTTTAGCAAAAAATATTTTATAAACAAAACAACATGTTTTCATATTTCAATGTAGTTTTCTAATCAAACTTATCGATCAAATATAATAAATATCACCTTGACTATTCTCCACACATGATATGACTAACAACCAAAAAAAAATGTAGTGACGTGCTAAATTAGATTTTCTTATAGATTTGTACAGTAGTACTATTTTGTGTAAAGGAAATTTTTACAAATGTATAAAATAGTATTATTTTGTGTGAAAATTAAGGGACACGGCTATCCTCTTGAAAGAATGCACCTCTGTACACCAAAAAACATATTATGCATACATATCATACTTGACAATACATCAAAAGCCATTCTAAACGGAGTATAACAGAGAAAACGAAGGAGCATGGCAAGAGTGTGTCAACAGGAGCAAACTGTAGTTTGTCAGTTGAACAATCCAATTTGATTGATAAGATATCTGAAATTAAGCCATTTCAGATTATTTTTAAATTTACATTTCTAACGATACTAATTTTTTAAATTTACATTTCTTCTATTTTATTTTTTAAATTGTTTTGATATT
Organism: Chamaecyparis obtusa; assembly: GCA_027943335.1. NCBI lineage: Eukaryota > Viridiplantae > Streptophyta > Pinopsida > Cupressales > Cupressaceae > Chamaecyparis > Chamaecyparis obtusa. The sequence continues at coordinate 810,170 of BSBK01003582.1, forward strand.
TATTAATATTTTTTTTCTGCCTATGCACTTATCCTTTTATATACCTTAGTCTTAATCGTGCAAGAATAATTTAAACTACACCGTTGATCTTAGAAAAAGTAATCGACCTTTAAATCTTTTGTAAAAAGGTGATCAGGCCCCACATCTCACGAACATCAGTGTAATAATGACTATCATTGGGTAATTTTGGCTGGATCCAATAGTCATTATAACACTGATGTGTGCAAGATGTGGGGCCCAGTTACTGTTTTATAAAATATTTAAAGGTCAATTACTTTCTTCTAAGATCAATAGTGTATTTTAAATTGTTCTTGCGCGATTAAGACTAATGTGTATAAAAGGATAAGTGCGCAAGCGCGCAGGTAAAAAACATTGTGTGTTTTTGACCCTGCATCACTTTTGCTATGTCATTTTTTATATTATTGGCGGTATGCATTTTTTGGTCAAAAACATGGATGTTTTTTCCATCGGTATAAGTTGACCCTAGCTACTCTGATATAAAAACACTACGTGTATTCACCATCGGTGAGAGGTGAGTGATCAAAATAGATACTTGGTCCACGCCAATAGGCAAGGTTATGTCGATACTCCATATCAGTATAACATTGCCCTTGCTATACTAATACAAAAACACTGTGTATTTTTGACATCAGAATAAGTTGGGTTATCATTGGGTGATTTTGGTTGGATCCGATATTCATTGTTACACCGATGCACGTGAGATGTGGAGCCTAGTTGCCTTTTTACAAAATATTTAAAGGTCGATTACTTTTTCTAAGATCAACGGTGTAGTTTAAACTGTTCTTGCGCGATTAAGACTAAGGTGTATAAAAGGATAAGTGTGCAAGCGTGCAAGTCGAAAACATTTTGTGTTTTTGACCCTACCTCATTTTTTATGGTTTTTTATATTATTGGCGGTATGCATTTTTTGGTCGAAAACATCAGATGTTTTTGCCATCAGTATAAGTTGACCCCAACTACTCTGATACAAAAACACAATGTGTCTTCACCATCCCGAGAGGTGAGTGATCATAAGGGATACTTGGCCCAAGTCGATAGGCGAGGTTATGCAAATACTCCATATCGATATAGCATTTCCCTTGCTATATCAATACAAAAAAACTATGTATTTTCAACATCAGAATAAGTTGGGTTATCGCTAGGTGATTTTGGCCAGATCTGATAGTCATTGTTACACTAATGCACGTGAGATGTGGGGCCCAGTTGCATTTTTACAAAATATTTAAAGGTCGATTACTTTTTCTAAGATCAACGATGTAGTTTAAATTGTTATTGTGCAATTAAGACTAAGGTGTATAAAAGGATAAGTGTGCAGGTCGAAAATGTTGTGTGTTTTCGACCCTGCATCATTTTTTTTGTTTGATTGAGTCATGACCTTAGAGCATAAAAGTTAATATTGAACTACAGTATTTTGCATCTACATACTATAGTAACACCTTTACTTGACTTTTTGTCACTTGCAAAGGTATTAGTTGGATTCTACTGACTCAAGGGGCATTAATTGACTTCTTATTGCTTCTATAATCAGATTTTATTTTCTGATGTATTTGGACAGTCAATGCACAAAGTTGGATTAGAAATATAGCCTTAGCACTACAATTTGATGATTAATCAAAATAAAATATAATTTGATGTGATAATTATTGGGATAATTAAATTATGTTATCAAGTATAGGATGATGATTTAAGATTAGCATTTTCTTAATTTTGTCCAATATGTGTTTGTTGTTGCTATTCAAAACATGATGTGTTTTCTACATCAGCAAGACATGAGTGCATCGTTGAGATATTTTTTTCAGCTTGTCCAATGAAAAACTCCTAAAAAGAGAAACTCCTTACATAAACCAACAAATCCATGCAAGAAAGGATATCGTGTTATAAAAAATTAAGTGCACAAATAGATATTGGATCTTTTGGAAAGGAAGATATTCCCAGTGATTATAATTGGTAGGTCAAATCAAGCAACCCAATCACAATTGCCAAACACAATATCCAACCTTTAAATTGATATAACATAAAATGATTAAAAATTACAACACATGTATTCCTCTCTCTCTAGGGATAGGGAGAGGAAGAGAGAGATAGAGAAGGGAGGGGGAGGGGGAGAAAGTGGGATAGGGTGAGAAGGATATAGAGATAAAGAGAGGGAGAGATAGAGAGAAGTATAAACATAGGAAATACCCTTAACCTTATGTACGCTAAGTCTTGCACCCTAAATCCTATGTAGAGAGGGATATAGAGAGATAAATATGTGATGCAAGAGTAAAGAGGATGAGAGAGGAAAGGGGATGGCTCTAGGGACATCTAGAGGGAGGGAGAGAACTAGAGAGGGGGAAGATAAAAAGGTGAGAATCCTAGAGGGAGAGAGAGTCATGAGAGACCTAGATGGGGAAAGAGAGAGGTGAGATATATAGAGGGGAACAACAAGAGGTGAATGATGAGATATGGTTAGAGAGGTGGATATGCAATCCCATACTAATATAATGCATATAGGTGAATCGCATCTTTTAATCTTTCATAGTGTATTCTTATAATTATGATAAAGCATATGATCTGATTATAGGGATAGGATTAGGGATAGGGTTAAGCTCATAGGGCTCACAGTTAAGTAAGAATTATGAGAATAAAAACCATAAACCTAATCATAATTTTAATCCTAATCCATAAACCATAAACCTAATCCCTTGTCCTAGGACCCCTTAACAACCATTTGTACGTACGCATAAGATGTATGGTAAGGGGTCCTAAGGGGTTATAAGGGGTCCTAGGACCATTAACCTATTATGACCCCTTACCATACACTAATATATCATAAGGAATCATAAGGGGTCCTAAGGTGGCTTGTTCTTTTATTTTTAAAATCAAAAGAGAATGCGAGATATAATCTTTGTTAAAACCTTATACATCCCTAAATATCACATCACTTATCAAAATAGTCAATACCTTGAGGGAATGTTGGGCGATGTCTTTGTTCATCTTCTCTTATTCCCAACATCTCACAAGTTTCTCTTTAACACTTCACTTAAACATGAGGGATCACGAGGTACTCTCAGACACTTGAGAGAGAGGGGAGAGAGAGAGAGAGATACTCTCAAACACTGGTTCCTCCCAACCTCTCTCTCTCCTCTCTAAGTTTCTCCCTCCCCCCCTCTCCACCTCTTTACCTCTCCATCCACATCTCATTAATCATCTATATATATTTCCATCTATATATCTCAACTCTCTCTCACTATTTGTTCTTCTCACCTATCTCCCCCTCTACATATCTCACCAACTCCCTATTATGCCTTTCCCTTTATGAACTATCTCCTTTTCTTTAATACTAACTAAATATTAACCATAGCCCAATTGGATCTTGATACTAATTACACACATATAAAAACATAGAGAGAGGGAGAGATAGAGAGAATTATAAACATAGGAAATACCCTCAACCTTATGTACCCTAAATATTGCACCCTAAACCTTATGTAGAGAGGGATATGGAGAGATAGAGATGTGATGCAAGAGAAAAGAGGATGAGAGAGACATGAGAGACCTAGATGGGGAAAGAGAGAGGTGAGATATATGGAGGGGAACAAAAAGATATGAATAATGAGATATGGTTAGAGAGGTGGATATGTCATCTCAAAATATACTAATATAATGCATGTATAGGTGAATCACATCTTTTAATCTTTCATAGTGTATTCTTGTCATTATGATAAAGCATAGGATCTACTCATGGGGATAGGATTAGGGATAGGGTTAAGGATAGGGTTAAGATCATAGGGATCATAGCTAAGTAAATACTAAGCCAATTCTATGTGTTTTTACCATTATGGTAAAATGTGATGTGCTTTCCATAGACTGCATTTTTCAAGTAGGTGTCCAAAAACCTAATTTCTCATACATTTATATCTTGTCCAAAAACCATCTTTCCAACACTACATCCATAAATTTATCTTATCCTATATGTAGGTTACTACTTCCCATTTATTTCCTTCATATTCTACACATGTACTTTGGGACACTACCTTCACTTCACCTATCCATCTTGTTTCACCCTATTTTACATTATAACAAGTTATAAGTTCTTACATAGATCAATTTAGGCCATCCACTTCATAATATCCCAACATCAATGTACAACATTACTAAGAATTTAATTTCCACTTCTATTTAATCCCTTTTATACAACTTGCCTCTTTTCATACATATTTCTACCCTAATATAGTTCTTTCCTTATCCTATTACCTTACACCACTTTTTCATACTAAAAATAAGTTCTTAAATCAATTTTAAATGATATTGAAGGGATAGAGGACACATATTTGAATTTAGGTGTTAATTGAGTACAATTATGAATTCTTATTATGTAAGATACAATAAAAACACACCAAGATAGGTGCTAAATAATCATGCAATTGTACACCACTTAAGTGCTTACAATTACGATGGTATAGAGGGAAAAGTGGAATTGAGAGAAAAATTGGGGACTATGACATGAGTTAGAAATGAGGGTAAGATTACAATTGATAGGTCAAATCAAGAAACCCAAACATAATTGTCAAAAGCATACACACACTCTGAAAGGAACTAAGACTAAACAAGGGATTTATATAGGATCAACACACCATCTAATGAGATATATAACCATCTCAAATAGCCTCAAGTAGGGATAAATGCCCATTTCTACCAGGTGTAAATAAAACTAAGAGGTATTCTTCCTCAATTGCATGATAATTAGGTTGCATCACACTAATCTCATTGAACTATCTCTAAAGGAAATCAATCATCAAGATCACAACCAAATCACAAATAATTACTTATGCCATTGTATAATAAGTACAACAAGTCACATGAGAAATAATTTAACATCACAAGGTTGCAATACATGGGTTTTGATACCTGATGCAATGCCCCACAAATGAATCATTAAGGATAAGAGATACAAATAATCAAATGATCATTGAATATTTTTTGTGAAATATTGAAGTCACTCACATGAAACATGTTACGTTCTAAAGCTCAAACCTTAAGACTAGGTAAATTGTCACCCAGTGACATTGCACAAATGGAAGATTAAAAGACAAGAGACTCTATCAAGAAAGTGTAAAGGTATTCTAACACATTAGGAAAGATATGTGGGTTAATTTAAGTCTCCCAAGACCCTCCATCAAGTTGCATACTTAACTTGAAAAACTAGATGATGCAGGAGCATCCTAGGGTAGTTGGCAATCCTACATGTTGATACATGGTATGTTGGAGTTTTTTTGTGTTACTCAATTGTAGCTTTGACTGAGGAGATCACTCATTGAAGGTTTTGGTCACTGAAGGAACTTGACAAGACTTTTGGCTCTCAGTAGAACCTGTTCTCGGTGATGCTTGTGGTGCTTAGTCGATGTGCTTGCTCGGTGATGCCTGGATAGCTCGGTAATTTTATTGTCGCTCGGTAGTCTGGCTTATCAACTAGAGTTCTTGGAGATTTAGTTGGCCAACTTGATGTATTTAATGTTGGTAGCTTATGTTGGATTCTCCTATGTGGATCTAGAGGCCGACATGGAGAATTAATTGTTTGTAAGGTTGTTTGTGAGCCGACTTGTATTGTATTTAATAATTGTTAGTTATGGAAGCCGACTGGGTTTTAGGATTTATTTATTTCTTTTGGCTAACTTGTGGCTGAAGAAGTGTATTTAAGGAAATTTTTGATAGTTGTTAGAGACAGGGATTTGGGAAGGATAGTAATTGGATCCTACGATATCTTGTAGATTAGATTGTTTGTCTGATATTTGTAAAAGCAAAGCTAGTGGTTGCATGCTTGGAGAGAAGGAGATTTCTTGGTGGCTTATGAGCTCAAGTTTAGATCTTACTTAGTGTTTCTACCAGTTTTTGCAGTGTTATAGAGCTGAACTAGCTAGAGGATCGTAGAATTACCATTGTAATTATTTATATTTGGCCCTAACCCGAAAGGCCTTACAGTCAGGCATGTTGAATGAGAATTCTATTTGAGCATTCCCTTGTTGTGTTTCCACTATATTTTGTTCACATTGTATGGTTTGGACTATCCATTCTTGGATTTTCCATATTGCACTGCGTTAGGTGGTATCAAAGCCAAGTTCTTGAGTGTGTAGATAGATCTCTGAGTTGAGGCAGTTTTCACTTGGACCTTGGGTTGGTGATTTGTTGCCTTAGTTTTCAAAGATCTTGAAGATGCCTCTGAGAAGATTGGACCCTAGGGTGATTGCGGATCTCTATGATACTATGGAATCTAGATTTAAAAAGAAGGTTAAAGTTGATTTCAAATCTAAGATGGAATTGATGAAGAATGACATGATCACTAAGATTGTGAGGGCTATGGCTGGTGTACCTTGGAATGTGGGCACTGAGGATGGATATGAGGAAGCTTTTGAAGACTTTGAAGTTGCTGGATCTAGTGGAGATGATAGAACTGATCAAAGGAATAGATCTAGTGAAGACATAACTGGTCGGTCGCAAAGATTTGGAGCTCAATTAAGTACTAGTTACCGAATGGAAGTTTCTAACTTCTCTGGTACTTTGAGACTTGAGAAGTTGATTGATTGGATTGGTGAGTTAGAAGACTTCTTTGTGCTTGAAGAAATTGAAGATCCTCTTAGAGTGAGGTTGGCACAGACTAAGTTGAAAGGACATGCTGCTCTTTGGTGGAAAGAATTGCAGAGAGAAAGAGAATATGAAGGTGAAATGAAGATCAATTGGTGGAGGTTGATGGTGGCTAAATTGAAGGCTAAGTTCATACCTACTGAATATGAACTTGAATTGTTTAAGAAGTTACAAAATTTGAAGCAGAAAGAATTGATTGTTGAAGACTATACCAAGGAGTTCTAAAAACTTACTATTCGATCTAGACATAGAGAACTCGATAAGGAAAAGGTAGCTCAGTATGTGAATGGTTTGAGATTCAATATTTAGGATGAGATTGGTATGTTGAAGATTGATTCGATTGAGGAAGCTTATCAATATGCCCTAAAGGAAGAAGATAAGTTGAAAAGGAAACAACATGGTAATTCCCAAGGGAAGGAGAAGCTACATCACTCGGTGAAGGATAAACCGACTGTTGAAGATGAACCAAATCTTGTTGAACCAAGGAAGAGGAAAGGTAGGGTTTCTTTTAAAGGTACTTGTTATAACTATGGTGAAGAAGGACATAGATCTTTTGAGTGCACACAAAAGAAGACTGGTGATCGTAGAACTGATGTGGTGAATGAGGATATACTAAATGAACCTAAAATAGAGTCAAAAAACTTGCTAGTTCAAAGAACATTGCCTGGTACTAAGGTGGAACCTTGTTAGAGGAGTAACTTGTTCAAAAATTGGTGCAAGTTAGGAGGTAATCTTTGTAATGTGATTGTGGATAGTGGTAGTACTGATAACCTTGTAGCTGAGGAGATGGTTCAAAAACTTGGTTTGAAGAGAATGAGACATCCTTATCCTTATAGGATTGGTTGGTTACAAGATATTCATGCATTGGAAGTGAGGGAGAAATGTCTTGTTGAATTTTTAGATTGGCCAGTATAAGGATCAAGTGTTGTGTGATATTGTGAACATGAGTAGTTGTCATATATTGCTCAATAGACCTTGGTAGTATGATTGTAGGGTTGTGCATGATTGTGTCAGGAATGTGTTTACTGTTGAGAAGGATGACAGGAAGTTTTCCCTGATGCCTTTGCTGGATACAACACTCGGTAGGAGGAACCTGAGCTTTGGAAGCTGAGTTGAGTTTTTAGATCCTAAAAGGATTGTTGATCAGTACGGAGAACATACCTGTGAATTGTTGAGAAAAGACATGAAAAGGAAGAGAAAGAAGAAGTGGAAGAGTGTGCAAGTTGAGGACATGTATGTGAAGAACTAGTCCGGGGTTTATGTGTTGAATCTCGGAAGATGTTCTTCCAGCCAGTGAGAATATCTTTTCGCACCTGGGGTATCTGATGCAGGAGCATCCTAGGGTAGTTGGCAATCCTGTATGTTGATGCATGGTATATTGGAGTGTTTCTATGTTACGCAGTTGCAGATTTGACTAAGGGGCTTGGTCATTGAAGGGCTTAGTCACTAAAGGGACTCGGTAAGACTTCTGGTGCTTGACATAACCTGTGCTCGACGATGCTTGTGGTGCTTGGTTGATGTGCTTTCTCGGTGATGCTTGGATTGCTCGATAATTTTACTGTCGCTCGGTAGTCTGGATTACCGACTGGAGTTCTTGGAGATTTAGTTGGCTGACTTGATGTATTTAATATTGGTATCTTATGTTGCATTCTCCTATGTGGATCTACAGGCTAACATGGAGAATTAATTATTTTTAATTCTGTTTGTGAGCCGACTTGTATTGCATTTAATAATTGTTGGTTATGGAAGCCGACTGGGTTTTAGGATTTATTTCTTTCTTCCAGCCGACTTGTGGCTAAAGAAGTGTACTTAAGGAAGGTTTGGGTAGTTGTTAGAGATAGGGATTTGGGAAAGATAGTAATTGGATCCTGCAAGATCTTGTAGATCAGATTGTTTGTCTGATATTTGTAAAAGCAGAGCTAGTGGTTGAATGCTTGGAGACAAGGAGATTGCTTGGTGGCTTGTGATCTCAAGTTTAGATTTGCCTTAGTGTTTCTACCAATTGCTGGAGTGTTACAAAGGTGGACTAGCTAGAGGATCACAAAATTACCATTTTAATTATTTGTATTTGGCCCTAACCTAGAAAGCCTTACAGTCGGGCATGTTGAATGAGAATTCTATTTGAGCATTCCCTTCTTGTGTTTTCACTAGATTTTGTTGGTAGTGTATGGTTTGGACTATCCATTCTTGGATCTTCCATAGTGCACTGCGTCACTAGACCTATTACTATGGAAGGTTGGTGTTAAGCCTAAAGTTCCCCAATCATCATCTTGGAGAGTTGATGGTGTGCTTGTTTTTATCGAAGAAAGAACTGAAGAAAGAGGAGGGGGTTGAATAATGTTTCCTTGATTAGGATCCTTATGTTCCAAGGTTGAATTTAAAAAAGGGAGGACATCAATGATATTATCCTCTTGATGATTTTTGTTATATGTGTATGAAACTGTATGATAATCAGTTTGTGTACCACCTTTAACAATAATCATTTTTTTGTCTTTAGGGGTATCTTGAATGGTATTAGGTTCTTTATCCTCAAAATATTCATTTGGAAAAGAGAGAGTATAAAGGATATCATCCTCTACTTCTAATATGTATTTTCATGAAAAGAATTAGGAGGTATTCTTTGTCTACTACATGATACTCGGGTTGCATCATAGTAATATCATTAAAACCAAATACTATATTTTTTGTTGAAACCAAAAAGGGAATGTGGGATATAATTTTTATTGAAACCTTATACATCCCAAAATCTCACATAATTTCTTATCAAAATAGTTAATACCCTGAGAGAACATTGGGTGATGTCTTCCTTCATCTTCTCTTATTCCCACCATCTCACGAGATTCTCTTCAACACTTCACTTAAACATGAGGAATAACAAGGTACTCTTAAACACTTTAGAGAGAGAGAGAGAGAGAGAGAGAGAGAGAGAGAGAGTGGGATAGGGTGAGAAGGATATAAGAATAGAGAGAGGGAGATATAGAGAGAAGCATAAACATAGGAAACACCCTCAACCTTATGTACCCTAAATCTTGCACCCTAAACCCTATGTAGAGAGGAATATGGAGAGATAGAGATGTGATGGGAGAAAAAATAGAATGATAGAGGCAAGGGATATGAGTTTAGGGAGGTCTAGAGGGAGGAAGAGAACTAGAGAGGGCATAGATAAAAAGGTGAGAATCCTAGAGGGAGGGAAGGAGAGAGAGAGAGAGAGAGAGATGGAGGGGAGCAAAAAGAGATGAATAATGGGAAAGGGAGAGGAAGAGAAGGGGACTCTGCAAATATGTTGTGTGTTTTTGGGACTCTATTGAAAATATTGGGTCTTTTATTGCCATTTGTAATGGCATCACACTTGCATAATTATCATAACTCGTTCACAAAACATTAAGTATGCAAGTGCACAATGTTGCAAAAATGTTGTGTATTTTTGGCACTTTGTTGAAAACATAGTGTGCTTTCCACCAAGGTTTAATTTTCTAGATCAATGATTGTAATGGTGATGTTATTGTGCTTGTTTGATTGATATAAAGGTGTTCTTGTGTGATTAACATAAAGGTGCACACAACATTAAGTGTGCAAGTGCATAGTGTTGCAAAAATGTTGTGTTTTTTCAACACTCTATCAAAAATACTAAGTATTTTCTACCAAGGTTTAAACATCATCTAATTGAAAACACATAATATTTTCGCCTACCTAAAACCAGTGTAGAAAATACAATGTACCACCTATGCTGAAAATATACTGCACTTAGCCCATAAAGGTCTCTCAGATCAAATATTTGTGATGAGCTAATGGTGGCAAACATAGCCAACTGTAAACTATATATAAAAGAGAAGGAAAAAGTTACAATATATAAATTTCTCATGGTATAGGTTTTAGGGTACATAAATTGTTTAGGGTATAGGTTTTTGGATATAGGGTTTAGGGTTGACCATATTGGTATAGGGTCTAGGGCACAATACTAATGGTACAAGGTTTGGGGAACATACAGTTGAGGATGAATATTCCTATGTTTATATTTCTCTCTCTCTAACCTTTGTGTAATTTTCTTTTGTTATGGTTGATAGTGTTGTGCATATTAGTTGCATTATTAGGAGAGAATATATATATATATATATATATATATATATATATATATATATATATATATATATATATATATATATATATATATATATATATATATATATATATATATATATATATATATATATATATATATATATATATATATATATATATATATATATATATATATATATATATATATATATATATATATATATATATATATATATATATATATGCACAAGTTCTTTAGTGTATCTTACTATTTTGGCCTAGTGAGCCTCTATTTACAAGTCCAGGCAGTGAGCTCTTATTTATTTTGGTGTTCTTTAAGATGATTAATACAAGTTTTTGGGGGTGCACATACCCTAGTGCCTGTAACTTCTGACTATGAAAAATGCAAATCCTTAGGACAATGCCGACCCAAGTCTCCCTAATCCTAGAAAATTAGCTTAGTCCCGGAGACTCAAAATTAGGTGAATTCTATGAAGAATAAACCACTAGTTCTGAAACTCTGAAAATATGGATCTGAATCTTGATGCATATAGGTGAATCACATATTTTAACCTTTCATAGTGTATTCTTGTCATTATGATAAAGCATAGGATCAAATCATTAGGCATATTTGGAAATGAAATAAGAAATATACTAATACGAGGGCATAAGATCTTACCAATTTGATGAAATAGATAATTTATATAAGGATACATGAAATGAGCAGAAAAAGAACATCTTTTCAACTATGAACTAAGTCTATATAGGTTGCAAAACACGTTGTGTAGTTTAACCTAAAACTTCATATCTAAAATATAATCATGTTGAGGTGTACATGTCTCTTTTACCCGAAAATGAGTGTTTTGATATCCAACCTTTAATTTGAGATAACATCAAATTAGAAGAAAAAGAACATCTTACCAACCATGATCTTAGTTTGTGTATGTTAAACAATACAATGTGTTTAGTTCAACCTAGAACTTCGTATTTACAATGAAATATTATTGAGGTGGATACACCTACCTAAAGGGAAATGATTTGATATCCACCCTTTAATTTGAGATAACATAAAATGATTAAAAAGTAAAACACATTTATACCTCCCTCTCCCTCTCTCAAAACCCTAAATCTTAAATCCTAAGCCCAAAAACCTAAACCCTAAATCCTTTTGCCATCTCTCCCTTTCCATTATTTCTTCTTGTATCATCTTAAAATGGAAGCACTTCGATCTTTATAGGTTTATCACCCTCTTCCAGTACATTTATCATGATAGATTTGCATTTAGGATACATTATGCACTTGATTTCTTCATTTTAGGTGAAATTAGGGTTAGGATCCTGAGGATTCTCCTTAATTTCCCTCTTCCATGGCTCTATTTTCTAGGTAGGAATTAGAAATAGGTCCTCTTGGCTTTCATCATGATATTCATAGGATTTTATGCCTCTCCCTGGCATTCTATCCCATTCTAGCATCAATTCTAGGTCTTCGGGCATCCCCAAGACCTCCTGTCCCTTGTTTTGGAAGGATCTAGATCCCTGGATCTAGGATGACCTAGACCCTGACCTAGGTCAGAGTTGAGGTCATCCTTGACCTAGGTTAGAGTTGAGCTTGTCCCTGACCTAGGTCAGAGATGAGGCCATCTTTTACCTCTTCCAAAATTTGTGCCCTTTTTTAGATTTGGTCCCGGTGGGCCCCAAAATCAATGTCGGGCCCTCAGATCTGAGTTTGGAAGGGTTTTAATTTTAAATTCATTTAATTAATTTCCCTCCTTAGTTGGTTATTGTGATTGGACCTTAATTTGAGGTGAAATTTGAATTATGGGTCCTCACATTGCTCTAGGAGCCTCACCTTGAAACCTCTATATAAAGACTCTCATTTGCATTCATTTTCACCATGCATTTTCATGATCAAGTGCTCTCAAGGAGACAATTTCATGAGAAAGTATCCATCAAGTGGAGACAACACAATTGAGCAAGCAAGGAATGGTGAAGTGAAGATGCAAGATTGCAAGAGGATGGTATAGAAGATCAAGCCATTGTTGATATCAAGCATCTTTGTGAACACACCATTGTGAACATATACTTGGAGCAAGAGAGATCCTTTCTTCCTTGATCCACCATTACCAACTTTCAAGCATTCAAAGATATAATCATGGGGTAGCAATTAAGGATTGTGAGTTGGGTAGAAGTACTTTAGCCTTGGGGGCTTGGTATGCTTTTCTATCTCATTCAAATCTATGAATTGTTGTCTCATACATATTCATGCTAGGGTTTTGATCTAGAGGATTAGATCTTGGCATTACAATTTCAATACATACACACACACACATTATATTTCAATTGGCTATTCGTGGAGGTGGAGATCACCAAAACGGGGGTTTGACTAAGGCAAAACCCTATATAGCCACCCCAAAAACACCATTTTTTAGATAGTTATAGTCGCTGTTTCGAGAATTGGAGGATAAATCTGAGTACTCTTTTCAGCAAACTTTCAAGATCTACGAACAAAATCAAAGTTCACCTTCAGAATAAAAATGTAGCCTTTGACCTTTTATCGGGGTCAAAGACTACCTGTTGTCGGAAAGATGAAAGTTTTCTGGGTTTTCTCTATCACGGCTTCCTGATCCCAGATCTGTTTGCAGAATCTTCTAAAACTCCACACAGGCTTCAAAAAATAGGTATTTCTAGATCTATTTCATGATGAGGTATGTATCTTAACCTAATTAATTTTCAAGTATTTCCAGATTTACTTTACTTACACAATTTCAATTCAAGATACATACAAATGAATAGTGTTGAATGTTAGGTGCATTGTTAAGGCCCCAATTTTACCCTATTCATTTTGGTGAACTCATTTACGAAAAATCTTTCTTTTTGGTGTTAGATTTAAATCTTGTATGCTTATATTTCAAAAATACAAAAAAAATTGCAAAATACCTTTAAAAATACAAAAATATTTACATTTTTTTTGCTTTCTTTGTATTCAACATGTATGATTCTTGTTTTGAGTATTTTGATGAGGCTTTTATTTTACAAGAGGATAGATTCCCTAATTAGGTACATGGTAGTGAGGCTGAAAATGGTTCGAATAAGATCTCCATGGATCCTATTCCTATTTCACTCTCCTCTACAACCTCTCCAATTGACCTTTACCATAGGGTGTGTGCATGGTTACCTTCATGTCACACTATTTGTAACATTGATAAACCTAAAATGATATATCCTACACCTTTGATGATGGTAAAAGGATGTCCTTGTATAACAATTAAGGGTAAACCTAGAGATCCTTTGGATTTATTTAATAACACTGATTTCATTTCACATGCTTATTGGACAAGGAATAACCCTCAGCCTATTGTTCCAGTTTCTTTACCGCCTTCTCAACCTATGCTTCCTCAAGCACCTAGATTTCCATCTACCTTTAAGGAGTATAACTTAAGATATCTTTATGGGAATTACTTCAAACTTCCCCGACATATCATGAGGCATTGCAAAAAGATTTATCTACTCTGCCTGCTTCGCTTCCTAATCAAGAGAATATTCATTCTATTTTGGATTGTATGCATACTATGCCTTATGTACCTCCTATTATGTTTTCTGATAATGATTTACCTTCCTTAGAGGTTCAAAATCAATATGATGCTCTTATGGTAGTTGTCTCTATTAATCAGAGTATCATTCAAAGAACCTTAATTGATAATGGATCCGGGCTTAATGTTTGTAGTATGGATATGCTCAAGGAAATTAAGGCTGATCTTACTACTATTCAACCTAATAATGTTCCTATATGTGGATTTGATAATATTGTGAAGAGAACTTTGGGCATTATTACCTTACCTATTAAATTTGGTCCAGTTATTCTAAATACTCCTATTCATGTTATGCCTGGACCTCTCAATTATAATATTCTTTTAGGAAGACCATGGTTACATACTATGCATGCAGTTCCTTCTACTCGTCATCGCAAGGTTAAGTTCATCTATAACAACTTAATGTATACATTACATGCGGATGATGCACCAAATCCTTGCTTAAATGCAAAATATGCCAAAATCTATGAGCCTCTTCAACCTAGTATAGAGATTGAAAAACAACCAGAGATACAACAATCTGAGATAAAACAACCTGAGATTCAACAACAGGAAGCTCCATCTTCTTCTTCTTTGACTGAGGATGATTGGGGGACATTGGATTTTAATCCTACTTTTATTGGAGAATACAAGGTCTCTGATTTGGAATTTATGAAACAACAAAATGAATTTGAGAAAAAAGTTTTTATTTCTTCTTCGTTGTTTGACGAACTAAAAATTAATTTTGTTGGCACTTCGATTAATGAAATGATTGAAACTATAAAACCTGATTATTATGACATTGTGACATATGCCTCTCCTTGGACTCCTTCTGATATGACTGATTGATATGGTCCTGGTTATCATTTTCTTAAGAAATCAAGATTTAATGGAAAATGATGTGGTAAATATGAACAAGGTATACAAGTATAATGAAATTTATGATCATACATATGGATTAGGATTCAATCTTTATAGACAACCATCAGCTTTTCCTCTTAACGTTAATCATATTTGTGGTGGACAATTGAAGTTGGTTAACCCATTTCTTATTGACCTTAATCAAGAACCTTCTTTGGATATTTTTCCTAAAGATGAAGCCTTAATGAAATTTTTAGGGGTTTATGAAGATTTACCTAAGTTTCATCACAAATGAGGAAAGCCTTATTGTTAAAAAACCGATGCTTATTTTGGAGAGCATGATAAAGAGGATACTCTCCCTATATCGATGGATCCTCTGATAAGAAGTGATTTGTTAATTACTAAAACTATCGATATTCAAATGGATGAAAATAACCCTAAAAGGATGATAAAAATTGGGAAATATTTGAATCAAGATGAACATGATCAGTTGGTTTCCCTTTTGCTTGAATTTAAGGACATCTTTGCTTGGACATATTCAGATATGTCAGGTATATATTCTAAGATTGTTATGCATAATATCATCTTAAAACCAAATATGAAACCTGTGAAATAGAAAATTCGAAAGATGAATCCACGAATCACTTTATTAGTCAAAGGTGAAATTGAGAAATTATTGGATTCTGGATTTATCCATTCTATTGATTATTCAAATTGGATTTCAAATATTGTTCCTGTGTCAAAAAGAGAAAATAAGATATGGATGTGTACTGATTTTAGAGATTTAAATAAGGCATCCTTGAAAGATGATTTCCTGTTACCTAATATCGATATGATTGTGGATTCAACAACAGGTCATGCCTTGTTGTCTTTTATGGATGGTTTTTCGGGATATAATCAAATCTTTATCCCACCTGAAGATCAATTTAAAACTACATTTATAACACCTTGGGGAACCTTTTGTTGGGTCATGATACCTTTTGGATTAAAAAATGCAGGAGCAACTTATCAACAAGTTATGACTCTGATTTTTCATGATTATATTCATAAGATCCTTGAAGATTATGTGGATGATATCTTAGCAAAATCTATACAAAGAGAAGATCACGTTACTATTTTACGACAGATATTTGAAAGGATTAGAAGTTACAACATGAGATTGAATCATAATAAATGTGTCTTTGGAGTTGATTCTGGAAAATTATTAGAATTTATAATATCTAAGCAAGGCATCGAAGTAGATATTGAAAAGATTAAAGCTATTGTTAATATGCCTCCTCCTAAGAATATTTCTCAGTTACAGAGTTTACAAGGAAAAATACAAGCTATTTGTTGCTTTATTTCTAATTTAGCGGGCTGAACTATCCCTTTTACTTCCTTGCTTAGAAAGGATACCACTTTCTCTTGGAATGAGGAGTGTAAACAAACTTTTGAGCAATTTAAGGAGTATCTTGCAAATCCTCCTATCTTGCAGCCTGCTAATTTTGATAAACCATTCCATTTATACACTTCAGCGACTCTGCGGGCTGTGAGTGCATTGTTAGCTCAAATTGATGATGATGGTAAGGAATGACCTGTGTATTACATTAGTCAAACTTTACTGGATTACGAAACAAGATACATAGATTTAGAAAGACAATGTCTAGCTATAGTTTATGCATGTTAGAAACTCAGACATTATCTTATAAATGCTAAAGTTAATGTGATAGTCAAATTTGATCCTTTAAAACATCTTTTCTCACAAACTGATCTCTCTGGCCAGTTGGCAAAGTGGGTGATGTTGCTTACAGAATTTGATCTTAATTTTATTTCTCAGAAATCTATTAAGGGACAAGCATTAACAGATTATTTAGCTGAAGCTCCTTGTCCCCACTCAGATACATGTTCTACTTCAATAGAATTTCTTGATGATAATATTCTAGCTATTCAACAGGATGATATTTGGGAATTATATTTTGATGGGTCTAAATGTAAGATAGGTTCTGGTGTGGGTATTATCTTGATTCCCCCTACAAAAAAACCCTTCCCTTTATCATACAAATTAACCTTTCCTTGTACTAATAACATTGCAGAGTATGAAGCTCTTATAGCTGGTCTACGAGCAGCTTCATCCCTTAATATCAAACATTTACAAATATATGGAGATTCACAATTAATTGTTGAATAAATTAAAGGAGGATATCAGACTAAGAATGATAAAATGACACAATACAGAGATTTAGCTCTTAATGTTCTTTCACAATTCTCCTCTTATACGATTCAGACTTTACCTAGGAAGGATAATTGACACGCAGACACCATGGCGAGCGTAGCTTCTTTGGTTTGTCTTGAGAATAATGCTAAAAAATTTCAATTCACTATACAAACTCTTAAAAGCCCTACAATTTCTGAAAATATTACCTCTGATTCTTTCAATTTTCATTCAGATGAATGGTATTCACATATTTTTCATTTTTTGAAGGATGGTACTTTTCTTGAATCAGCAACAAGGAACACGCGTAATCGTATTAGGAAACTTGCAGCATGTTACATCATTTTAGGAGACATGCTTTACAAATGCTCTTATGAAGGATTATTATTAAGATGTCTTAATAGAACTGAAATTCTTGTAGCTTTGGCAGAAGCTCATGCTAGTTCTTGTGGGGGACATTTTGGTGGAAAATCTCTGGTTAATAAATTGCTTCGAATGAGATATTATTGGAAAATAATGGAATAGGATTCTTTCATGTTTGTTAAGAAATGTCCTCAATGTCAACAACATAGTAATTTGATTCATGCTTCTGCTCGAGAGCTTCGTAATCAAGTTTCTCCATGGCCTTTTAGTGTTTGGAGTTTTGACCTTATTGGAAAAATCTCACCGACTTCTTCTCAAGGACATACTTACATTCTCACTGCTACAGATTACTTCACGAAGTGGGTTGAAGCTGTCCCTCTTCATTCAACAATGGTGGATATTATTTGTGATTTCATCCTTAATAATATCATAACAAGATTTGGTATTCCTTTGATGATAATTTCGGATAATGGAACCTCTTTTAAGAACAAAGAAGTCGCGAAATTCTTGGAGAAATATAGGATTCAACATAGATTTTCAACTCCTTACTATCCTCAATCTAATGGACAAGCTAAAGCATCAAATAAAATTATTGAACAAATTCTAAGAAAAATAGTTAGTAAGCATGCGAAAGATTGGCATACTCAACTAACTTATGCTTTATGGGCCTATAGGACTAGTGTTCGTATTGCCACAGGTACTTCTCCTTACAACCTTGTCTATGGTACTGATGCTATTATGCCTTTGGAATTGGAAATAACCTCTTTACATGTTTCATTTCATGGGATAATTGATAAAGATACTTTTCGTGAACAATGCTTACAAGAGCTAGAAATGTTGGATGAACAACGAATACATGCATTAGAACATATAAAAGCTTATCATAAATCTCTTCAGAAATAATACAATCATAAGGTAATTGAACAGACATTTGCGGTTGGTGATTTAGTCCTTTATGAGAATCAATGAAATGTGAATGCTTTACCAGGCGAAAAAGGAAAATTTAGCCCTAATTGGCTTGGACCTTTTGTCGTTATTGAAGACTTTGGTTTGGGTGCTTATAAACTTGCTGATATGGATGGTGTTTCTTTTAAGGAACCCATTAATATCATGCATCTCAAACGTTATTATCCCTAATTTCATTTTCTTTCCTTGTGCATTTATGTATTCCTTATAAAGTTCACTTTATCGGTTATGTAGTTCTAGCAAAATTACATATTGAATATATTTATGCACTTTCTTACTTTCTTTCTTTCTATTAAGTTTTATATTGATAAAAGCATAGTAATCAAATATAGAACTAATCAGTAGAGAAAGTTTTTCATTAATCAAAAAAGAGTTTTTCAAGTTTTGATACATATGTGGCCCATGGCCCTATTTATCACTACGCTCTGATGGCTGATGGCTCCCAGATCTGTCTCCCCTATGATAGGAAGATGAAGATTTGTGTGTTCGTGTGTGGCTCTTCAATATGCTCATACCCTGTGGATGCTCTCAGGCACTCTGTAGCTCAGCTATCAGCTTCTCCTCTCTTTCTTTGCACAATCTCAGCTCGTGCTGGATGCATGCAAAGATATCAGCATGTCTGCCAGGATCTCTGTGACCAATGGAAGAATCTTGCTCATCGGCTGGTAGTCAATAGGATATAATTGTATCCTTGAGAATCTTAGATACAAAGCTCCTCCACTCCACTATGCTAGTTGTAGAATGAAAAATTTCATCAGTCTAGTGTCTTTTTATTTCAAATCAAATCACATATTCAATCAAGTTTCATATTTTCATACCTGGGTCTCCCTCCTAGACATCACTAAAGTGTCTAGATGGTGGGGGTATGGAGTGACTACTCTCTCCACGCTCTCTATATCTAGGTCTCAGTGGTGGTGTCTCTATGTGGGGCCATGGGGGCCGTCATGATCTCAATGGTGATGTGTGAGTAATAGGTATATCTACACCAGTATCACCAGCTAGGGGCATCTCCTTGGCTCTCTCCTCTGATCTCTCCTCTGCTCTCTCTGCTCTCTCCTCCTCCATGGGATCTCCCTTGGAGATGTGCTCCTCCTCATCTCTAATATCCTCATCCTCCTCTATGGTACCACTATCTCAGTGTGTCCCCTTTGTAAAACCTAGATCACCTATGGGATAATCCTCAAGAAAGATAGGACGAATCCCGTGCAAACTCCAGTACCTGATGTAATCCCATCTCACACCTGAATAGGTCACATCTGATGGTACCTCTATGTCCTATGTCTCCTCAGCATTGCTATCCTCTATGTCTACTATCGATGGTCGGTGCATGGTGTCGGGTCTCTGATAGTATCTCATCAGATGTACATAGCGAGGTACTGCACTAGGGACTCCTTATAATAGACCGAACTACCTCATCACCCGATCATAATAGTAGGGCATCAATATATGACTTTGATGACCCTCTAGTAGCTTACGCTGCTGTGAATGTCTCATCTGGAATCATGTATCAGGCCACTCTGACATCCGGCAGTAGGGTCTCCATATCACATTAGTGCTCGAAATGCGGTCTAGATGTACTCTCCAATAGAGCATATCTCCAAACTGCCAAACATCTCTCAAAGGATATGTGAAGGCTCTCGTTGTACTCGCATCTACCATCACTAGAACTCCCTATGGACGTGTACATGTGAAATGCTCAAACAACCAAATCTGCAAGAGCGTGCATATGGACAAACTCTCCCTCTGATACCTCACTAGCTGACCTAGCTCATGGTATAGCTGAGCTAACATGCTACAACCCCATGAAAACAAGGTCCTCTCCCTCTCCATCCTCTGTATGAGATGTGTAAGAGGTGAACAAAATATAGTACCCTTTGAGTTGGGTAACACAACCAAGGATACTATGCAAAGCATCACCTTTCATACTAAAGGTGTAGGGCCTGACAGTATGGATGATAATAGGACTTGATCTGACCGGGTCCGCATCTGTGGTAGCCATCCTGTATAATAATCTATGTCTACATGAATATCCTCACAAGCATGTTGTGCTCTAAGTCTGATGGTCTCACCTCAGACTGGAAGCCGCATGATCCTGTAGACACCCTCTAATGTCACTGTGATCTCACCAGAGGGAAGATGGAAGGAGCATGTATCCTCATCCCACCTCTCTATCATAGCCGATAGCATGGCTCAGTGTAGTCTGATCTATGGAAGGACTGATACCCATTATAGTCCCACATCCTTCAGTAACTGCATCTCCTCATCATCAAGCTCAAATAGTCTCTCTCTGACCATGACTAGAAACTCTCCAAAGGGATGCTCTCAGAAACAGACCAAGTCCTGTAAGCACAAACAAACACCATGTCAGTCATCTACATCATCAAATCTGCAAATCTAACTGAACTAGGTCAAAGTCAACCTCAGTTGGGTCAAGGATGACCTTACTGGGTCAATGTTGACTTTTTTGGGTCAGGGTCGACCTTTTTGGGTCAAGGTTGACCTCATCCCAAAAATAGGCAAAAACCCTCTGGTTAATGTCAACTTTCATGGGTCAAAGTCAACCTCGATGGGTCAATGTCGACCTAGATGGATCAGGGTCGACCTAAGAGGGGTAAAGTTGACCTTGCCTATAAAAAGATAGGAATTTGGAAAGTACAAAGGTAGACAATAGCAAACTCACCTCATGTAGTGACCGTCCGGTAGCCAAGCTGTGTCTCAGAAGCTCTAGGCCCATCGCTCGAAGTTCCTCTCTCTTCGACATCTTGCTTCCTCATTTCGAATCTACAAATGGTAAGAATGAGTAAGTTTTTCTCTCTTTTTCTTTATTTATAAGTTAAAATTAGGGTTTTATTAGGGTTTCTTTTAGGGTTTTCTCATGGTAAACTCAGATTTCCCTTCTTATGCATTTAGACAAACATCCACTCTTTTCATCATAACTTGAGTTTGGTAACTCCATTTTTAGTGTTGTCAGCGGCGTTGGAATCATGATTCAGATACTTAACTCATTGAACTAGTTTAGGAAGGTTAGGAATCCTTCTAATTGGTTTAGGAAAGGACTTTTCAAACACATTGTATATCCAATATATAGATTTTTTCTTATCATCCTATTTCACCCTTCCGAAGTAGAAAGCCAAAACAGGGGGGGCATAAGGGGATCTATACACTTCTCAAATTGTCATATAGTAAGCTCTAGGTGATTTGTGGATTTTCATTAACCTTGTGTGTTGCAGGTTCTAATAGTTTTCTGCTGTATCTTTACATCGAGGACTTGGCTATATCCTTTTTATTTAATATGATATTTTCTTACTTTAGCTTGCATATTCACGTAGTGGCATATCTGAGCTAAAGTGGGGGCTAAATGTATCATCTTAAAATGGAAGCACTTCCATCTTGATAGGTTTAGCACCCTCTTTCAATACATTTATCATGATAGATTTGCATTTAGGATACATTCTGCACTTGATTTCTTCATTTTAGGTGAAATTAGGGTTAGGATCCTAAGGATTCTCCTTAATTTCCCTCTTCCATGGCTCTATTTTCTAGGTTGGACTTAGAAATAGGTCCTCTTGGATTTCATCATGATCTTCATAGGATTTTATGCCTCTCCCCGACATTCTATTCCATTCTGGCATCATTTCTAGGTCTTCGGGCATCCTCGGGACCTCTTGTCCCTAATTTTGGAAGGATCTAGATCCCTGGGTCTAAGACGACCTAGACCATGACCTAGGTCAAAGTCAAGGTTGTCCCTAACCTAGGTCAGAGTTGAGCTCATTTCTGACCTAGGTCAGAGATGAGGTCGTCTTTAACCTCTTTCAGAATCTATGCCCCTTTTTCAGATTTGGTCCCGGCGGGCCCCGAAATCAATGTTGGGCCCTCAAATCCGAGTGCGGAAGGGTTTTAATTTTAAATTCATTTAATTATTTTCCCTCCTTAGTTGGTTATTGTGATTGGACCTTAATTTGAGGTGAAATTTGAATTATGGGTCCTCACATTGCTCTAGGAGCCTCACCTTGAAACCTCTATATAAAGACTCTCATTTGCATTCATTTTCACCAAGCATTTTCATGATCAAGTTCTCTCAAGGAGACAATTTCATGAGCAAGTATCCATCAAGTGGAGAAAACATAATTGAGCAAGCAAGGAATGGTGAAGTGAAGATGCAAGATTGCAAGAGGATGGTATAGAAGATCAAGCCATTGTTGATATCAAGCATCTTTGTGAACACACCATTGTGAACATATACTTGGAGCAAGAGAGATCCTTTCTTCCTTGATCCACCATTACCAACTTTCAAGCATTCAAAGATACAATCATGGGGTAGCAACTAAGGATTGTGAGTTGGGTAGAAGTACTTTAGCCTTGGGGGCTTGGTATGCTTTTCTATCTCATTCAAATCTATGAATTGTTGTCTCATACATATTCATGCTAGGGTTTTGATCTAGAGGATTAGATCTTGGCATTACACTTTCAATACACACACACACACACATTCTATTTCAATTGGCTATTCGTGGAGGTGGAGATCACCAAAATGGGGGTTTGACTAAGGCAAAACCCTATATAGCCACCCCAAAAACACCATTTTTTAGATAGTTACAGTCGTTGTTTTGAGAATTGGAGGATAGATCTGAGTACCCTTTTTGGAAAACTTCTGAGATCTGCGAACAAGATCAAAGTTGACCTTCAGAATAAAAATGTAGCCTTTGACCTTTTATTGGGGTCAAAGACTACCTGCTTCCGGAAAGATGAAAGTTCTCTGGGTTTTCTCTATCACGGCTTCCTAATCCCATATCTGGTTGCAGAATCTTCTGAAACTCCACATAGGCTTCAGAAAACAAGTATTTCTAAATCTATTTCATGATGAGGTATGTATCTTAACCTAATTAATTTTCAAGTATTTCCAGATTTACTTTACTTATGCAATTTCAATTCAAGATACATACAAATGAATAGTGTTGAATGTTAGGTGCATTGTTAAGGCCCCAATTTTACCATATTCACTTCCCTCCTCCCTCATTCTATCCATATTTTCCTTCTCTCCTCCCTCTCCCCCACCTCTCCCCCCACTCTCAGTCTCTCCCCCTCTTCCTATACATGAGATACCTAGATGGGGAAAGAGAGGGGTGAGATATATGGAGGGGGAAAATAAGAGGTGGATAATGAGATATGGTTAGAAAGGTAGATATTTCATCACAAAATATATAAATATAATGCATATGGGTGAATCATATCTTTTAATAGAAACATGTGCACCCCCAAAAAAGGGCATTTTTCATTTTTGTTGCTATAGGATTCTGATAGTCTTATTGTAAATAATTCATTACTAGCATAATTATACATTATGTTTTGCAACTTGTACAAGGTTAGTTTGTGGTTTGTAAGATTTGGTTTTATGCTCATTTGATGCTATCTCAAATGCATAGTTGAATATCACAACCTTCATCTTAGGTTACAGAGGTATGCACACCCCCCAAAAATTGTATTACTCATCTTATGTTGTTGTAGGATTGCTAAACATATGCAAGAGTATAAAAATAAAACATAAAATTAAGAATGAGAAAAATAAACATAAAGTTAATAACAAAAATAAAATTGAAAGAAAAAATAACAAGAACAACTCAAGAGGAATAGCTACGAGATTAAAAAAAAATGACATTATGAGCATATGAAAACACCTTGTATTGCTAAATTTACCTAGTGTATCCAATTTACATATAGCTATCCAATTTTACATATATTTTAAATAGTTTTTGGTATTTTTGGATGTAAAAGCAACTGGAATTAAATAATTTGTAAAGAATAAAAGATATGTGTATCTAAGAATAGTATTTTTAAGAGGAGAATATTGATTTAACATTATATTTAAGTTGTTATTGAAATCATATAACATCTCACAAATATATTTTAAATAAATGCAATAAAATGTCAAAAGTCTAATAAAGAATGTAAAGAACCTTGTAATACATAATTCCAATTTGTCAATAAAGCTAGGTAGATAAACCTCGTGTTGAAGTAATTTATGGTAGAAATGTAATTTTCCTATAACCAAAAGAGCCATGTCTTAGTCCTTTACAATTAAACTTCCAATTTTTTGCACTTCCCTTTCTCTATAGAACAAAAGTTTTAGGTTTTCCAAATAAAAAATCTTTATTAAAAGCAAAACACGACTACTAGTCATTTGATTAATTAAAGTTGAAAATTATTAAAAAAATGAATTAGTATTAAAAATTGTAATTATATCAACATATATATTAATAATATATGTTCTACTTCCAACTTGACATTGAAAGTTGACACTTTTAAAATTCAAATGAATTTGAAGACACTATATTTAAGTTATATATTTGATGATCATATAGCTATATTAAGATAATTTTGTCATAAACTATGCTAGAAATATATATCCTATAAAAAATCAAATATCCTATAACAATGACACTATTCATTAGATATTAATTAAAATTGAACCCTAATACACAATAAACTATAACAGATTTATCTTGTAAGCATATTGCCATAGTAGAAAGAGAATTATTGATTGTTTTTCCAAGATTTTCCACTAGAGTTAATTTTAATGTCAATTGCATAACCTTATTTAAAGCCACACTTAGTAATTTGTTTACAAGACCTCATGCTTTCCTTATGAGCTTTCTTAGAATTCTATGCATTCCTTAAGAGCTAAGGAATAAATACCACATTTTTGTTGTCCTACACTTTTGTTAAGACTTACAATAAAATTAAAATCCTTCATTAATTCAATGAAGGATAGCTGGAATGTATTTTCTTATTTTGTTAATGAAAGATTAATCAATATTAATTAACTATCTGATTAAATAAATTATAAAAATTAACCCTAAAAAGATAAAAATTCTATTTTTAGTGGTCAAACAATTTTTTTCTTATACAAGATCTTTGAACACAAGCCAAAGTCAATTATATACATTTTCTTACCAAAATTTGTTGCAGAAATTGAAAACAAATGCTAAAACTTGAAATTTGCTTGTGTAGGAAGGAGGAAAGCATTAAAATCCTTATTGCCATTGATAGATACGAATTAAAATCCCAAATGGAAGTCAATCTAGAAAGATTATGTAAAACAGTGCAATCTCATTACACACCACTAACAGAGGTACCTCAATTTTTTAACAACAAAATGGCCATGTTGATCCACCAAACTGCAGAAGGTGATTAAGATGTCTTAAATTTCATGCCTTTTACCTATTTTCATGCTCCTTGCAAGATCTCTACAATTAAACTCTTACACTGCACTATTTTAATCATGAAACAAAATTTTAAATATGAATGCCTGATTTAAGAAGATGTATAATCTAAAACATTTATGAGGAAGATGGTGAAGTAGGGGATCACAAAACCTACAAATATCTTCACAATAGTTTGCAAACAAATAAACTCATAGTAACATTGCATACCAAAAACAATTGTAATGCTAAACTGAGAAATATCATAGAAGAAATCTCTTTTATGCCTCTTTCACATTTCTTTTCTACACCTCAACGAAGATTATGGTGGCTGTTAAAAGCTAATGCCAAAAGAACTATCTTGTCTTCTCTCATTTCTGGTGCCAAACTGGGATTTTCTGAGGTAATATAATATTATGTTTGCTGCTAGAAAATTATCTATCAAGTAGATTTTCTGTAAAAGGAGAAAAGATTCATAGATCAGATTTGTCCTAAAACTTTCACCCAAATTTGTGGCAGATGAACCAATTTAGTAATAAACAACTAAAAGGAGAAACATAATCACTGAAAAGTTATACATAAATCTATGTTCAAAAGAAACGACAATGGAAACAACATAACACAACACATACCTCTGTAATGTCAAATGCATTGAAGAACTCTCCATTTTGTTTGTAGGTATTGACAAAAATAGGTAGATTTATACCTGGTATAGGCGATTTGCACTCAACAATAACATCGATATTGTTAGGAGAGAGCTTTTCAGAGAAAAACCATCAGTGTCTAGCTGTGGACAACAACTGACATGCTCTGCAGATAACATGGAATGGTCAGGTCGATGCCATGAGTCACTGGAGGCAAGCATGCAGGGAAATGTCATTGCTCTCTCCAAAAATCAAGAAAATGGAAATGGAGAAAATAGAAACAGAAAAGCAGGGGGAGGAATTTTATTCAAATAAATTTGAAATTGTGTTAGGTGGGATAATTCAAAAATATATGCTCGTAGGATGATTTAAAAATATGTTACACATGATAAATTATAATCCTCTGTAACTGTCAAATCACCAAAAATTTGTTACCGTCCACCCTCTGTACCTTTGTCTATCATGTTTTCGCATGGGAGATAGGATATGATATGGCATGATGTTTTTATCTAGTAGAAAAATGCATACATAGAGACACCATAAATATCAATAGCATCCTTTAAATATATTATTCTCCTCTACTCCAAATAAGTCAATGAATTTGACTAAAAACTATAGAGTTGAATCAGGATCACAACATCTAGGACGTATCAAATTAATTCACCAAGTTAACGGGATCTTCTCTGGTAACGGGCATGTCCTGGCTGCTTTGATTTGTTAGCACGGCTCTTGAAGGATAGCAAAATGTGCAGCCTGGAGAAGCGAGGAAAGGTTTACATTTTGACGCTCCTCGGTAACGACGATCACAGGTTTAATCCCACAACAATTGACGCCATCAGCGATGCCCTCAAACAGGTCGAACAATCGCCCGACGCAGCAGCCCTGGTGACCACCAACGCAGGCAGATATTTTTCCAACGGCCTCGACCTGCGATGGATTGCAGAGAACCCAGGCGATCGTCTTGGCATAATCAGGGAGAAATTCGAGAACATGTTGGCGGCTTTCATGAGGCTGGGCGTCCCCACCGTGGCGGCCATTTGCGGCCACGCGGCAGCGGGCGGTTTTATGCTGGCGCTGGCGCACGATTACCGCTTCATGACGCAGGGGCGCTCTGTGCTCTACATGAGCGAGCTCGACCATGGCATGCATCTCCCTCGGGGTATGATGGCGGTTATTCGTAGCAAGCTGCATACCGCCGCTCTGCGCGATGTGGTGGTGGGTGCCCTCAAACTGAACGCGCAGATGGCCTTGAAGAGAGGGATTTTGGACGGCGTTTGCCAGGACTCGGCGGAGACTTTGCAGGCGGCGGTTAAGGAGGCCGAGAGGCTGGCAGCCAGGGGATGGAAGAGAGAGGTCTATTGTGGCCTCAGGTTAGGGGCGTTTCCTGGGGTTGTGGAGGCACTCGATGCTCATGCCGATCCCTATCGCTTTTACCCTGCCGCTTCCAAGCTTTGATGCACATTTTCCTTACCCAGGTTTATGTAAGTTCTAATGTTTTGTTGAAACGTTTGTTTTGAGATCTGGGTCATTGTATTAAACTTTGTGTGGAAGAAAATATGTCTGTTAAAAATGGCAATTGGGCTAAGGTCAATTTCTATAGACCGTAATATACTGAAAAATGTAAGAGGATTAACGCCCTTTCTGGAAGTTCAAGAGAGTATGTGGTGGTGATCTCTTAGCGCGCTTCTATTCTCCTATGTGCTCATTCAAACCGCTCCTTAAGTTTTCTGTTTTGTTTTTTGGTAATGAGCACGGCTAATTACCCAGATTCGAGATCTCTGTGTTTAAATAGCTGATTCTAACTTGCTGAGGAAGTGTACAACTATACTAGAGGTATCCCTCTCTCAAGCTGTTATGATTAGGAGGATCCATTCCCCCAGTCACCTGAAAATGAACCTGGCCCTCACCTTTCCTCAATGAATGTGTACCTTGAGAGATGACACAATAGTATCCTCACCGAGTGGGTTACAAACCCTTAGATTGAATTTTCTCCCATGTCTCCTAAATTATCTCACATTGTGATTACATTCGTAATTCTCCCCAATGGTATCTTCGGTAATTTTGTACAAACACTTTTAAAGCCCAATTGTGTCGGAGTCAAAAGTTAACATTTTGAACCAATGCGCAGATCGAGTGGGGTAAACCTTTTCCTGGTTTTGTAGGGGAGGGATAGTTGAGCTTTAGCCTTTTACTATTGGCAGGGTTGGTTACTTTCGCGGAGACTAGGTATAACCTCCAGATTGGCTAGGACTGCCTACCTTGACTGATATGTGTATATGGAGATTTTGAACTTCTGAGCCCATACTTGGCATCCTAATAAGTCAGAGTTGTCTAGTGAAAGCCTTAAGTATTTTGACCCCTTGAATTACAGGTTGGTTCAAAGTTGCTTGATAGAACAAAGGAGGCCACTCTACTTAGAACATGATATCAAGTTATGCTCTTCACAAGCAAAACCCTAACTCCCGAGTGTCATTTGGTGATTTGGGACATCATAGGGTAGAACATGCACATCCTAAGATTGATACTGAATATGATCAGATCGTGGTAAATCACCGGGATGGAAGTGATACTCTAGCAAGCTCTCTTCTTTTATCATCTTAGCCAAGTTCATAATTCACATTTTATGCCTTGTACATACAAAGACTGGGGTCTCAAGTCTGCAGGCCATATTCAAGGGCCTGACATCCGAGATAACATTCAACTCCTAATGTTGATATTGAAGATGATCAGATTATGTTTGATCGCAATAATGGAAGTGATACGCTTGCAAGATCTCTAATTTTGTCATCTTATTAGAGTTCACAACTCATATTTTATGATTTTCGCTAGGGTCTAAAGTCTGCAGACAATACTCTACTCAAGGGTTTGGTGTATGGTGCAGAGATTCTAGCTTCCGATTCATTTTGAACTCAATTCTAGACTGAACTGCGACAGTGTATTTGAAATTCCATTGAATGATAATTTCTGTGCACCAGTAGTTGTTGAACATCCTCTCATTTTTTTATGGTGAGGTTTGTCAAGTACATTCATGTCCACCAAATCTGCTGGTAGATATCCACAATTGGGTAAATCAAATCTTCTGTAATATTGGATTCCCAATTCATGAAATTTTAGTTCAGCTAATCTCAAATCCTCAAGTAGTATATTTCCATCTTAGCAGTTCTGATTTATAAACTTGCTTGCTGTTTACATGTTTCAGATCTGTGAAATTCCAGAGGAAAGCAATTTTGTGAAAGCATTTTTTTAACTCTATGTCTGAGTTCCTAAGCATGAGCCTTGGACTCGTTCTTACATACTGCACAACAAAGTCTCTCTTAACTTATAGAAAATCAACTGACCAGAGTTTTCTTTCTTACTTGGGTTTGTCAAAATGAAAATTGTAATGAAATTGAGCTGATTTGCAAAAAAGAGAACAGTAAGCGACATGGGTAGATCCAATGTTCTTTATTTGCTTTTTTTTCTGTCCATTTTCTCTTATGATGTTTATAAAACTAGGAGTTACAAAACTCTGTTACTGTCTGTGATTGTCCAAAGAGTTTAGTGGAATTATTCTATATTAGGATGGCCCAACTATAAGCAGAAAGGAAAAAGCGTTTCGACAGAAGCCTATGTTAAGAAACCTAGGTTACTGATCATGGTACTGGTTTGGTCTTGGGTTGAGGAGCTTGGTAAAACAAATTGGAGTTCAGTTCATCAATACAAAAGCATATCTATGATATGATAAAATTCTTTAATAAATAATAAATTGATATAGCAAAATAAAAGATGTATCTATTATCCATCTATTTAAATATAAATAAGAAATATAGAAATATATTCTTCTTAATCTACCCTATCTGTAAATCGATTGACGACATAGCTATTTGATCCAGCACTACTCAGAGGAAGCGGGCAATATGGGGTACACATACATGGATGGGTGAACCAAGGAAGCAGGCAATGTGCAGTCAAACCCCCGATATTTGTGTATGTGCAGAAATGGATCGAAGCATCACTCTGAAATCTATTAATAGGGGTGGGCAGGGTTACTGAATCTTAAATCTGTTTGCTCACTTCTAGTCAATCTCCAGATCCCACCTTGGTCAACCTCCAGGTTTGAGTGCCAGCAAACAAGAACATATAGTATTAAATTCAAAGTCAAATGTAGGGAACATATGAAATGCAGGAAACATAATAGAAATCTGTTCGATTTGCTGCAGCAGTTGAAAAATGTGTGGAAATTCACATGTTTGCCTGTGTTCATACTGGTTGAACAAACAGAAATATTTGAAAATCCTGTTTATCACTGCCAGAACTGTAGCTGGACAGATTAGACTAAAACTGGCAGGTCTGCAGGCCAAACCAGGAAACCAATGCACAAGTTGACAAAAAAGAGAAAAGACAATTGTGTATAAACAAGAGAGTGAACATATTGCTTCTCTTTTTATAAATTAAGAATAGCATGTTAAAGTTGTTTATTGGAGTATGTCCTCGAGAGACTCTAGAGAGTTGTCCTGCTCTTAATGCTCTATCAGGGTCATGTGTAGTAGTAATCTTTGGTGGACTAAAGCATTTCCAAGTGGAAGTAAGGAGGAAATAATTCATTAGACCAAGTTCAATGATAATCTATTCATATTGTGATTGTTCTCTTTTACCAGCTTATCAACTAACTAGTTATCCTTCATGCATGATTTCTGAGAATATGCCTCACAAATCTATAAACAGAATAAAATTGGTTATGAAATTATAGCAAATAGAAGTGAAGAGATGTGCACATCTTACTGCTGGGTTAGAGTAATTTGAAATTTAATTACAGGATACCCAACACCATATGAATATCTGACAAATTGAAAATATTCCAACCTCCAATGTGACGGCGTCTGTTAGAATCAACGAGGCAGCCAATCCTCCACCAATTTTGACCTGATATAGATAGCACAGAACCTTTTCTCACATTTTGAGACAATCAGTGACAACTTGAGATCTTCTTCAGTAGTTTTACAGGTCTGGGAATACCAGCTATTTCTGTCATCCGTGGGCATTTTAGAGCTGGTTGTTTTATCTTGGATTTCACATACAAATATGTATATATGGAAACAGGGTGCTCTGCATTGCACATCAATGAACTTGATTAGAGGATGCACCCTCATAGGAACCTTATGGTAGTTAAGGAAGTGATGAGTACCTATAAGCTTCTGCTTTGATGGCTATGGAGAGGGAAAATTTAGATTGTGACTACATTTTATTGTTACGGATTCCATTGAAATCATTGGTCCATATTTCATGAGTATTGGTTCGCACAAATGCATCTTTCATGAGAATGAATGGTCCACATAGCACTCATTGCATAGAAGTGAGCATAAGAACATTTTATCTTAGTTTTGAATTCCAATAATATGTTTAAGCTATATACTAAAAGTTTCAGCAAAATTTAAATGAACCCTACCAAGCTATAACAAAGTATGTGTGTTAATATCAAGTCAAAGCTATGGCAAAATTTGTTAAATAAAGCTACACTAAATTAATGAATATATCAAAATTTAAGATATACTTAAATTAGAGTAAATGACTATACCAAAATTTACCAAAAAACTTTTGCCAAAGTATTAAAGCTACACAAAAACTTTTATCTCAATTCAGTTTTAAAATTTGAATTTGTGGAGTTGAGAATATGATCTAGAAGACATACTATCTATGTAGCATTGTAATGTCTTCTTGGGCTTTTGCCAAAATATTAGAGTGAACGACCATACCGAAATTTATTGGAAACTTTTGCCAAAATTTTAGAGCTATACTAAAACTTTTATCTCGATTCAGTTTTAAAATTTGAATCTGTGGAGTTGAGAATATGAGCTGGAAGACATACTAATGGTATTAAGAAGTTTTAGAAACATTTGCAAATTGCAATCTCAAGTATGGTTGTCCATGTATAGTGAGAGCATGGATGGATCCTCATCTATCCTCTCAGAGTGGCATACTTGGGAAGATCCTCAAGTCTAGGAGCACTCATATGCCTCCGAGCTCACGAACACTACATCTCAAGGTAGCATACTTAAAGTACCTCAAGCCCAAGAGCACTCATTCACCTCTTGGATCATGAATATGGTAGGATCTCAGTCTACTCCATTCCCAATCCACCTTGGAGGCACACTATCCTCCTTGACCAAGCCCATGAGCACTCATTCGCCTTCGAGCCCACAAGCATGGTAGGATCTTCAATCCATCCATCTCGAGGTGGCATGCTTGATAAGAAGCATGAAGATTGCCTTCCTCACCAAGCTCACTGGAGCATTCATATGCCCGCCAGCCCATGAGTGCTTCATCTCAGTGTGGCGTTCTTGAAGGTATGGTTATTCTTCATCTCTCGTGAAGGCAGGTTATCCTTCCTATTTGCAAGCCATTCCTGATTAGCTATATGAATTTTCCATAGTTACACCGCCCTGGGGGAGGAGGGAATGTGGGGACAAGTTTTCGGGACGGGGGGATAGAGGAGCCTCAATTTGGGGACGATAGCGGGGGACGAGGGGGATGTATATAGTATATACTATACATGTGGTACTTAAAATGCTAGTTATGAAAAGATGTAAAATCATTGAACATTGCATTGTGATTGATCATTGAACATTGAACATTAAACAATAATTATAAATTATAAATTTTAAATACTCCTATCAGCAAATGGAAGAGTTCTATTCTAAGTTGCTGGTTCGGGTTCGGGGACGGATTCGGGTTCGAGATTCCGGTTCGTGGATTCGTGAAATTTTTTTTTTCCCATTATGATTCGTATGGGTTCGTATATATATATATATATGCATTATATATACAAAAAAATAAGGGAAATATACATAATTTTAAAACTAAATCATTTCATAGTATGAATCTATGATGCTTGATCATTGATCAATGCCAAATGTCAAAGTCTTCATAACTAGGTCTTAGGTAGTCTTTGTTGGTGGCTGTTTTCAAGTCCCTAGGTCTGGCAAATGAGGTTTGAGTGATTTTGGCCTGTTGTGAAGTCATGTCTGTTTGGGATTTGGGCGAGAGCTAAGCTAAGTCTGTCATAGAGATGGGGTCAGAACCAAGTGATTTGTGATAAAACGAGTTAAAACCCTTTGAGAATCCTTTTGCCAGCTTCAGTTTGACCTTAGAAAGCCATGATGGATTGTGGGAGGTAACCCTGTTGAAGGCTTGCTGAATCCTGAAATTTGGCTGAGTCTGGAATTTTTCAAAAACCCCCAAAATCTAGAATTTGCATCTTAACTCCTATGAAGTTGGAACCTATCTCAAACATCCTAAAAGTGTTTATACAAATATAACTTAAAGTATAAGAAACTTATACTTAAATGTTATATTTGTATGAATCCTCCCGCCCCCGAACTAAAAAAAATTAAAAACTTGAATTTTTTGGCTTGCTGTGATGGGGGACTTTTGGGCGTCCCCTCAGGTGGCGAGGGATGCCTGGGCATCCCCAAGTCCCCAATGGGGACGCTGGGACGTCCTTGTGTCTCTCGGGAACAACAACGGGACGGTGGTGCCGCTGGGGACGCTAGAACGCCATCCTCCCGTCCACAGTGCGTCTCTGTTCCGGGAACTACAGGAATTTTGAGGGGGGGGATGCGTCCTTGGGTTACTAGGGAATTTTCTATTAATTATTCTTAAAAGGAATTGCAATTAAGTAACCTACTATGCATAATTACTTAATTTCTACAAGGTGTATCTATTCATCTATATATTTATAATCTATATATATTTCTAAACTTATCTCACAATATTTAATTGCTGATGATAATATTTATTTCTGCCTTTGTATCTCAAATTCCCTTTTTGTTTTTCATATTTCCCTTGATTATTGCTATTGAATGATTGCTTGCTTGATTGAATTAGTTCCTTCAATCGAATGATTTAAGGTATTGGTGAGTGATGCTTAAGTGATTGTTGATTAGATGATTCATCAGGGATGATGCAAATAATGCTAGTTTGTTGATAAATTGGTGAATCATTGAATGAATATTGATTTGATAGAGTGATGATTTGTTCATTGATTGCATGCTTGATTTAACAATTGATGATTGCTTGATGGATTCATGAGTGATGATTTGATGCATTGGAGAGTGATGATTGATAAGTGATCCTTGAATGCTTGGAATGATTTCTTCTTTATACTTTATTGGTTTAAGAGTCACCACCTTTTATAAGAATTGAGTCACCACTTTTTGTTGCTGCCTTTGAGAATAATAAATTAATTTCCAAATTGATCTCCCGTGGATGTCTTGAAATGAAACCTTCTCCCCTTTATATCCTCCAATGTGAGGGAGAAGACACTACTCTTCATCATGCCTGCCCTTTGAGTCACATCCTTCCACAATTATAAGCCTTTGAAAGAGCACAACCCTTCATCATTTCTATCCTTTGAAAGAGTCAGAACCTTTCACAGTTACCACCCTTTGAAAGAGTACAACCCTTCATCATTTCTGCCCTTTGAAATATGATAGATCAACACTAGGGCAAAGAAATAAGAGGAATTAATAAGTAGATTCAGCTTGGTCTACCTGCAAATCTGGGACGTAATCTTGCGAAAGGTGTTAGGGCTATATGCCACAAAGGGGTGAAAGTCTTGAGATGAATGGGGATGAAATGCAACCTGTAGAAATAAACCTACAACAAAGCAAAATAATTCTAGCAACAAGAACCGTCACTTCCCGACGATAACAATAGCAGCTTATATATCTGAAATGTTGAGAAACATGAATGAGTTTCTCCTGGCTAAGCAGATTTGGAGAGCTTATAACATGAAGGGAGAGTGGAATAACATTTGGGAGAATAAATATATGGGTGACTAATCTACTTTACAGAATTTCCTTAGGGCTGATTCTGTTCCTAGAGGATCTAATATATGGAATAATGTTTCAAAAGCTAAAGAGCTCATCAGTAAGGGAGTCAAATGGAAGGTGGATAATGGGAACTCCATTAATTTCTGGGAAGATGTTTGGCTTTTAGACCACCCTTTACAGGACAACCTTGATTGGAAGACCTTTGCGGACCAATGTAAGATTTTAGTTGGGGTTAAAGTTGCTGATTATTGGGAGATTGAAAATTGGAAGGACCTCTCTTTCATTGACCCATCTCTAAGGCAGTTAAACAAAATCTTGAACTCTTTGGTCAAGGTTGGGGAGGAAGATCATCTCTAATGGAAACTGACTTTTGATGGTAAATTTTTTGTGGCTTCTTTATATAGTCAGCAATTTTCTAAACTGGAAACTCCCAGCTGGGCCAAAACTTGGATTAAAGGTCTTACCCCCAAGATCAACATCTTCTTCTGGACCATGCTCCAAAACAAAATCCTTAGTATGAACAATTTGAAGACCAGAGAGATTTGTTTACCTGATGTTTTCTATCTCTGTAAGCAGGAGGAAGAGACAGTTAATCATATGTTTGTGCACTATCCTTTTGCTGATAATCTCTAGACCAAATTCATGGAGCTCTTCAATCTTGATTGGGTCTTTCCTTTAGATATTCAAAATGTCTTCTTATCTTGGATTTGTCCTTCTAAGAATTGTTTTGTGAAAACTTTGTGGAATATTTCTTTACCTCACATATTTTGGGGTCTTTGGAAGGAGAGAAATGACAAGGTGTTTATAAATCAATCTTCTTCCTTTCAAGTGGTTTTTGAGAAAGTGAAAAGATCTATAATGGAGAATCTTATTACTATAGGCAAAATTGACATTGTTAAGGATCAATGAGATATAAGAGTTTTTGAGAATTGGAAAATTAAAGGTAGAAGGAATATTAGCAATTAGATCAATTTGAGGAATGAAGCTAGATGGGATTGCCCACCTAATGGGTGGGTGAAAATAAATTTTGTTGGGGCCTCGAAAGGAAACCCTGAAATTGTTGGATGTGGGGTGGTGTTAAGAGATGAGAATGGGATATGTAAAGCTATCGGAGCTATACCTATTGGCAATCAATCAAACCATGTGGCAGAAGCGATTGCTACTTACCAAGGTATCATTTTTGCTAAAGAATATGGGTGTAATAAAGTTTGGGTTGAGGGGGATTCAATGAATATTATAAATAGCCTTAATAATAGGAATCCCACCTCTTGGTCTATTTATAATGCAATCAAGGTGGCGAAAGATATTCTCAATACTTTTGACTCCTGCATTATAACCCATGCTTTCAAAGAAATTAATACGATAGCTGACTGGGCGGTCAACAAGGCTTGTAGTAGGGATCTCATCATCACTTGGTGGGGGGAGGAAAATCTTCCGCATGAGGTGAGATCTTGGCTGGAGCTGGATCGTATCCAGAGTAAACAGAGACGAGTTAACATTATAAATAATGATGAATAAAACTTTAAATCCCTCATTGAATCATTATTGTAGTGGCAGAGCACGTTTTACGAAGAGTACTAAACATGTGAAACCACACGGATTATGGGTGTTTTTAGACATCAAAAGAAGGAGCTCCATTAGTTGTTGTGTTATTGGTAAAGATAGAAATATTCAGGGTTGGGGAAAAATCTTGGAGAAAGCTATGGGAGGAAATAAGAAAAGGGTTGAACCTGCTTCTTGTAGGGATTGGATGCAAAACACTTAGGTGTGGAGTATTTTGCAAAAGGGAGGTATGTACGTGTTTATGGAACGTCTTCATGGCAGTAATCCTTCGATGACTAGTTATTTCATTGATAATTGGAAGAATGGTAAGATTAAGATAGGGAACCAGATGGTGGAGATGAAGATGTTGTTGTGGAAGCTACTGGTTTGTCGAAGGAGGGTTGTAAGTTCTACAGAGACGAGAATTTTTGACAGGGCTCTGGACAAATTTTCAGAGACAAAGGAGGAAAGACTGCAGCTTGTCAAAGGTGATGAATCTTACCATGATACGAAGCGTATCAGTAGGCCTTAGAGGCCTGATCTTTTCGCTATTATTAGCTATGTTACCCTGGATGGTAGGTTTAGTAGAGCTTATGGGTATTACTTTGTGATTTTGAATCATTTTTGGCATGAGGAAAAAATTAGCTTTTCTTATTATCTTTTCTGATCTTTTAACCATAATATTAAAGAACTTCAAAAGGACCCGTAGGGGGATCATGTTTCGCACTAGGGTCTTATGGTTCTGGTTTATGATCTCCTTAAGAGCAAAAAAATGGAAAAACCCTTTCTTAAGGGTAAAGCTACTGGTGATGAGGAGACATAAGAGGATTATAGTGGGTATAACTTAGACTCTGAGACTGAGGATGCCTCGAATGATTCTTTTGAGGGGACTAGCATTAAGAAAGTTAAACCTGAAATGAAGGGAGGGTCTTTGAAAAGAGCTAAAAAGAGTAGAAAGACCATGGAGAATTCCACTACTGAGAAGGATACTGAGGATGAGGAATTCTACATTGAAGACCATACTGCTAAGAGTAAATAGAGGAAGAACTCTCGGAGGAAGGAGAAAACCCAGAATGTTAAAAGGGTTTGGAAAGATAAGTGTCCGGTTAGAAAGCGTATCTTCATATCTTCTGATGAAGAAGATGATATTGTTGTTGGAATAGCTACTAAGAGTAGTAAGAAAAATAAGAAGTATCTGTTGGACGATAGGCACCCTGATAGGGATTATTATGGGGGAGAAAGATAAGTCTATGGGTTTGCAAGGAAATTCCGTTGAGGAAACCAGAGAAGTAAATCTTGGTATTGAGGAGCTGGAGAAGGAAAAAAGTAACGATAAAGGAAATAATGAAGAGCTTACCACTAATAAAGAGAAAGTGCAGGATGCTAGTCATACTCAGAAGGATATGAACAACATAATGGGATTCAGTCAAACAATTGGGAATTTGCTGGAGGATATGACCAAAATAAAAAAGGAGCTATAGGAGAAAGATAAAATGATCAAGATTATGGAAAAGGTCAGCATTGGTCCTCTCTGTTTGCATTGATGAGTTGCAAAAAGTCATTGGTAATGCTGAAGCTATGGGGCGTACGGTGGATAAGTTGGAGAAAAAAATCAGGGACAAGGACAATTACTATAAAAATCTGGAAAAGAGGATGGACAGAATTGAGGAGACTATAAAGAAGATTGGGATTCAAAGTCACAATGCCTTGAAAGCTAATGTGGAGCAGTTTAAAGTTCTAATGGATAATTTGGAACAGCTCAAAGGTAAAGGCAGCAGGGAGAAGGATGCTAATAAGGACCTAGATATGGCTGGCCCTGGTAAGAGGACTTGTGCGAGGATGAAGAAGGCTGCTACCCAGGAGGACACTGATCTGGAAGATATTAAAAAAATTGCTGGTACCATGGATCTTATGGTGAACCAGGTTGAAGAGACCATGAAAAAGTTTTATCTGGTCTTTTGCTGTCTGGTTGCTGTCCTGCTTTGTTTTGCTGTCACTGTTTATGTTTTAGCTGGCTGGCTGTAGGCTTTTTTGTTTAGTCTTGTTGCTTTTCTGTTGGTGATGTTTCACAGTAGTTTCTTGAACTCTTAATGCTCTATCTATCGTGCTATGTACAAGGTTTCAGGTCCCTTTCAAAACCTGTTTTTACTTAATCAAACATTTGATTGAAGAATCACAGTGAGATGAAGTATTGATAAATGGTTTAACAAGCAATACCATAATTTATGACCAAATTAGAAGTGATAATAATTAAACTATTTTCATGACTAATGCAAAAATAACTCACAGTGATCAAAGTGAAATAACGTTACAAAGAGAGGGAGTTACGTTGGATTGATCAGCTGAATGCTGTTTTTATTCCTCACATAAAAATCTCCATACAAAAGCTTTCCTTATGCTGCTTATTATATATGCAGCCTATAACTGCTATGTACAAGAATAGCGTATTTATTTTGCCTACAATAAGAAAACTAAATGATATAATGGTTCACGTAAGACCTGTACTGGTGTCCACAAATAAAAAATAAATCTGTGATAACAATGAGCAGAAATAGAGAAGGAAGATTTGAAGCTTTCTCCAGCTACCAAACACGTGCAGTTTTCAGAAACGAACATTCACGGTTTCCTCAAGAAAGTGCATCCTCCACACAATTATTCCCCTACGTGAACATATTCATTTAGTTATTGAAGAAGAACATGCAACTGGTCACAAATTGTAGCAGCAAACAAAGATACGAAATATTAAGATTTTAATTTTCTCCACATGATTTGGAAACACATCTCGATCATGGTATTCCATCCTTAATTAGATTCAATACATGGTCAGCATTGAAGAAGTAACTGGCTTGAAATATCAACTCTATTAGTAATCAATGATTAATTGCCATTTTTTACCTCAAAACTAAACTAAATATCACTTATTAATATTTAATCATATGTGGCAAAGGGTTGTAATAATACATGATTATATATAAAAATGGAATATGGAAATGGATATGAAGGTGCATGAAATCGGATGAAATGTGGTCATAAATGGGATGTAAATGTCTCTCATCAGAAGAGTCAAAACTTTTCACAATCACCACCCTTTGAAAGAGCACAGACCCTAATAATTTTTCCCTTCCCTTATTTTCTTCCCATTCCTTTCTTCTTCCATTATTCTTTCTTGATTCACATGCTCCATTCTTTCTTCCTTCCTCCATATTCCCTTTCAAATGAACCCTTTGCCCTTTTACATCTCATGTTGAGGGGTCACAACTCTTCATTTCACGCCTTGTGACCATTCATTAAACTTAATTTCATTTTAATTATATTATATTATTTTTTTGTCCTTTTATATTTTAATTTTATTATTATTTATTATTAAATCCTATTTCAAAAAGGGAACATTACAAACATTCAAATCTTTAGGCTTTTGTTAACATTTTGACCATAAAGCATTTTAAGTCTGGTTCAAGTAGAGAATGTTCCCTGTTTGCTGTTGCTGGGATTCATCACAACACATGAAATGCTTGTTTGTTGTTGCTGTGAGTCATTGAACATGTGAAATGTGTTGTATGCTGATTGTTTAGGATTTTAGGATACTCATTTAGGATTTATGGTAGCCAAAAAGTCGAGAATTGCACTGGAAAGCTCAACCACCAATGAGAATTGCTTGGGTACACCTTTAAACAATTTTTCATGATTCCAACTGCTATATACCAAACCCAGCACCTTTAAACGATTTTTCATGATTCTGACTGCTATTTACCAAACCCAGCTGAATGCCATAGTCAAATAGCATCCAAAGCTAATTGGAGGACATACTGTACCCTGAAACACATTATTTTCCTGCCAGTTCATAATTAAATAATTACATATGTTTGTTACCGAGCATTCTAAGTACAGAGAATCTGTGCCATGTCTGCAAAAGTCCCAGATACAAATTTCTGTCTCAATAGAACAACAAATAAAATTACATTAGCATTATTGATATTGGGCTGCAACGTGTTGTACTAGCAGAGAAGTGAATGTTTAGAGTAGCTTATGGTGTGCATTCCAGAAATTGTCAGGACAATTGCGGTGGGAGTATGAGATTCTTTGCTCTTGCCATAACTTGGATTGAAGGCCCAAATGCATCCTCAAGGTTAGTTAGGCAGCATCTTGATTTTTGGCTAGGAAATGTTTCTAGCTTATGGAGGGATCATTGGGACAAAGAATGAAACTTTTGGGTTAACTGTAGAGTAGCGTACTTCACTCATTGATGCAAGGTTGCTGATAAGCTTATTCATTTAATTTTTTGTCTGATTCTTCGAGTCTCTCTCTTAGAGATTGAATTTCAGGTTCCATTGTCCATTTAAGAAGACTGTAGACAAAGTTTAAGATGAAGACCCTTTATGATAATATTTAACCCAACCCCTACTATTGTTGTGACTAGAAAGAAGATGCAGGTTGTCTAACAGCCAAGGTCAATGAGTAAAATAGCACCAATCTGTTTAAAAAGTACATCCATTTTAAATTACCAGGTTTTTGTTAGCTATTTATCCATCAAATCTCAATGGTGTCTCTAGGTTGAAGAAATCTGGTCCAAGATCAGTAAGGTTTGTGTGTTTTTCAAGGATTGAATTTCTGGATGTATTTGGCAGTGAAGGATGCAAGATTGTTGTGAATTGGAGTATTTTTCAAAACAAGTGAACCATTTTGTTAAACCCATTAAGAATAATGGTGTCTTACAATGTGGTGCATGGATGATTTAGAGATATGGGGAAGCCATTTGAACACTTTTAGGATTGTTGGCATCACATTCACATAGAGGTACAATTGCAAGCCATTTTTCACTGAAACTTTTCAAATATTCTTTTGGCAGATGCTGAAATTTAAAAGAAGATTTAGATGCTCCCCTCGTTACTAGCTGATATGCTTAGATCTATAGACAAAGCTGATATCCAAATCTCTCCTTGCTATTCAACAAAGGACTCCTATTTAGCTGATAAAACATTAGAGGTTATATTACTTGAACTACTATTCTGTAATTTAATATAAGATGCATGCTTTGTGTGTAAATACACAACTATTGGTTGGCTATTAAAGTCATTTTGAAAATGGTCTGGTCGCAATATGCATTTCAAATTGATGCTGCTAGAGAGATAGACAATGATATATAGAAGAAGGAAGAGATTTATAAATGACAAACCCAATAGAACTCTTGCAGATTAACATTAACTATTCCTCCAAAGGTGCTGGACCCATTGCCTGTGCCAAGGCCTCCCTTGTGGTGGTGTGGTCTGAATGTGGTGGATAATGTAGAGTTCTATCAATGTCGTAGATTAGTCTGTAGATTCATTGGTCTTTGGCCTTCCCTTCCAGATTTGCATCACTGGGTTACAAGTTCTTGGAAATCCTTAGTCTCTGGTAACATTGAACTTTTCCTTTGTGCAAAGGGGTTTTTTATTGCTTAATTTTCTACCTCTAAAGGTTGTGATTTCGTGCTAAGCAAGTTGTGGGTTTGGGAGAATCACTCTCTATTTGCTAAACCCTAGATAGTCTCCTTCATCCCCCTCACTGAACTGCTCAATGTGCGCTGTGTGGGTTCATCTCCCCAATCTCCTACCCCATTGGGAGATGTCTTGCTTTGAGGCCATTGGAAACTTTATTGGCCATTTCTTAAAGGTGGATGAGGCTATGACTTTGATGGGCCGCTCTACGTTCGCTCGCATCTTGGTTGACATGGATATCTCCACACCATTGCCAGGTGACGTGGTGCTCATGGTTAGGGATGCGCCTTGGACTCAATCACTGGATTATGAGGGCCTACCCTTTTAGTGTTTGTGATGCTTCTCTACTAGGCATCTGGGTATAGACTGTTCTCTTTGCATCGTAAAGGTGTTGCCACTTGGTGGAATGATGCAAATGATGATCATTTGACCATTTGAGCTTTTGATTCTCTTTTTGACTCTACCTCTGAGGTCTCCTCATAGGCTGACGATGAGAATGAAGCTCCTGCTACAAATCTAGACGATGCTCCTGCTGAAAATTTGGCTCATGCTCCTGCTGTAAATTTGGGTGATATCCTTGCAGTAAATGATGAGGATACCACTCTTGCTCCTACTATTGCGGCCCCCTCTAGCCATATGGACCATTCTTTGCCTCTTGCTCCTACTTTGCGTCAATCTTTAGCTAACTATATACAATTTACTCATTACTCCGACTTTTGTGTTGACAAATATCCAAGTGGAGTTTTGTTAGTTGCTCCCCCTTGTGGGGATCCTAATGGCATCATCGCTCGGATAGTTATCCAAAGGAGTAGAAAAAATAGTTCTTCAAACTCACACTTCTTTGCATGCGGTGAGTGAGCAGGGGCTACTAACCAATGTTGTAGTGTTTTGTACTTCATTTTTGACAACACTTGTCCTGTTTGTGCGTTGTTGATAAGCCTTTAATGGCTTGTAATTGCCAGCACTCTTATTTTAGTAGTGTTGTTCTCTTTGACGCCTTTGAGCTGTGGTTGTGTAAGGGTCAACCCCCTTGTTAGGCTGTTGTTTATAATCAAAACATGCACCAAATAATTGTAATGTCCCCAATTTTTATATAGTGTCTTAATTAATTTAATTAATTAAGTGGTCCTAAAATTTAAATAATATCATAAGGGCTTAATTAATTAATAAATAAAGGGGCCAAAATCATAAAATAATACAATAATGTCAGCCAATGACCAATTATAACTTTCTAGATGCTTCTTGGAGGCCTTTATAAGGAGATGACTTGGTATTGTAAACCATCATGGGAGTTGGAGGTTGAAGGTGTTTTGGTTGTCTGCAATTTTAGAGGTGGAAGACCCTCACTAGTTTGTATTTGCAGTTTTAGTGAGAGTCATTCCTCACCCTAGTCTACCATTGGAAATATCATTATGATATTTCACATTGTGCTCCAAATTTGTGAAGTCTTCTTGCGAAGACAAATTTGTGCATATAAATATGATCTGAGAATACAAGTCTCAAATTGGCAGCGAAACACATTTGTGTTGGCATATGCTCTATGTTATATATTATTTGTCCCTACCTTGG
The DNA here is from genome assembly GCA_027943335.1 of Chamaecyparis obtusa. Taxonomy (NCBI): domain Eukaryota; kingdom Viridiplantae; phylum Streptophyta; class Pinopsida; order Cupressales; family Cupressaceae; genus Chamaecyparis; species Chamaecyparis obtusa. The sequence goes on from BSBK01003582.1 coordinate 854,058, forward strand.
ATCAGAATCTAAACATTCAAAGGTCTTGGACAGTTCTTAATCATATTGGCAACAAAGATTGATTGGATAGAAAAGCATCACTAACACATAACACATGACACAAAAATATCACTACACAAAGGCAATTGAAACTTCCACTACCACGTGTACTGCACGGAGGCAGTTGCAACTTCCATTGCTAGCATGCAACCTAAGAAGTGCATAGCACAGAGTTGGTTGCAACTTCCACTGCTAACGTGCAACTTGAAGGAGTGCATTGCACAAAGGTGGTTGCAACTTCTACTAGCGTGCGACCTAAGAAGTGCATTGTATGGAGGTGGTTTGCAACTTCTTCCACCAGCATACAGGCTGTCGGAGTGCCATACGAGCATCTTGTCGTATGGAGAAGGAAGCAACACCACTGCACGAAAGACCCTATTGATTGTATGGTGAAGTGCCAAGAGTGTTGTCGTGTGGAAGTCAAATTTGGTTGCCCCTTCCACTCCGAGTGTGCGGCTTGAGGGAGTGCAAGTGGTTGCAACTTCCATTGCCAATGTGCAACCTAAGAAGTGCACTATACGAAGGCGGTTTGCAACTTCTACCGCTAGCATATGGGCTGCCCGGGCATCTTGCCATATGGAGAAGGAAGCAACATCACTCCACAAAAGACCCTATTAATCGTATGGTGAAGTGCCAAGAGTGCTGTCGAGTGGAAGTCAAAGGACTACACAAGAGGTATTTGGTTGCCGTATGGGCTATATTGTCATACAGGATATTATAGGCTCAATATTGTTGTATAGGACATTACACTAACTATACCCCTTGCCATTTTTAATAGATTCAAATATTTCTTGAATTTCAGGTTTTTAAATTCTCTATTAAGCTCTATTTAAAATACTACTATTCATGTACGATAGAAAATTTCATAAAGTAAAAATGTGTGTACATGACTAATAGCTCAATACTTAGACTAAAAACTAGGAACTAGAGCTATTTCCAGCTCATTTGACATCAATATTAGTATTGATCATTTCAAATATGGTATTTGCAGAAAAATGATGAAGGTTACAATATATACGAAATTGAGAGGATTCCATCACATATTCTATTATGATCTATTATTTTTATTCTATTCTCTTTGGTGGATTTCAATCCAAGAATGTGGAATATAAAAATATTACAAATAATGTTTTGATCTTATTGAATTTATATACAAATATGCTTTGATCACGCCTTCCTTCCGCTTTTAGCTTTTGTACCAGTTAGATTAGGATCCTTTTTGTTTTCTAGGAGCAACCAAGAGTGTTTTCTTTTGATTAATATAAGTTGGGGAAGGCCCCCTCAACCCTTATAGATTAGAATAAAAAATCAAGAGTGTTTGTTGTACGTGGGCTCTTATTAGTATTTATCTATTAATTGTATGTATGCTTTTTTCTTTCAATTTGTTCTTGCGGTCTCATTTATCCATAGTTATCAATAATAAATTTTCATTAGAGTTGGGTTGTTTGATTGATCCACTTAATCCCATTATTTTAGTTTAAGTTACAACAATTGGAACTATGGTTATGATATATATATATATATATATATATATATATATATATATATATGGAACTAGTTGGGATGCACTACTATTTATAGACATGGTTTTGTGATGTCCTTTTTTTGAAATATTAAATAATAATAATATTAAATAATAAAAAGAAAATAAATAAATTTGAATCAAAATATAAAATAAGTAAATTAAAATATATTTAAGTTTAATGAATGGTCAAAAGGCATGAAATTAAAAGATGGGACCTTCAAACATGAGATATAAAAGGGAGAGAAGGATTAATGGAAGAAGATCAAAATGAGAAGAATTGATGAAGGCTTGCGACTCTTTCAAAAAGTTGTAGTTATGAAAGGGTGTGACTCTTTTAAAGGGCATAAAGGATGAAGGGTTGTGACTCTCTCGAAAGGTTGTAAGAATGAAAGATTGAGACTTTCCTATCTATCACTGCCTCAACTTATCATCGCTTTCTTCTCTCCCTCGTCTCTTGCATGTGGGACAAAGCGGCCTTCCAGTGCCACCATCGCCAGTCACTCTAGATCTGTGAGACCTCGTAGTGATTATACTTGTCAGCGGCACCCTCTGAGCTTTTCTCGGCAGTGGTTTAGGGCACCTTCTCGCCCTAGTCCGTACCCTTCGGTGCTTGGCTTCTTTTTACCGAGGAAGGACCCTTAGTCCTTGCCTCGCTCTTGTGCTCCTTGCTTCTTGTTTCTCTTTTCCCTGTTTGCTTTCTTTCCTTGGCACCGCTTGGTGCTATTGCTGTTGGCGGTCTTTTATGTTGTACACTCTCCAGTCCCATAGACCTTCGTGGTCTCTTGTTGGACATTAATAAATTTATCTTATCTTATCTTACCATGAAGATATACATAGAAGGGACAACCATTTGCTAAAGACATGGAAGAAGGGATTGCCGTAAGGAAGGTAATCATAATAAGCTCTCAACTGAGGTCTAGGATAGTTCTGATATGCATAAAGGGAGCATAGGAATTAATGGAGGATTAATGGAAGAAGAAGGAAGTAACTTTTAAAGGGGCAACAATGATGGATGGTTGTGTTGTGAGGTTTTCACACCCTCGCCCCATTGCAAGTGGGGACCCCCTCTTTTCACTTGGTAGTGGGGTAGTTGTCCCAGGTAGTCTTAGTTCATCGACAATTTTTAAGTCTTTGAGTCTGAGAGGTGAGTTTGAGCAACTTTGGCTCCCTACGGAGTCAAGTTATTTAGGGATATGAGTGAGAGTGGGCCAAACTGGTCAAGGATGTGGAATTGAAGTCAATAAATTTGTGATGAAATGAATTAGCCAAAGCATAAAAATATGAAGTGAAGATGCAAAGCTAGAAGAGATGGGCAAGCAATTTTGGTCTGTAGCTTGGTCTTATGTTTTGAGAAGACCACTATCACACGAGCAAGTGTTCGGCTCACCACGGGTGAAAGTTGGCCTTCCGGTCACCCATGAATCCGTCGAGGATGGCCATTTGACAGGTGAATCTTTTGGTGGCAAGGGTGAATGTGGGGGAAAATCATTCAAAGATGTGTTGGTGGATAACACGACGCTGCCAGAGAACACGAGTTTCATCCCTTTGCAACAGGAGTTCAACAACTACCATAGTGGAGAGCGAGGTAAGCGCCTTGATAGTGTTAAACTCATTATCAAACCAAATGTACATATGGTTAAAGCTATTTTTGATGAAAGAAACAGGCTAAAAGATTTGCTAATCTTTCTTGCGGCCCTTGATTCTAATAAAGTGCCCTCTCGTAACTACATGAACTCATGATTAAAAAATATTAGGGCAAAAAAACTAGGGTTTGTGTTTACTTTCTATAGAATGGTGCAAAGGGGTTTACCATTTTTTTCAAAAACCCTAGCCATAAAAAAAGAAGTGATTAAAAGGCAGTTTTGAAATATTGGTTAAGCTTGCTTTAGGGCATTACGCTGGTTTCCTAATACCAATAATGATGAACTTCTAGTGTTTTCTCACCCTAGATGGGCTACGGTCCATAATATCCCCCCTTATCTTTGACAGTTTATACATAAAGCCATGAAAAATCTAGGGAATGTCCTAACAATGGATGATTCTCCCTCTTTACTTTCACACTTAGATGCTAGATTGTTGCTCTTGATTAACTCGGGACGAGATTTACCTAATGAACTCATTTTTTATCTTGTTGATGATACTGTTGCATGATTGGTGGAATATTTGAGGGCCACCAATGCTTGTTTTCTTTGCAGAATGGAAGGTCGCATGAGTAAAAATTGCCCTTGGCTAAGGAACAATGTAATGTCCCTTTTCCTTAACACTGTCCAATTTCATTAATTAATGCCAATTAGGAAAAAAATGATTAGATTAGGGCTCTTCTTATTAAGCACCACATCCTATACATATCCATGGTTATGGATAATCATTAAAGGAATGTAAACCAACATTGGACCAAGTAAATCAACATATTTTGTATGAATGTGAAAATATCTCTTGTATGGATCATGGAAGACTCTCTCTCTCTCTCTCTCTCTCTCTCTCTCTCTCTCTCTCTAAGGCCATCAAGGGTGGAAGAGTTATAGGGCCTAGGCAGCGTGAAACAGACTACAAACAGTTTCCCTCAAGGCCTAACCACAGTGTTGGGATAACCATCACATGTTCAAAATTACTCCGCCTCTACCTTCCACAACCTTCTCACTCAAAGATGCTTTAGTGGGATGAAAGAGATGAGTTTGTATGATCTATACTAGACATATCAGTTTAATATTTCCATTTAGAAATTCTATTTGAATACAGAAAACATATTTATTAATCTCTCTCTCTCTCTCTGTATATGTTCATTAGTGATATCTTACTAAGACAAGTGCAATGAAATTACTTATCTGAAGTATATGAATTGGTCGCTCTTTTGATTTTTCTTTATGAATATGCAAATGACGTGAAGACCTATCTACATGCAGCTATTTCTTATGTCACCATGTGAAAGGGTTGGGTAATTATAATGATCGTTGTTCTTGGGTAATAATATTGTGCACCCGATCATGAGGATGGTCCTTATTTATATCTTGAGATTATGTGTGTGCCCACCCCTTTACTGTCACTTATGTTTATGATGCTAACCCATTTAGACCACTTTTCATGAATATTAGATCTTTGGTTACATTTAACAATTTAGTTCTATGATACTTTAAATCGTTTGATTTATATCGCGTTAGTTAGATGATGATTATTCACATATGATGATGTTTATTCACATATGATGATGTTATGTTATGATTTTTACTAATCCCATATTTGCATTTGTATGGTTGGCGTATATGCTTTACTTTTTTGTTTGACGTGCTTGATGTGGTTGAGGGACGAAGTCGTAGATATTTTCTTGTGAGATCCACACGATCAACCAATCCCTGCCATAGTTTGTTATATATATATATATATATATATGTATGTATGTATGTATGTATGTATGTATGTATGCAATATATGCTTGTTTTATATGTAGGATTTCAGGTATTAGGCATCGACTTCCCTGAATTGTCAAGATGAGTGTGCCCTATCACATTATCTCAATGGTGAGAAATGGGAGATAGTATCCAGGTCTAAATTCCAACCTAAGCTAATTATTGTCCTCAATTAGTGGACAAGTATCTTATCTACTACCCTTCTAATTCGTCAAGGTGACATAATTCGTGAACCCTTTTTGAGCTTGATTGTTACTTTATGGATTTGGTCAGTTTCCCTTTGTGTTTGTTGGTCGAGTGTTTTGATGTGAATTTTGTGTTATTAATGCATTAAAGATTTAATTCAGGTTAATTATGAGTTTAAAACAATTATATCTTATGAATATGAAATGTTAAATATACAGATATTTAATTAACGAAAATTAATTAAATATCATTGATTAATTAAAAGACTTAGTTAAAAATCTAATTATAAAAACAAAGGTTTAATTGAATATTAAATCAAAATTTAAATTATATGTTCAAACAATATAAATTGATATTAATTATCAACTTACTTATTAAGTGGTGCTAAAGATATTAATTATAATTAAAATATAATCATGCAATTATATGCACACCAGTTAAAAATAATTGATTTATCAGTTCTAAATTAGAAAGTTGAGTTAATAAACTAAATTGAGGGATTAGTTTATTTTTTTTAATAAATCAATAAATTAATATTTAATTATCAATTTGCATATTATTAATATGCTAAAAATATTAATTATTAATTAAATATTATTGTGCAATTAATTTGCACATTTAGTTAATAAATTTGAGATACAAGTTTAAAATTAAAAGAAGAGTGACTTGCATGAATTAGAATTATTAATTAAATACATAATTATTTTAAATGAAGAATTGATATTAACAAGGTTAGAGTTGAGATCTAATTTTTGTGATTTTGAGTTAATTATTTTATTGTTTTTAACAATTGAGTTCTTATTAGGACTTGCCGGTAGGCTAAGTACTATTGTATCACTTTTTAAATTTTTTATGTTAACTAGTGATTAAATGAACTCTTCTACACCAATGAAAATAAATTCTTTTTTATATTTCATTATAAGTTTTTTCATTTGTAAAATATAGATGCAAATTATTTAATTTTATAATATCTAGAAATTAATATTTGATCATCTCATTGGATGAATGCATTTGAAGTCTTATTACACGAGTGAACCAATTAAAATTTACCATGTTTGTTATTTATTGTCCTTTCATATTGCATAGTTTTCGGGTCTTGGAAACAATTTTTGTTTTTATCTTTAATTAGAATTTTCATTAATATTTTTCTTTTTTATATTAATTGTATATTAAAAATTTTAAATTATATTACATGAGTTTATTTTAGTATATAAGTCACCTTATTCTTAATTTTAATTACACGATCTTAATTATAATGATTTTAGGATTATAATAATTAAAAATAATTAAGATTATAAAAATAATAAATACTTTATAAATTTTAAAGTTAGTTGACCATGGAGGACGTCATACCAGTCATGAACTAAATATTTATTATTATTTCTTAATATTTAGATATCTACATTGGCATATCAATGTTATGTGATTTCATGTTGATACAAACAATATAATTTTCAATCTACAAATGTAAAGTTTATTATTTTCAAGATGTCTTTCAAATTTTTAATATTTAGATCATACATAATACATAATTCAAGGATTGTGATTCAAATACTTATTTTTCTTCAACATATTTATTATTGATAATTAAATTTTACATAGAAATAAGATTCTACAATTATGCTACATATAAGAATAAGATAATAACAAAATTATAGATAAATTATTAGATTGAATCCTAACTCTAACAATAAACTAAATCCAACCTTAACCCTCAACTAAATAGAATTGTACCGATAAACCTTGAATGAAATTGAACTCTAACATGAATCCTAATTAAATTGCCACCCTAGTTTCAAGCTCTAATAAAAAGAGTAAAAAGTGAAACAATGATTGAATATTCTTTTCTGAGTTTATAAGATATATTATGTGATTCATACTCATGACACTAACATTAAAATAGATGGGATTCTTGATTCTTTTTATCTTACATAACATTCATGTTCAAGCTTTGTTCCATTTGCAGTGACAAAGTATACAATTTTCTATACAATTGGAAGCATACCAATTACAACCATTATTGTGGATTTACATAAATACTAACAACAAATATTCAAAAACTATAAATAATTTTCTTAAAGAAAATATTTATTATTCATTGTTGTCAAAGGAAAAAAATGTACATAAATCAAAAAAGAAAATTACATTCATATCTTGTTCAAATTTTGTTATCTTAAAGACGATTGGTTGGGGCAAAATTAAAAATATAATTATATATTAAAAATATAATTTATATCATGTTATAATCTACAATAAAAGACATTTTAAATAACTTAAATTTAAAATAAATATTTTTAAAAATAATTCTATTTTTAATAGAATAAAAAAATTATTTAGATCAATCTCATGTTCAAAATAAATATTTAACCTAACCTAATAATATATTAAATAAATTAAAATAATTATTTAGTTTAATTTTTTCAAAATTATATGCTAATATAATTAAAACTATAACTAAAGGCAAGTACTTAGCCACTACGTGGCACTTGTTTCTAATTGTGAGTTGCATGTTTGAGTGGAGTTTGTTGGATTTTCTATATTGCAGTCATTTTTGGTCATTCTTAGGACATAGGTTTTAGGAAGGTTTTATAGGTTTGGCTTTGGATTGGAATTCAAAGAGTTTTTGTAAAGCTTGGGATCTTTGAGGTTTTTTGGATTTTGCATGTTGGCTTTTTTGTGTTTTAGATTCAACTTATGGGATTAAGGTAGGGGTTGAAAATCTTTGTGAAATTTTCCTCTTTGAGAAGATTGCTCTCTTCACGTCTTCCAGATAGTTATTATGTTTAGATTAATTAGAATGCACGTCTTTCCTTGTTTGTGAAAATTGAATGAAAGTCATTGTGGTCTCTTTATGTGTAAGAGATTTTATGGCTATGTTGAAATCTGGTTTAAAACCCTAAGCTCTATTTGAAACAAAATTGTACATTGAAATAATTGAGAAAATTTTAGAATTCAATCAACTAGGGTTTGATCTAAATTTTGGTTAAAAGTCTTTGAATTGTGAATATATCAAAATTGGAACTAGAAAACGGATTGGGTAAATTTATATTTGAATTCAATTTTTGAAAAGAATAAGATATATATATATATATATATATATATATATATATATATATATATATATATATATATATATATATATATATATATATATATATATATATATATATATATATATATATAAGATTATAAAAAAGGTGTTTTGAAATAAATTTTAAATTATTATTATTATTAATTATTAATTTTCTTATTATTATTTATTAATTTTTGGATTAAAAAAATTAAAAATAATAATAATTATTTATTAATTTTTGGATTAAAAATATTATTATTATTATTATTCATAATTATAAAAAAATACAAGAAAAAAAGAGAAGAAAGAAGAGTCTAATTGGACTACTGATAACAAAAGGAATGTCATAATCAGCTAGAACTTACAGTTGAGATTTATTTTAATGTAATTTAATTATGTTGTTGCTTAGTAATTATATTTAATAAATTAATTTATATAATGAACTTTATAAATTAATTTAGAAAGGTAAATCTTATTGATGGTTATTGGAATTTAATTATATTGTCAATTAGTAATTATACTTAATGAATTAATTTATATAATGAAAAGTATAAATTAATTTATAAGAGAAAATTAAATGGTTGTTTTACTTTTAGTGAAATTTTGATGTGGGTGTATTTTATAATAGAGTGTTTTCTTATTAGAATTTTATTTGGCCTTGTTGAATAAGGTCGGTTATGATAGATTGATGATGTAGGTGGAATCTTGTCTTTCGAACTTTAAATAATTTTATGAAATTAATTCTTTCGCACTTGAGCTCATATGTAATAAATTTATAACCATTTTGGTGTCTCGATTGTAAGAGTATTATTTTGGGTTTATCTGGGATTTATGTCATGTTTCTATTAAGTCCTCGATCTTTACGTTAACTACAAAAAGGTGACAACTATTATTTGTGTTGAGTCCTAAGTAACTTGTGTTAAAGTATTATTCATTCGTGTTTAATAAATGACGAGATAATCATGATATGCATATATATATAGATATATTTATATATATAAACTATATAATATAGTTGAAAAGTAAGTATATATTAATATGCATGTGTATAATAATATATATTATACAAAGTATGAATAAACTATTGGTTAAGATATGTTAACTAATAGTTATGTAATGAAGTGACATGACCATAAGTATATACGGTCATGTCTATTCATTACATGACTATTCACAATATACATATACTCTATTGTTATTGTAGAATCAATCAATAATGAAGGCAATTGTATTCTACAATATCAAATGAGTATATATTATCTCTATAGGACGATCTAGATTTCACAACATGGTATCAGAGCCAAGTTCCTTCTGTAAACCTTAACCGGTTGAAGGAAAGACCCGGGCAAGGATAGAGATCAAGTCATATGCACAATCTAACAATATTCAAAAAGAATGAGAGTAGTACGGAGAATGGGAACATATCGGAGTATTAGAGGAGGGAGTCAATGTAATGAGAAGGGGAATCGTGAAGAGTAGAAGATTTGAGAATTAATAACAAGAATGGAATGTTTTAGAGAACGATATTACTTGCTAGCCGAAAGGCACAACCACAGAGTCTTAATGTTTACGCCATGTTCGAATATAAGAAACATTTGCAATTGAATTGGCATTTATAATTGTTTTATTTGAATCGAATCTTGTTTGTTGTTGACAAATTCCGATTGCTAAGATCTATGAGTATTAGTAATCTAGAAAGTCTATTGTGAATCGATATATTTCAGGCATCCGAGCTTTTAGAGTCTGAATATAGAACCTTCCTGTATGCAATAGCCATATCGATAAAGAATTGGTAATCGAAGAAGCGCATAGCGGATTCAAAGTTGGTCGATGTAATACAAAACCTGTTGAATGGAAATCACCGTGGCGACAGCGATTGGTAGCGGCCTTTGGTGACTTGGTGACAATTCAAATTGGGTTCAATTCATCATACTGGTAATCCCGTGCCTGTTCATTTTAAGAGTAACCGTCATAATCTGTGTATTACTGAGGAAGTTGGACAAATGTGAAGTGGCCAACATGATCATCAAGCACTTGTAACACATATGAAGATGCAGGCCGATATCTAAAGGTGATCCATCGAGGAGTAAAAGAATTCAGACTATAGAAGCCGACAATGCCCCGAGTCTATGCATATTTAGGGAGGTCGATACTGAAGCAAAAGAAATGATTCTTAGTTGTGATGAACATGCGAAGATGGAGGATAAATGTTTTCACTAGTCAAAACCGAGAGTGCAAGGAGAACCCAAAATAAACTATAAGAGAATAAAATATAATCTCCCAACAAACTCCATGAAACAAGTGAAGAGGTTGCCCGTCACATTCAGGTTTGCAAGCGACCCGATCATTGGGTTTCTTTCATCGGATGGCAAAGCATGTAAGCCTACATTGCGATTACATAATTGTCATGAGTTTGAAATAATAGTTACAAGTTTCTTGTAATGTGAAAGGTATAGCCGACACTGAAATGGAAAGAGTGGTAAGATCAAAAGCAGACAAAAATAAAAAAAAGAAAACAAATGCTCGAAGTATTTCGTTATTACTTAATGAAGTAATGGACAGTAATCTGCCAGCGCAACAAGTGCAGTTGATGAGCAGTAATCTTTCATTTGTTTAATCACGTAGTGGATCGTGGGGTCACAACTTCTACGGATTCTCTGTAGATGTGACTGCCAACGTGTCATCTAACGTGGATGGTCACAATTCTTGTTGCCAAGTGGATGGTGCCCTCCCCAAAGAAGCACTAAATAGGTATTCCATAGAGAAAATGTATTTTTGGTACATTGTAATTGGACGCAAAAGAAAAAAAAAGAAAAGATGAAACAACATCAGATGCACTTGCAAATTGTGACGGCTCATATAAATCATTTGATATATATGGTTATCTATTTTTTGTGATGCAAAATGTAATGTTTATACATGCCATGAGTTGTAACCCAAAAATCTAATGGTGGAATTCTTCCATAAAAGGCCCCCTAAGGTTTCTCCAAAATCGAGCTTCAAAGTTCTTGTTGGGTAGAGGACTAAGAGAATTTGAATTGAATTTTCCACTGGCTTGGTTAGATCAATGAAGAATTTTATAGCTCTTTTCAGGATTCTCTCGACTTCTACGAATGTGTATTGGGTTTTGTTCCCATTAAGAGGCCTGGATCTTTCAACTTCAATGAAGCATAGAAGCATTTTGACTCTGGTGTCGAGCCCGTGGACTGATTGAAGCATTTGTATACAGGAGTAATGTTTATTTATATAGACATGTGAGTCATTCATTAGTCAATGGTGGCTACCTGTAAATTTCTTCCTTCCGTGAATATAAAAATCCACATCCGTAGTACATTGTGGTCTAGCATACACCTTCATTTTCTTATTGATTGGACCGTGTTCTCATGATAAAACAATAGAGTTCCAAAGTGAACTTCATGGGGACTCTTATTCTTATCGAGCTTGCAAAATGAAGTGATGCGGCTTAAGAGGAATATGATAGTGCAGTGTAGCAACGACCATTTGTGACGAGACTATTGAGAAGACAGAGATAGGAAAGTATGAAAAGGATAAAAACAAGAGAAGTATAAAATGCAGAGAACAAAATTAAAAGCAAGGAAAAATAAACAGAGGAATTAAATTGCAGTCGATTACTTATAACATTCGACCAACATATCTGCATATTTGAAGTGGCATAGAAAAACAATGTTGAAAGCATTATAAATTGGTTACCCACACATCATTCATATCATGCATAGCATCATTCAATGAAGTGAGAAGGATAAGTTAAGGTGTTTGTCCCCACTATCTAAGTTAATCGAAAAAAGGGGATATCACAAGTGGGATAGTAATTAATGATTAATATAATTAGCTACCGATAATGTATGAAGTCAACATTTAATCAGTAGTTATCATAATGAGATGTGATTTATAAAGAAGAAAATTGAAGACTTGATAAGAAGGATATAAGGAATCTTATAGCAGATTTCAGTGACACCTTGTTACAGATGCATGATCACCTTATTAGAAAATGAAGGATATCAAGTGACTATGGGCTCACTTTAAAGAAAGAAATATGTGAAACTTAAGATAAGTATTCATCTTTGAGTTAAATTTTTTATAATTTTGTAGTCATTTTCTTATATGTATTCATGTTTGTACTATAAGAGCTATTTGCCTTGATCTTTTCATTTGTCTCCAAGAATGTTCTTGTAGGAAAAGAAGAATGATGCAATCAAGGCATTATGCAGGGTTGCTCCGTACTATAATAAGTGCAGGATGATTCTTTGATCACAAGTACTTATGGACTGCTGAGTGTAGGGTCCATTGCACATGTGGCACTAACAGGCTCCTACAACTACACTACTCCAGATTTTGATTACACTACGATAGTGAAATTTCATAATAAGTACTCATGGATTTGTGTGCAACCTTTGGACTATAGTGAGATGGATTCTTCAAAATACTTTTTGTATGGGCTCACCTTACGAAAGGGAATATTAAAGGATGAAAGCATGAGAAATTCAGAGTAAGAGGGAGTCTTGACATCTTCAGAAAGTTTAAGAATTGATGAACTTGAGCTTCAGAGGGAGTAGATGATTCAGTCAACTTGTGACAAAATTGATCTTATTGATTGAGAGGGAGTTCACCATTTGAAGGTAAAACAATTCTGAGATTATAGTAGTGAGATGCACATGGATAGAATCTTTGATTGAGTCATTCCATACACCTTGAGACTTTAGGTTATTGAGATGAACATCACACTAGAGGTTTTTATTATCTTCCCTCAAGTCCAAGAGGGAGTGTTAATGGTGTGGCCTTGAAAAAGATCAAAATGCATCCTATGCTAGTCAATGTGAGTCAGCAACCTTATGTCTATTCAGATTATTCATGTATGAGACATCGATTCTCTTAGGAAGAAAGGTATGGAGTCACATCCTACAGTAACACTGAGATGAGCATATAAACAGGGTATGCCTTCGTGACAGAAGAGGAAGCGAAAGGATCTACATCAGTGGACATTCGAAGATCTTGATTCAAAGGGAGTAGACCATGTTTTGTTGGTTACCTAGTGATCAAGAAACTGTAGCAGAGAATTATGATGAATTACCATGTGAGAAGGCTATGCTTTCATGTCAGTGGGAGAAGCCAGAAGATCAAATTAAGATGGAAACCCAGGATCGTGGTCATATTAATTCAGAGGAAGTATTCCTGATGTTGAGGAATAAAGTCTTAGCTGAAAAGAGATTTTCAGCCTTAGTGATCTATCATTTTGTATCTTAAATGATTCTTGTCTTTGATAGACAAGTTTAAGGTGGAAGTCTTCCTCACTTGATAATAGTGAACCAAAGTGTCAAGATAGACTACTTAATTGTGTGTCCCGACTGTGCGGAGATCTTGACTCTTGTTATTACTGGATGTGTAATAATGAAACCATATCATGATAGACTACTTAATTGTGTGTCCCGACTGTGCGGAGATCATGATATTCAAGTCTATTTTCATGATGAGACTACATTAAATTGTGTGTCCCGAAGTGTCGGAAGTCATGGTAGACTTTATGGGCCCATTCATTTGTGTTATGAAAGGTGACGATCTTTCATGTGTGTCGGGTTACTATTTCAAGGTGACGATCTTGAAAATAGTTAACCAGGCTTCAAGATTGACTCCCGAAAGGGATTGTCCCGGATGTGCCGGATATCTTGTTGCTTATGTTATTACTGGACGTGTAATAACTTGTCAAGATCAACTCCCGAAAGGGTCTGTCCCGGATGTGCTGGATATCTTGACGCCTATCATGATCGACTCCCAAAAGGGTTTGTCCCGGATGTGCCGGATATCATGATATGAAAAGATTCTACAAATTCTATTAAACTCTCTCTCAAGAGGGAGTGTTAAAGTATTATTCATTCGTGTTTAATAAATGATGAGATAATCATGATATGCATATATATATAGATATATTTATATATATAAACTATATAATATAGTTGAAAAGTAAGTATATATTAATATGCATGTGTATAATAATATATGTTATACAAAGTATGAATAAACTATTGGTTAAGATATGTTAACTAATAGTTATGTAATGAAGTGACATGACCATAAGTATATACGGTCATGTCTATTCATTACATGACTATTCACAATATACATATACTCTATTGTTATTGTAGAATCAATCAATAATGAAGGCAATTGTATTCTACAATATCAAATGAGTATATATTATCTCTATAGGACGATCTAGATTTCACAACAACTTGGTCATCTTGTTTCTACATTTATGATGATTCTGTATGACGACCTTTGTGGATTATGTTTTACTCCATGTTTGGAGAGAGATTTTTGATGCTTTTGATGATCCCTACAATTTGAACTATGAGATTTGGTATTTGAGTTATTGAGATGTTCAGTATGGGATGGATAGTTTGGATCCTTGTATAAGATGAGGTTTTGTTTATTAGGCTCCAACACTTGTCTTTGATGACATTCATGGTTGACTGGTTTTTGAGCAATATTTTATGATTTTGGTTTTTCTTTTTCTTTGGTTCTTTTGCTGGGAGCATAAGGGTAGGTTATCTAGGAGTATAGAAGGGAAGTGGCTTACCGTGGAGGTGTTAGAGCCCTAAAGTGGCTGCCTGGGTATCCTTTGTAAGTTGACTTAATAAGTAATAACTTAATAAATTTATTAGGATAGAAACATTGAAAATAAATTGTGCCTCGCCCATGCCTTGAGTGCTAGTATAGGAAAGGATGGGAGTGGGAGAAGATGCTTTCCTGTCTAGATTGATGGTGAGGTCTAGCATAGTTGGTTTTCCTTGTCTATATGAAATGACCACTGATACTACATAGAGTCACTAGGGGGCAGGGTCCAAAGAGACTACCAGATGACCTTAGAGTTGACTCATGTGATGACACTTCCCTATATGTGTCCTAGGTTCCCACATTGCATTTGGTACACTTGATTTTTGTCATGATGATTTTTACTTGATAACCTTATATCCTTTACTACCATTTTATCTAGTGTACCATTGCATTAGTCTTTCTTGTTTGAATGTTTCCTTGAGTGAGGCCTGTTGTTACCTCCTTAACACGGTGGGAGTGGACTTCTTGGTTCCACATGGTCGGGTGGTAGTGATTCTATTACCATTGAGATTTGACATTCGTGACTTGGTGCCTGGATAATCCTTGATACTGCTTCTATCTTCTTGTTCTTTGCTTGGAGACTTTCTCATGAGATGTATATCTTGTATTCCATGTTACGTATTGGTTAGTGACATTGATTTCAAGAAAATGTATATGTACTTGTATTGTATTATTGTTATCCATGCGATATGTGTAGTGGAAGTTGTATTATTATGTATACCATGATGTATCCGTTGTACTTTATAGATTGTATCTTTGGTTATATTGATGTAATGAATGTATCTTATTATTCAATTGACACGAATATGGTAAGTGTACTTAATAATTTGTGATCTTTTCATTATGATTAAGTAAAGGATTAGGAATACTTTAATTTGGGTTTTAAAATGAACCTATGATATATCATGTGATTATGTGTTGGATTGTACTTAGTAGATTTGTTAACTTATATGTAGTTCTATGTCATGGAACCCTTAAGACTTGTAATATGTTAATGAGTTAAAATTATGAGTATGTATTGTCTTATGTTAGATTTATTCCGCATTGATATTCATTATTGATTGGAAAATTTTAAGAAAAAAGCTATTCAGTAAACTTAATAACATGTTTTAGGTTAGTTTCTCTTGGGTTCCTTGGCGGGGCATTACCATTATATTGCAACTAAACATTTATGTCTTTTATTTCTCTTAAATGTCTTTGAGATATCACTTTGTCTATTGATTGTCATAAGTGAAATACCTACTGAGGCTTGATTCGTTGTTAGGACCCGTGTTAAAACCATTGGGATCTTTGACCACATTGTTGCTCATGAAGTTGGTAATCATCTATATGAGTGTTTTATTGTGAGTGATTAGTTAAGACTTTTTCTTGTATCCCTAGTGTGGTTTGTATGTGTAAATGATTGGTGATCATGTTTAGATTGTCTCATTCGACTTAGCATTCCATTGATGAGTGATGAATTTATAAGTTCCTTCTTGGTGTTGAGTGTCCTAGTTTGAGGATCTCCTTATTGATGACCCATATCTCTTAAAACATTATATGTTCTTGCGTGACCCTATTGCTATGTCCCTAGTGACATAATATTGTTATTTGTTGATGACTAGAATTATATGTTATTGATTGGATCTTATTGGAGTGTTGCATGTTGTATTGTGTGAGTGTTAAAAATCAAATTTGAAAGTATAGGATTGATTTTGAAATTAGGAAATAATTAATAATAATTTTATTTAAGTTGAAATGTATTGTGCATTAATTAGAAATAATGTATCATTTATTATGAGATGTGCATTTATAATATTAGATGTGTTTATCATGGTAGTAGGCCAATTGGGTCAATGACCTCGGTCCCCACTTGATTTAGGTATTTCATTCATATGAGAACCGTTGTAGCATATAACCTAATTGTAGTATTTTTGAAGAATTGAATAAATACATTTGCATATGATTACATAAAAGATTATGTAACAAGACAGGTGTTTTGATTGTCTATTGTGTTTGGGTACCTTCTCTAACACACCTAGGACAAGGTACCTTTGGATGTCGTGAAACAGTTACTCCCTCGAGTGTGGCTACCACTAGTTGTATGCACCCAAAAATAGTCGCCTAGACTTTGGGCCCCATTTATTTGATTTATCAACCATGAATTAGTTTTATCAATAATCAATATTTTCAACATTATCAATTTCTTAATCAAATCTTAATTTCGATCATATATTGGATTTTTATCCTATGAGCTAACCATTTTATGCTAAGTTTTTATTTATTTAAAATGAATATTTCCTCTCCTTTTATTAAATAACAAGCCCCACCTTTTCTCCTTATCCTAAGTTGCACAAATAAAGTATTATTCTTATTTTATAAAAAGGGAAAAAACACTTTTTGTCTCATATGGACACAAAAGTCAACTCCTATTTTCTCATTGGAGGATATTTGTGCACAAGGATCAAGCTTCCATTTTTCTCCACCGTTGATTAAGTCTTTTGCCTCTTAATCTCAATGGTCTATTTCACCTCACTTCTTATAAAAGGAGAGCTCTCTCCTTTTTTTGCATCCATCTCTTTTATGCTAATGTTATGCTGCAGGTTTTCTAGGTTATTTGGAGCTTATTGAAGACATTCCACATCAAGCTTTGAAGACTTGCTTTTCATTGTTGCATCTCATTTAGTTTCATAGTTCCTTTGTTTAGTTGCATAATCATGGCATATCAGTTTAGTTTCCTTTTATGCAATAGTTTAGTCTCACATAGCTTAATTAGGAAGATTGTAATCCATTGCTATTTCCTTTCATAGTTGCATTGTAATTTCATTTTGATAGATTAGTCTTGCATATTCATATTAGTTTGCATTGCATTTGCATACTTTGATTCAACTTGGGGATATTGGCATTATTGCCCTTGTCTTTAGATTTGAATCTCTCATTGTGTGGTTGACTAGCAAGGTCACTAGTTTGTAGCTCTAGCTGAGAGCAAATTTATCAAAGTCCCTTGCAACTCCATGCATAAAGAGCTATGAGTTTCTTTGTGAGGCCTCATTGTTGAGAAAATTTGCATGTAATGATTCATAGAAGTGTGGTCACTTTTACACCATACATTTTTGGTGCCCACCGTGGGGCAGAGTAGATAGACTTTGTCCTTTAGTTTCTTGCATTTTGATCATTTTTTGGATTAATTTTCAGATATTTGGCATTCTCTATTTTTTGTCTCAGAGTATCGTGCGACACTTCTCAGGTATATCACATGATAGACCTTATAATACAGGTGTGACACTTCACGCAAAGGAAAAATTGCTCTCCAGTATTAAGGTCTGTCGCCTGGCATCGTGCAAAGTATCACTCGCTTGTTTTGCAGTGTATCGCCCAGACTGAGGTATATCGCCTGGGTACAGGAAACTGTGTCACGCGATTCTGGTGAAGTCTGAGGTATATCACCTGATTTGACAGAGAGTTGCAATTTGAGTTTTATTATCCGAATCTGATCATATTTAGTTTGCTGGTTTACTTTATTGCATTTAGATAGATCTAGCTTGTATTTCTTAGCCTAGATTAGTCAGTTTTTTTTGCATCATTTCCATTTAGATTTTGGATTTCCCTAACCATAATTGTCTAACAAGTTGTGGTTGTAGGGGCTTTTCTTGAAGGAGATTGCCATAAATTGCATACTAAAGGGCTACTAATGGTTTTTGCAGGGCTGCCCAAAGCATAATCAAAAGCAAAAAGAAATTTTTTTCAAGTGTTTGTGATTTATTTCCTTTCAAGTGTGGCATCTACTAATTGTTTAAGGAATCTTAATACCTTGTGGAAGAGATTTTGAGGTGGTAGGAGAAGTATGCTCTTCACCTTTAGGTGAACCAGAAAATCTTGACCCATCTTAAGGTTTTGGAAGCAAGGGGGTAATTGAATTTTCTTGGTGTGTTTGGGAGAAGTTTTTGAGATAGGGGAGTATGCTCTTCACCCTTGAGGTGAACCAAAAACCTTGAATCTCAAAAATCATCCACTCTTTGTTTAGATTTAGAATCCTTTAGCAGGCCTGCTCTTGAGCAATCAAGAGGAATGACCCAAGTGGGGACAAGCCTTTTTCCAGCTATTCCAACTCACTATAATCTCAAGGCTACCTTGGACACTAAAAACCTAGGTAGACATAACACTTGTCTTTGCTTGATGTGAGTAGCTCATGGGATTGCGACCATGGGAAAAACATTGAGCAAGAATGCTTAAGGTACTCTTGAGGCCGTGAGATCCGAGTCCTCTATGAGGAGCAAGAGGGGTGTTATGAACATAAGACATTACTAAGAACCATAGGTTAGAGGCCACCTATTTTAGCCACTTATCTTCTTAGTGCAAGGATTGATCCAAGTGGACTAACCCAGATCACCTCAAGATACTCACCATATGTGTCCCTTTGGTTGTGTTGTTTGACACTTCCATGACAAAGCCAATATCTCTTGTGGGTAACCACTTGGTGTGAGGCAAGGGGGCATCAAGTTGTGGGCTAAGTTGGTAAGTATTGAGCCTTGTCTTGTAGGTAGATATTGCTTGAAGTATTTTCAAATGTGCTAAACCAGTGTAAACATTCTCAACTTACAAACAATCAGTAGCTTCCATAGGGTGCAATTTTATTTTTGATATCACAAGTGTTTGTCTTGGCGAGGTTGCTTTTGCCCTTGTTTCAAGTGTTTGAAGATATGTTTGATCACCTACTGTTTGCAAACCTGTCCAATTGCTATTAAATTTGTGATTGAAATCAGACATTTTCACCCTCAAATTCAGAAACTTGAAATCAGACCTTAAAAACTTGAAATTTTGCACACATTTGGTTAAAAACTGCATCAGTATCGCCTGCTTAAGAGAGAAATATCGTGTGATAGTTCACCTGGAACTATATCGCCTAACAGTTGTTAAGTCTATCACCTAGTAGTATCGAGGTATATCACCTAGTATTGTGCGAAGTATCGCCCGGTCCTAGGTTTATCGCCCAGCCTGCCTAGAGTATGTCGCCTAGAAGTTTTCAGCAGTATTTTTTTAGTTTCAGTCATTAAGTTTCTTTTCGTACGACCTGACCTTTGAGTAGGATATCTGATCTTGTTGTTAGAGACCTATTTTGACTGCAAATTTCTGATTTTAGCCTTCTAGGGATTATTTCAATTGATTTATAAGGTTGCCTTGAAAATAATTTGTCAACTTAGAGAGGTATTCCTAGTGAAAAGTTTGTCTTCAGAATTGTTGATTACACTCTTGGAGAATTCTGATCCTACTATTGTCCAAATCATTTTTCATATATCTCAATTTCAATTTGAATTTTGGCTAAGTCCAACCTCCTGATTCAAAAGTGCAAGGGTATTCACCCTTTGATTTGAAGCACCTCTTTGACAGTGTTGGTGATGCCTTTTATTTTTCTATCTTTTCATCTTCTCTTTGGACAATAGAGAATCTTAATTATCCTAGGTTGGAATTGACACTTTGAGAGATTGACCCATCATTAAGAATCTCTTTCTTTCATGTCAGTTATAATAAGGTACCAAGTCAATCAAGGGAAGTGACCCCCTGTTGTCTTTAGCCAGTTACCACCAGTTAAGACTCGTCAACAACACAAGGGAAAAGAACCCCTTTTCGATCAATCTCCTAAAAGTGAATCTGAGGTTTGTTTTAATCCAAAAGGTAATCCTAGTGAAGTGAGCACCTCTTTAGCACCACTTTCATCAAGTATGGACATGAGTTACACTTTCACTCAACAACAAAGAGAAGCCATGAATCAAACTCTTGAGGATATTTTCCAACGACATAGGAGTACCAGAGTGTATGGTGGTTCTTCTCATGCTAGTCCACCCGGGTCACCGCCCAACAACATAAGGTATTTTGATGCTCATCAACGAGCTGAGAGACATTATAGTCAAACTCACTTAGATTCAGGGTCACAACACGAGGACCAGAACAACGAATCTAGTGACCATCACATCAACGCAGCCAAAACAATAAGGCATTCAAGACAATCTTCTCCACTTAAAGATACCTCTCAATATGCAAATATGAGATTGAAAAGTGTTGAAAGGGAGAAGCAAGCCTATCTAGATGAACAAGCCACCAAAAAGGAAAAATTTAGACAACTAGAGGAAGAGGAACGTGCATTATTGGACATAAGAAAAAGAGTCACCCAAGAAGAAGAAGATATGCTCTATGCACAACAACTCCAAAATCAATTTAATGGGAGGGGTACCAATAGTGGGACCAACTCACCCCCATCTACCCATTCACCAAGTCCTAGAAGAAGGTCAAGGATGCCCTCAAGGTCCCCAAGTCCTAGAGGAAGAAGGACTTTAAGATATGATCACCATAGGAGACGGTCACCTCATAGACTTTCACAAAAACCCTCCCAATGAGCACATCATGGTTCATGACATGGAGGAAGTTATGCCAACTTTGATAAAATGGATTTTATGACTATGCAACAAGAACCATCTTTTCAAGCATATGTGGAAAGATATGTGGAACAAAACAAGGACCAATTCCTAGAAAGTCTCATCAACAAAGGTGCTAAGGTCCCATATAATTTTGATGACCACCAAAAGATTAAGAAACAAAATCCTTCAACCAATGAGGTGATCATGAAAATGCAAAAGGATATAGAAAGGATGAGGGCTCCTAAGAGCACATTTAATTTGGACTCCATATGTCCCAACCCTATAGACAAAAGTGTGGTGATGATTGAATTTCCTAAGAAGGTTGAGTTCCCAACTTATGACAAATATGATGGCATTGGTGATCCTCATGACCATGTTAGACAATTTTATATAATGAGTTTTTCTTTTCATCATGAAGACTCCTATTTAATGAGATTATTCCCAAGGAGTCTAAAAGGTCAAGCTATGGAGTGGTTCACCAACCTTACTCCTCAAGTGAAGACATTTAAAGAACTTGTCCAAAGATTTGTCCAACATTTTGCTTACAATCTATCTAGGTCAGTCACAATGCTTGATTTGTGCAAACTCAAACAAAATCAAGGAGAACCTTTTGTCACCTTCTTGCAAAGATGGAGACGGTTATGCTCAAAGTATCCTAGGACAATTCCTGAGGAAGAAAGAATAGACATCATTGTGAGCAATTTAATACCAAAGCTAAGCTATGAGGTTAGGAAGATCCCATTTAATTCTTTTGATACCATGGTAGAAGTGGCATGTCGCATAGAGGATGTCCTAAAAGAACAAGGAATTTTGGCTAAACCAACTAATAACAACAATGGCCAAAACAACAACACTAATGGTAATAAGGACAAAAAGAACCCTTATTGGAACAAGAATAAGCAAGTGGTCAATGATGGAGTTGTTGACTCATCTCAACCTAAGAATGAAGGAGTTCTTAATCTCTCTAATGCAATCCAAGCCATGAAGCTGCAAACATCTTTAGCACAACAAGAGAATAAACCCAAGTATCAAGTGAGACCTAAAATAGAAAAGAGGCAATTTACCAAACTTGGGGACTCCTATGTAGACATTTTCAAGATGTTAATTGCTCATAATTTGGTGCACCCCCAAGATCCTGCAAAGCACCGCATACCAGATCCTAAGCCTCATTGGTGGGATGAGAAGGCTTTTTGTGTCTTTCACAATGGAATTGGACATGATATAGAAAATTGTTTTAAACTTAAGCATCTTGTCCAAGATCTTATTGAAAGTGGACGATTACAATTTGATGGTTTAACCACTAATGCGGATCATAAAGCTTTTAAAGAACCCTTGCCCAAATATGAGAAAGGAGAGAATTATAGCAATAAGAATGGCAAGGCTGCTATTAATTACACCTACACAAATGCGGAGAATGTTATTAACATGCTCGAAGTTGCTGATGATAATGTCAACATGATGAGAGGGAAAGACCCTTATGGATATGATGTGGATTCAACTCCTATGCCTGATGAAGGATCCATTGTGGTCCTAAGAGGTCCTCACTCACGAAGGATGTCTCAACCCCTCAATGCCATCACTAGGAGTCAGTCTCAAGATCCCATTGTTATTAGAGGTCCTAGCTCTAGTAAATCTAAGCAGCCCGTGTCAAAAGGTGTTCTCCCTAAATCTACCATTGGTCCTGATTTGAAATATAACCTTATTGATCAATTACAATGCACACCAGCACAAATATCTATTTTTGAGCTTTTGGAATTGTCCCCCAGGCATAAGCGTGTCCTTGAGGATGCCTTGCGAGTGGCTAATGTCCCTAATGATATAGATGTAGATCAATTCCAGAATATGGTCAACCACTTGGCTAGCCCTCACTACCTTACATTCTCAGAAGAAGATGACAAGTCATTAAGCCACCCACATAATTTGGCCCTTCATATAGAGGTTATGATCCAAAAGACCTGTGTCAGGCGTGTGTTGATAGATGGGGGTGCTGGGCTTAATATTTGTTCTTTGAGCTTATTGAAGGCCTTGGGTTATTTAGAAGAAGTCATTGATAGAAGGAAGAAGATAACTATCAAGGCTTATGATGAAGAAAAATGTAGTTCTAAAGGATTGGTTGTTCTTCCTATCCGAATTGGTCCTATAGAGAAAGATATTTTGTTTCAGATTGTTGATGCCGGTCCTTTGGCTTACAATATTTTGTTAGGTAGACCATGGATACATGAGATGCAAGTGGTCCCATCTACTTATCATCAGTGTGTAAAGTTCCCTTAGAATGGAATAAAAGTCTGCATACCTAGGGACAACACACTATTAGTTAACACAATCTCAGCAGGGTCTCACATTCCTTTGAATAGGGAGGCTAACACTTTTGATACTACATTTGAACAATGCAAGAATAAATTCAAGACCATAGATCTTGGTATGGGGGATTACAAATTGGATTCATTCACAAAATTGCCAATTTCCCCTAGGTCTTATGGCAAACATTCTCAAGAAATGAAGCCCTCGTCTTCAGCCATGACATTGTTTGATAAGTTTGTGGAATCCTCAGTTCTAATTCAAGACAAAAAAGAAGAGGTTGTCGTTAGGGACTGGATTTATCGAGAAGAGAAATACCTACATAATGAGAATTTTGCACCTTCCCCTAGAGCTTATGGGAGAGGGTATACATTGGTCAAGAATATGGGTTATCCAGGACATGGTCCCCTTAGTCATAGGTTGGATGCTAAGGCTAAACCTCTTAACCATACCCTTTTTGGATGAAGGGATAAGTCAACAGTTGGCTTAGGTTTTGAAAATAAGAAACAAAAAAGTGTCCCTATCTCAGCTGCGATGGACAATGACAATGACTCATACTACACACCTAATCTTTCTAATCAACAAGACATGTCTGATGATTGGGTGCCTTCAACAAATCTCCTTTGGGGAGATTCAAAAGATTTGAAAACTGACAGTACTCCTATCCTAGCTGCGATGGATAGTGACTATATGAATGCTAGATTGATAATGGAAAGTGTTGCTATCCTAGCTGCGATGGATAGTAATAATGCTAGTGTTAGAGAAGGGGAAACTCTTCCCAATCTTGAGGCTTCTACATCACAAGGACCAAATAATGATTCAGAAACAGACTCACATGAGTTCGAATGGGACTCACTTTCAGATGCAACAATTGATTTGGACATGGATGTTGTCCATACTTATAGTACTCAACCCGATGTGACCAACGAGCTTAGTGTAGGACTAGAGGATTGTACTCCTCGAATTGCCTTAGTTGACAACACTTCATTTGGTAGGACAAATCCTGACTCAGGTATCTTAGGAGGGGACTTGATGAATCCCGATTGTATGGTCACCAGAGATAACAAATTCCACATAAACAATGTTGAACCAGTCATTGACTTACCCCTTGTTCACTACGACCTAATTGACTGGTCTCAGCGACATCAAGAGCCTAAACTCGTCACTTTTCAGAATGACTACAAAATTGCCTACTATTTGAATGCTCTTGAACCTGTAGTCTCTTCCACTAGTGAACCGACAACAAGTATGACAGAGCCTGATATTAAGTACCTCAGTCTAAAAATAAAAGAAAGAAAAAAAGAAAAATAGGTCTGATGGTGAAAACCACTTTGTAGCGGTGTCATAACCAAAAATAGTAAAAAGAAAAGATGTATCCAAGGGTGAAAACCTCTTTGAGGTGCCTAAGGATGACGTACTTAATAACTTGCCAAGTTACTTCCAAGATAGGTCATCAGTTCTTATTGAGCCTACACAACCAGTGAATGTGTATATAGAAGAGGCTCCCCAAATAGTGCACCTAGCTCTGTCTCTATCAACTGAAGAAAAAGAAGCATATACAAAGTTTTTGCAAAAGAAGAAAATCAACTTTGCTTGGACATATTCAGATATGCCAGGACTTGACACTAATCTTATTATGCATCATCTATCTATAGCTCCAGGAATAAAACCGGTTAAACAAAAATTGAGGAAAATTCATCCTCACATAGCTCTCCTTGTTAAGGTTGAATTAGAAAAGCTCTTAGGAGCAGGATTTATTAGAGCTATCGACTATGCTAAGTGGATCTCCAATATTGTTCCAGTTTCAAAACATGATGGGTCCATTTGCATTTGCACAGACTTCAGAGACCTCAACAAAGCATGCCCAAAGGATGACTTTACACTCCCGAACATAGACATGATAGTGGATATGACGGCGGGTTATGAGATATACTCCTTAATGGATGGGTTTTCTAGATATAACCAAATAAAAATAGCTCCTGAAGATCAAGAGAAAATAGCTTTCACATGTGCATGGGGAATCTATTGTTGGAACGTCATGCCATTTGGCCTAAAGAATACAGGAGCAACATACCAATGAGCTATGACCACAATTTTTCATGATATGATGCATAAGAACATGGAATATTATGTGGATGATACCTTGGCTAAATCTAGAAAATGGGATACACACCTCGACGATCTGGAAGTAATTCTAGATCGCATGGCACAGTTTCAGCTTAGATTGAATCCAAAAAAGTGTGCATTTGGAGTTGCCTCAGGTAAACTCCTAGGATTCATAATTTCAGCAAAAGGAATAGAGGTTGATCCTGAAAAAGTCCAAGCTATATTAGATATGCCACCTCCAAGAAATGTTAGTTAGATGAGAATTCTTTAGGGACGACTCCAATCCATAAGGAGGTTTATTTCAGAGCTTGTAGATAGAGCACAACCATTCAATAAAACATTGCACAAGGGAGCCACATGTGCTTGGAATGAGGATTGCCAAATGAGCCTTGATCAAATAAAATAGTATTTGGCCAATCCTCCAATTTTGATGCCACCTATTCTTGGGAAACCATTGATTTTATACATTTCAGCAATAGAGTCTTCCTTGGGGGCATTGTTGGCTCAACTAGATGATACTAGGAAAGAAAGGGCCATTTACTACATTAGTCGTACTCTAGTATCTTATGAGATCAATTATAATAGCATTGAAAAGTCTTGTCTGGCAGTAGTGTTTGCTTCCCAAAAGTTGTGACACTATATGCTTTCTCATACTATACATTTGGTTGCAAAAATTGATCCTCTTAAGTACTTGCTTATTAAGGTTTCCCTCACGGGTAGGCTTGCCAAGTGGATGATGGTTTTATCTGAATTTTACATAGAGTACATTGAAAGAAAGGCCATAAAAGGGCAAGCTATTGCTGACCAATTAGCTGAATTCCCAGTTAAGGATAGTACGCCTATTAAGGTAGAATTCCTAGATGAACACATACTGTATATGACTACTTGCACTTGGAAGATGTTCTTTGATGGTTCCCACATGCAAAATGGATCAGGTGCTAGAGTATTATGTCTCTCCACATGGGTACAACATTCCAAAATCTTACAAACTTTTATTCCCATGTACAAATAATATTTTCGAATATGAAGCTTTGACCAATGGATTGAAAATGGCTATAGAATGGAACATAACAGAGTTACATGTCTTTGGGGATTCATAGTTAATTATCAACCAAGTCAATGAGGAGTATCAAACCAAGGATGATAAATTGGTACCTTACAAAAAGATGGTTGAATCATTGAGACATTACTTTACATTTGTGACATTTCAACAGATCCCTAGGATAGAGAACAAAGCTGCAGATGCTATGGCCACATTAGCTTCACTCCTTCAGTTGGAACAACATGAATCAAGATTTGAATTCCTAGTGGAAGAGCTACACCATCCCATATTTGACTCATCTGAAAGCCATGTCATTTGTACCCTGGTCACTCATGAGTCTTCCCGATATGGTGCCATCTATTCATATCTCCGTGATGGCATCATCCCTGACACATTCAACCATTCTGAACATCGAAACCTTGTCCATAATGCCTCTTTCCACACCCTTATCTCTAGTGATTTATATAGGAGGGGTTTAGATGGGACACTTCTTAGGTGCTTGGAAAAGGAGGAATCCAACCAAGCGTTAGCAAACATCCATGAGGGCATTTTTGGTGGACATTCCAATGGTCTTGCCATGGCCTGAAGGTTGCTTAGGGAGGGGTATTACTAGCCCACAATGCAAACAGATGCAGTAGCTTTCTCTAAGTCTTGTGAGAAATGTCAAAAACATGGAAACCTAATTCATACTCTAGGTACGGAGCTAATTCCTTCTATATATCATTGGCCATTTCAGTGCTGGGCCTTTGACCTTGTGGGGAAAATTCACCCCAATTCATCAAGTGGGCATAAGTTTATCATCATAGCTACTGATTATTTCATGAAATGGGTAGAGGTAGTCCCTCTTTCTGTTGCCTTGGGCAAGACTGTCTCACTATTTATCTTGAATCATATTGTTTGCTAGTTTGGAGTGCCTTATGAGATTATTACTGATAATGGAGGTCAATTCAAGAACAAGGACCTAAAGCATTTATGCAAAAAGTTTAAAATCAAACAACATTGGTCCTCTATCTATTTTCCACAGGGAAATGGACAAGCAGAAGCCTCTAATAAAACCATTCTCAAGATTCTTCATAGAACAATACACAAGAATGGTAGGGATTGGCACTTACAAATCAATCCGACACTATGGGCCTATAGAACTAGCATTCATACACCTACGGGAGCCACTCCTTTTTCTCTTACCTATGGTGCTGAAGCAGTGTTTCCTTTAGAAGTAGAGATACCTTCACTTAGAATCTCTCTCAAAGGTTTGATTACATATGAGAATTACCGCGCCATGAGGTTACAAGAACTAGAACTTCTAGATGAGAAGTGTAAGGCTTCCTTTGATCACATGAGAGTATATCAGAAGCGTATGTCCAAAGCATTCAACAAGAAGGTTTGCCCTAAAGAATTTCAGATAGGTGATCTTGTTTTGAGAGAGAACCCTAAGAATCAATAGAACAGAGAACAAAAGGGCAAGTTCGAACCTAATTGGCTTGGACCATACATTATTACAACAACTTTTGGTACAGGTGCATATTTACTGTCGAATGAAGATGGAGAACAGCTCCCTGAGCCCATCAACATTTTGCCCCTAAAGAAGTTCTATCCTTGATGCCCGTTTCTACCTGGGGGCATCCTTTGTACATATTTTATTGATCCTGAAAAAAATACCAAAAAAATTCATATATGATGTTGAAAAAATCATAAAAAAGCATATACAGTCCTGAAAAAAATACAAAAAAAAATAAAAAATAAAAAATTCAAAAAAATAGAAAAAGTGCCTTGGTGAAAACCTGGAAACAGGCGCCTTGGTAGCAAAAATACAAAAAAAGAAAAAAATCAAAAAATGAAAAAAGAATCCAAGTGGTGAAAACCTGGAAACAGGTGCTACTTGAGGCCTTTGCACCCTTGTCTTTTAGCATGTGTCCTCGACACTGAACCTTTCTCCATCATACCTTGACCTTATTTGACTTGGTCTGGAATTGGTCTTTATCTTTGTCTAGGGGGCATAACTATTAGCATAGGACCTTTAGGTGTGTTTGTCTCTTGGGGCATTTCACAAATCGGTGTTTTTCAACACCACCCCAAATAGTGTTTCTCAACACTACCCTTGCGTTGAGTGTTTCTTAACACTTATCAGATATCTTACCCAATAGTCTATGTGTAATGCGATATTTCTCATTGGCAGATGTGATAACTAGAGTTTGACTCTATGACCAACACACACACACTTAAACAATCAACTCGTTGAGATATGTTGACTTTATTTTTCTTTGTGTGCTGTCTATGAGGATTTCTTTGATGAGTGGTCTCTCCCTGAGAAGTTTTCGATGATGCATAGCTAGAAGACTGAGGGTATGAGAACATGTTTTATTTCTTTATCTACTTATGGGTATATCTCGTTGATCCTGACTATCATGAGCATTTATGCTGGTCTTCCTTGACACTAAGGATTGACAAGATATTATCCTTGACTATTTTATGCGAGTGCATGCTTCTAGCTATCCTAACTTTAATGTGTCTTGATACAAGCATAATCTCGCCATAACAAAATTAGGTGATCTCACTGTACTAGTCATCTTGACCTCCATGTTTTTGTTGCCTAGGTGTGATTTCCACATTTTTATCTGATAAAGATCATACTCATATCCACATAGTCATGCTAGTGTGCATTGTATGATCTTACGGCACTACCTAATGCTTGATGATGATAATTAGATGTCTATAAACGTTGTGACCTTGCAAGTCAACCACTTTTCATAGTAGCTTGCATTTCTAGGTTCATGATTAGTCTAGTTTTGCACTTTGCATATGGAGAGAGCTCTCCATTTTCATCTCACATGGACCTATCAGTCGACTGTGCTCATCCTTCCCTTTTCTTCTCGATCACATCTTTCACTCCTTATCTTTTTCATCTTGAACCTGTTCTTGTCATCAAAAGGGGTTAATCATATCATCATGTCTATCTTTCAAAAAAATGTCATTTTCAGAAACATGAGTCTATATCATATATATGAGAATTAAACATACATCTATGAGAGATAACATACATAAGCACATACATAAACATTCTAAGCGAAGTAAGACAAGATGATACATATGAAAACTGATACACATCCAAGTGAGACAATCAAATATGATACATCAAACATCCAATATATCTCATATATAAAAGCAAAGTCATGGTACAATGTCATCACTGATATAAACCATACAAATGAGATCCCAACTGGATCAAAAGTCTCAATAGCATCATTTGACATAAATCTAAGCCTAAGCCTTAAACCTAGGATGCGCTAGCACCATCATGTGGTGGAGGTGGAGGTGGAGGAGGTGGGGCTGCTGCCCTGTCATGAACCATGTCTAATGCCCCTACCCTCTGAGAGTAGGACGGTGCTCTCTGACCCTCTAGCACTACCTGGAGATAGAGTTCATGATAATATGCAGCTCTGGCTGTCTCCTGTCGGATCTCTAGTGTAGCTACCTATGCTACCATCTCACGGCGTGCTATCTCTGCCCTGAGATCTCTCATCTACTGATCTCTCTCTGATCTCAGATTTGCTAGCTACTAAACCCATACTACTATAGTGACCCTCAGCTATTGAATCTCTTCCTCAAGAGTCTGAATGCGGGCTCTCAAATCATCCCCTACAGATGGATCCACCTATCCCTGTACCTGCTCCTGAGAAGGTCTCTGCACCTCCTCACTCCCTGAACCCTGACCTTGTGGCCGTTTCTGGCCACCAGCTCTAGATCCCTCTCCCACCTCTCTAACCTAGCCTCGTCCTCTATCCTCATCATCTCCTCTATCTCCTCCTCCTAGGGAAACCTGTGCTGCATCTGGTATAGTAAATCAAGGGAATGGTGCCCTCCATCACTCTGCCCTATGTGCTGCATCAGCTCCCACATCTGCCATGTCTGGGAGATACTCCTAGGGCTCCCTCTTGATCCTAGCTATCTCCTCAATAGCCCGCTGATAGTCTAACATGGGTAGCCACCCATGTCCCTCCTCATCTCTGGCCCTCACATATGTAGTGGTCTCTGTAGAGACTCGCTGCTACCTCCCAAATTGGTGCCATACCCAAGTGATGTAGAACCTCTCAACAACCTCTCAGTGTTGGCCTACCAGTGGCTGGGTACACAGCATGTAGCTCAGCTCATCCTCTACATCACCCCATGCCTCAAAATCTCTGTATGGCCTCCATGTGAATGAGGTCATCTCATCTAGAATCTGCCTATAATGTGTCACATCCCCTGTGCGAGCATGTGATATGAAACCTACATATCTATAAATATATGGGTATCTCCTCTCTCTCAGCTGAAACTTGGGGTGCATCACAACAATGTGCTCCCATGCCCACACCTGTGCCAGGATGGCACCACATGCCCATGTCTGACCATCCTTGTAGATGATCTCATGTAGCTCATGATACATCTCTGCTAGTATGGCAGGACCCCATGCCATACGTCGTGGTCTCCTGACCAAATCCACCAGTAGTCTACCCCATCCTAGAGGGAATCCCTTCTGACTGCAATCAGTCATCAGGATCTGTGAGATAAATGATGCCACAATGCATGGCACCAGGAAGTCTCTACCAAAATCATCTATCAGCCTCTCCCAGCTGACATGCCTATCCAAAATGGTGACATCCTAGAACATCTCCTGTATCAATCGTCGCCCCTCGGTGGCATCCTGGTCATAATACACCTTTGCCAATACACAAATCATGTTAGTTTTCATCATATGAAAACTTCACACTTACACAATTATATCCCAAAACATGATTTTACTTACAAGCTCACCATGACATGGTACCCGCAGGATCCTGTAGACATCCTCTAATGTGATGGATGCCTCTCCTGTCAGCAAGTGAAATGTGTTGTGCTCACTATGCCATCGCTCTGCCAAGGCTGTCAGTAGCCCGTGATCAGCTCTGATGTAGGGGAACCTCAACAGGTACCATAATCCCATCACTCTGATGTCATCCTCACCTAGATCATCTAGGTTCTAGACACATCTCAATCCCACCACCTTTGGCGCTCTAATGATCAATGTCGGAAAGACCTGTTGCAAATCATTCAACCAAGCCATATGTCAATGCATACTATGATGAAAATCAGTACAAGACACTTAAAGCACAACTATTGTCTAGACCCATGTCTTACTTTGCTCAAAATGATCCAAATATTAAGTTTTACGGAGAAGTATTGTGTGATACTTCTCTCTATATCAGTGCAATACACCTTTGGCCGTGCGATACTTCACCCGGTATCGTGCGATATTTCACCAACTATCGTGCAATACTGGTGTCTAGTTGCACGCGATACTTTGGGGACCCGCAAAGTATCACGTGATGTTTCTTCCCAAAGGGCGCAATACTTCTAAAGTATCATGCGATAGTTCGCCTAAAACTAGAAATTTGAAAATTTAAAAATTTTCAAAATGTGCTAAATTTGCATTAATTGTTATAAATGACTCAAACAACGGCTAGTTTTCAGATACATACCGGGGCACCATAATGTGGAGGCTGGTTGTGCAACCGGGAATGCTCAAATCGGTGTCTGTGGATGGGAACTCCTGCTGGTTGAGCCATTGCTATCTCTCAGAGCTCTAGATTCTTGAATAGTTAAAAGTCAAATGATTTTGAAAATGACATTTTCACCCCTTATATAGCATTTTGACTTTTTGACTAATTTTCAAAACACCTCAGAATTGCATGAAAATTGCACCCCTAGCTAATTTCGACGTCCTGGATCCATTTCTGGACTCTAAATCAAAATCCAAGGTTATCTTGATTGTCAAAATCATGTTTCAAAATTTTCCCCTTCTTCTGAGCAGTTGACTGACTTTTTGAGGCATAATCCAATTTTCGATGGACTTTCTTCCTTCCATGTCTCTCAAATTTTCTAGTCTTTCATTCGCTCTATTTCTAGTCTTCTATTTCTTTTCTTCTACTTCCTCACTGGGGTATGTTTTCATGACCTAATGGTTATCCTATTATCATTTATCTTCAATTATGATTTCATTTTGATTTGATCATCTTTTATCGATTTGCTATTCTCCTCTATCTGATTTCAATTTCAATTCCGAGGGGGCAGTACCTTTTGGATTCTCATCCCCGATTCTCTTGATTTTCCTGATTTAGACATCTTTTGTGAGCTTTTGCTAAAATTTGAGATTCTTATCTCTTACTTTGAATGTGATCCCAAATCGACCTCATGTTCAAAGGCCTTTGTTTATGTTTGTCTGGGTGTGATCCTGAATCGACCTCATAGCTAAGTTATTTTGTGATCCCAGATCAATCTCACATTTCAACTTCATTCTTTGACTACATGTGTTCCCATATCGATCACACATTAGTCAAAGAGGGGCAAATGTATGCACCCAAAAATGGTCGCCTAGACTTTGGGCCCCATTTATTTGATTTATCAACCATGAATCAGTTTTATCAATAATCAATATTTTCAACATTATCAATTTCTTAATCAAATCTTAATTTCGATCATATATTGGATTTTTATTCTATGGGCTAACCATTTTATCCTAAGTTTTTATTTATTTAAAATGAATATTTCCTCTCCTTTTATTAAATAACAAGCCCCACCTTTTCTCCTTATCCTAAGTTGCACAAATAAAGTATTATTCTTATTTTATAAAAAGGGAAAAAGCACTTTTTGTCTCACATGGACACAAAAGTCAACTCCTATTTTCTCATTGGAGGATATTTGTGCACAAGGATCAAGCTTCCATTTTTCTCCACCGTTGATTAAGTATTTTGCCTCTTAATCTCAATGGTCTATTTCACCTCACTTCTTATAAAAGGAGAGCTCTCTCCTTCTTTTGCATCCATCTCTTTTATGCTAATGTTATGCTGCAAGTTTTCTAGGTTATTTGGAGCTTATTGAAGACATTCCACATCAAGCTTTGAAGACTTGATTTTCATTGTTGCATCTCATTTAGTTTCATAGTTCCTTTGTTTAGTTGCATAATCATGGCATATTAGTTTAGTTTCTTTTTATGCAATAGTTTAGTCTCACATAGCTTAATTAGGAAGATTGTAATCCATTGCTATTTCCTTTCATAGTTGCATTGTACTTTCATTTTGATAGATTAGTCTTGCATATTCATATTAGTTTGCATTGAATTTGCATACTTTGATTCAACTTGGGGATATTGGCATTATTGCCCTTGTCTTTATATTTGAATCTCTCATTGTGTGGTTGACTAGCAAGGTCACTAGTTTGTAGCTCTAGCTGAGAGCAAATTTATCAAAGTCCCTTGCAACTCCATGCATAAAGAGCTATGAGTTGCTTTGTGAGGCCTCATTGTTGAGCAACCTTTCATGTAATGATTCATAGAAGTGTGGTCACTTTTACACCATACACTAGTCACCTTGTTATGTGAATGTCTTATGATTTCTAATTTATTTTGGTTGATTGATGAATTATTCGTGATGTGTTGGGGCTAGCATTCATAGTTTGAAATTTCTTATGCTTGTATTAGTAACCTAACTCTCTTTACTCTATCAATTTTGTGACACTAGTCACACTTGATTTACTGTTGAAATGACCATAACGTTTTATATGACTTAATGTTGATCTTGGTATTCCTCCGCTTGGGTTTTGCCTTTTAAAATTTTATGGTGGCTATTTTGAATGTTTGATGTTGGTGGCCCTGTGTTGTCATAAATATTATTTCTATCATGTTCGTTATGGATCTCTGGTAGTATGTATAAGGGAGTACAATACATCACAAAGATTGTATTATATTTTATTATATGAAAATGAAATATTTTGAGGATCGTATATGTTTGCATGAGTGTTGCATTAACAAAGTTTGTATAAATTTTATAACTGATTATTCGATGTGAGTGTGTGTTTTATACAAATGCTTACTAAATATTTTCTATAATGATGAATGAATAAAGATCTAGATCTATTTAAAAATTGACAAATAATGAATGATTAATCAATGTGATTTTAAATTTATGCTTAAACCAGAATTATATTTCTCTTAGTGATGGGATGTGTGTGTGTTTGAGTGAATGGATAATAATGGAATGTTTTGTATTAGTTCTTGTGTGAAGTGTGATTGAGTGATGGTTATGCTCATCTTATTCTTGTATGACATTTCTAGGTAGTATATTTTGAATTCTAGTCTATCTTAGTCATTATTGTTGGCTTCCAAGAGTAAGTCTAATTTAGGGGGAAAAGGATGTAGTGCCCACCCCTTCACTGTCATTTATGTTTATGATGCTAAACCATTTATACCACTTTTCATGAATATTAGATCTTTGGTTACATTTAACAATTTATTTCTATGATACTTTAAATCATTTGATTTATATCATGTTAGTTAGGTGATGATGATTATTTACATATGATGATGTTACTTATGTTATGATTTTTACTAACTCCATACTTGCATGTGTATGGTTGGCGTGTATGCTTTACTTTTTTGTTTGACGTGCTTGATGTGGTTGAGTGACGAAGTCGTAGTTACTTGCTTGTGAGATCCACACGATCGATTGATCCCCGCCATTGTCTGTTATATATATATCTATATACATGTTTGTACATGATCATCTTTTATGAAAGATTTCAGGTACCAGACATCGACTTCCCTGAATTGTTAGGATGAGCGTGCCCTAATGCATTATCTTGATGGTAAGAGAGGGGAGATAGCATCCAAGTCTAAATCTCAACCTAAGCCAATTATTGTGCTCAAATAGTGGACATGTATCTTATCTGCTACCCTCTGAATTCGTCAATGTGACGTCATTCATGAACCCTTTATTTGAGCTTGATTATTACTTTATGTGTTTGGTCGGATTAATTAGAATGCACATCTTTCCTTGTTTGTGGAAATTGAACAAAAATAATTGTGGTTGCCTTATGTATAAGAGATTTTATGGCTATGTTGAAATTTGGTTAAAAACCCTAAGCTCTTTTTGAAATAGAATTGTACAATGAAATAATTGAGAAAACTTTAGAATTCAATCAACTAGGATTTGATCTATATATTGGATAAAAGTCTTTGTGAATATATCAAAATTGGAACTAGAAAATGGATTGGGTAAATTTATATTTGAATTCAATTTCTAAAAAGAATAAGAGATTAGTTATAGTGTTTATCTTTAATATATATATATATATATATATATATATATATATATATATATATATATATATATATATATATATATATATATATATATATATATATATATATATATATATATATATATATATATATATATATATATATATATATAGAAAAGTTGTTTTGAAATTTTTTTTTTTTAATTATTATTTATTATTTATTAATTTTTAGATTTATTAAATAAAAAAAATAAAAATATTATCATTATTATTTATTAACTTTTAAGTTTAAAAATAAATAAATAATAATAATTATTTTTTGATCGGTAAAAGGCCAAAGCCAAATAATTTTATTAATTCTCAAAATTTATACATTATTCTCCATTTAGTGCGAGCACTCGTAGGAAAGAATGGAGAAGAAAACCTTCAGTCTTGCCCAAGACAAATGTCCAGTTTATTAAAAGTAGGGCTTTTCCCTAATTATAGAGCTAGTTAGATAGGGGCATTCCCCTATTTACATGAACTAGAAAAGTAGGGGCATTCCCCTATTTACATGAACTAGAAAAGTAGGGGCATTCCCCTATTATCATGAGCCTAGAGAGAATGGGCCTCCCTCTATTTACAAAGCTCAAATTATATTTCCATAATATATGCTGCTAAGCCCAATACATGAAGTGCTGAAAAATTCTAATTTAAATTAAATCAAGATACCAATCCAGAATTGATTTCCTGTGGAGATGTGCTGAGGTAGATAGATTCTTCATCTGCAATTTCTTTTACCTTGTATAGTCACTTTGCCTGAAACTCATGTGCTTGTTAGCATAATTAGTGCATCCCTCAAATTTAAAGACTAACCAATCATATAAGTTAAGGAAAATCTATTGCGCTAACTAATTGTAAAAGATCCTTTGGAAACTCACCCTCCTGCCCTGCACCCATCCATCAGTTGTTGTAATATAAAAAGAATGAAATTTATTAAAATTTATCATCCAATTAGATATGACATGGCTGTTCTATATTAGAGATAACTCCTAAAAATGAAGTAATAACTCCTTAATTTGGTGAATATGTATCTTTATTTAAGCAATCTAAAAACATCTTCTTCTATCTGATAAAGATTTCAGCTACCACAGTATGCTCTTATATAGTCAGCAACTCAATGGGTTACAAGATCGAAGCAAGAAAAAAAATGAGGAGTCCCACTAGGGAGTCTAATTCTATATCTTTTGAATATCGAGTATTTGTCTTTAAGGGAAAAGAATGCATAATGATGTGCTATGAATATATTTATGTATATGCTTGTACATGTGTATATGTATATATATAAATATCTATATGTATGTACACACACACACACACACACACACATATATGTAACCATATATGATTATATTTCCATATATATATATGTATGATTGAAAGGAAAGTTGTTTAATCATATGTGTAAATATATAGCTTTGTGTTGGTATGACTGTATGTGGATAATATTTATTTAGTTTACTGGATATGCCGAACTTGAACATTGACTTAATATGAATCCTAGTTATAATTCATTGTTAAAGCACAATAATTTGTTGATTCATGATGTTATGGTAATAGAGAATAACCATTTTTATATCCTCACTTTCTATCAAACATGAAAACCCATTTGAAAATAAGATACATTACCAGATAGGGATACTCCTGATGTCACAAAGTTGAATGTCTATTTTGATGGTTAGAAGCCTCAAGGGAGCATGTCTCAGATATTATACTTAAATAATTTAAGTAAGAAGTAGATCTTTAGAGAAAGATTTTGTCCATATTCCATATAAATGCATTATCCGATTAAGAGTTTAGAGAGCCTAAGAAAGAATCATAATGTTAAAGAAAAATAATGAGAAATAGATAAAGCTTTATTACCCTATTCACATCAAATAGCCAAAAATTGTAAACATCAAGCTAAAAACCCAAATTCAGGAAGTCCTCCGGAGCTAGAGAAAGGAGTAACCATACAGATATACATTAGTAGTTTGAGGGTTCCTAGCCAGAAGTCATCACAGAGGTCTCTATGTTGACTTCAGGATAAGAGATCCTCATAAAGGATTGATCCAAGCTAGAATTAATCAAAGATGAAGATAATAAATAGCAATGCGAACATCTTTACCCTGCAACAGTTAGAGTGATAAAAACAACCTGGAAGAATATAAGTCAAAAAGAAGATTGTGTAGATACCATGTTATAAATAGCAGACAACCTCAATGACCTGTATCCTTGGTAAAAAGGGAAAATAAATGGCTAATATGGAAACAAAATCTTTTATTATGACTTTGGCAGGGACCACTGGTTCTAGCTATGCGATGTGTATTTATACAGAGACACAAAGACTAGACTTATCTAGACTGTAAACCAACCATTAGATTCCTCAAATATAAATATGCAACTTAATCATAAATACAAACTTTCCCTTGTGTTAGATATTTCTTAAATATTGAAAGAAATTCTGCAGAGTTGAAGTACTAGAAAGATAAGGAAGAAGATTAACCATTCCATTCCGGCCCAATCAATTTTATTAGATAAAGCAGGAAATCCCTCCCAAGAGACAATAGGAAGGGAGTTGAAGCATTACTACATATCTTCAAGTCTATCCATATTTATTGGCATACATACTCCATATATTAGCATACATACCCATATATATATATATATATATATATATATATATATATATATATATATATATATATATATATATATATATATATATATATATATATATCTGTGTGTGTGTGTGTGTCCACATATTATGTGTGCATATTGATAGACACATAAATATATGCATACAAAAACACACACACACACACACACACACACACACACACATATATAAGTATGTAGGCAATTTTAATCTTATTTCCTTATGAAAGTAAAAACTTCATATGAGAGGCCTTACTTTCCTAGAGCAGATTTAATCTCATACGAAAGAAATGTAAAGATTAAAACAAGTTGGAGGTAGCAATACAGTGCCTTCCATCATACTCTAAAAATAGCAGTAAAACTAAGGAGGGTAAAAATACAAACCTATGTCACACTTTTACAAAGGAAATGGTCAACCATACACAAATAGTTCAACTTTAACAACATAAATGTGACATTTGTATTTAGAATTTGAAGATTATGTAAACTAATGAAATGTGTAAAATTGGATAAAGTTTATGCCTACAATTTTTTAAAGTTTTTTTAAAGAAGAATTGACATAGTTTTTAAATTTTTGATGTCCTTTTTTTAGTTGTTGAAAAATGCTAAAAATCTAGGTTCTAGTTCCCACCAAATGAGTATATACAAATAATTTTTTTCCTCCGACTTTAAAATATGTTAAAGATGACACGTATAGCTAGTGCATAAAAGAAGAAAGATTGGTTTTTCATGTATAATTTCTCCGATATAACTACTCAAAGCTAAACTTATCTAAAATTGACATTTTTCATCTCTTGTCAAATTTACCTTATCACTTTTATGAAATGATTTTATTTCTTTCATAATTGGACCCAAATTAGTATAAAACATGCATTTAATAGATATTTCCAAGTGGAAAAGTTGAAGCACTTACCTAATGAATCTAGCTAGACCATATGTTTGAAAAATAATAATTTTTAGGTAGAAATACTCAAATTCAGCTGTGCTGATAAGTTAGCCTGAAAGGTGACACAACTTTGTGCTTTTACCCAAGAGAAATAGTAGAAACCCCCTTTCATAGTAAAACAATATATTCATATAAAGTTTGAGCTATTCGGAAACTATTTTGTAGTACAAAAAACCTTGAACTACCCTAATATATGTAAATGTCCAGAGTTTTAAA
The DNA here is from genome assembly GCA_027943335.1 of Chamaecyparis obtusa. NCBI lineage: Eukaryota > Viridiplantae > Streptophyta > Pinopsida > Cupressales > Cupressaceae > Chamaecyparis > Chamaecyparis obtusa. The sequence goes on from BSBK01003582.1 coordinate 893,681, forward strand.
GAGTCCTAGAATCTCTATTCTAATATACAAAATATCTATATTGCTACTAGAGATGTTATCTAACCATAAGCCTTCTGTTAAAAAAGATCTACCTGTATTTCTCACTATTAGTTATCATACTTAATCTTTTTGAAGCTCTTGGCAGCTCCATCCTTCATCCTTCTTTCTAATGATGACAATGGAGTCATCTTCTGGCACTGAGGACCTGGAATGGCGAGAAATTTTTTTCACTTCTAGGGCTATGATATGAAAGTTCTTATTTTCTTCTTTATCCAAGTCTTTCACAATATCAAACCCTTCAGCTCGCCAATAGTCTAGCAACCATTCTGTCTCGACTTCTTCTTTTAAAAGTTCTTTGTATAAGAAGCCCAAGTTTTTGGACATTTCCGACCAGAACTCATCAAACTACTTTTCATTTTTAAATGTTAACATAGGAATTCACTTAGAATTTGGGATTGCCCTCAAATTCTCAATCTCTATCTTTATTATAGTTTCTAGGTAGGGGATTGTCAAGTGATTGTCGATACTATGGACCATTTGTTCCAGCCCTCCTAGAAAACCCTCCTCAAAGATTATCTTTGCAATTTTGATGATCTCATTTTTATTTTGGCCCACAAAGGAAGATAAAGCTATAAAGAGTCCTACAATAGTCTCGTTAGTTCTGAATGTGAACTTATTATCAAAGTGATGGTCTCCTATCCCTCTCTCCATAGCCCTCCTTGCTGAATTAGAAAGAGGGTTCAATATTTGATTCTAGCGCTTTGGTTTTATCATCCCCCTAAACACCATAGCTCGGTAGTCAAGAAGAAAAAATGTTATTAGCCTGGACTCCATTTCTTATTCAATCACACTATAAACAAGTTGCTTAGCTCTACTTACTAAAATATGAAGCGGCTAAATATTAATGATCATATGTGTTAAAGCATTTAATGGCAGTTATTATAATTCTGCTTACCTCCTGTTTCCATGATCTTTTAGGATTTCCTACCTTTTAGTCATTAAAACACCACACTTCTATATTTATTCCTAAAAGAAAGGTGCCATGATCTGTTTGAATCCATGTCAATCCAACCCGTGATGCAATGTTAGTCATAAAATTTAAAGCCTAAATAAAAAGCCTAAAGTCCTCCAGATTTCAAGAGGAGGAACTTATTAATATATATATATATATATATATATATATATATATATATATATATATATATATATATATAAGTGTATCTATATATATAAGAGGGTGTGTATATATATATTTTTATCTTTAAATATATAAATATATGTGTTTATAAGCGCTCATATATATATATTTATATATAAATATATTTTAAGTAAATATACATTAATATAAAATAAATATATATATAGGTTCAGATATATATATATATATATATATATATATATATATATATATATATATATATATATATATATATATATATATATATATATGTATATATATGTATGTATGTATGTATGTATGTATGTATGTATGTATATATGTATATAAATATATATAAATATATATATGTCTATATATAAATATAAGTATATGTATATTAGCATATATATATATATATATATATATATATATATATATATATATATATATATATATATATATATATATATATATATATATATATATATATATATATATATGAGTGTAAGACTATATATAGATATAAATGAATCTTATAAGTGTATCAACAACTTCAATTATAATAGTTTTTTGGAAGGGAAATGAAGATCAAAGACTTAGTTAACTGCCCAAAGATTCTAATGGAGAAAACTGGCCTTTATGTTTGGTATCAAAACTCACCCTCAAAGTTTCTATGGTATGATGGAAGAGATAATATCCATACTTGTTTAACTTGAGATCTTACCTCAGGCTAGGGATAAGCTAAATTAGGAACCCTAAAGAACTAGAAAACTTTGGAGACCCTAGATTATACCCCTAGAAATTTGTTCTATAGTAGTAAAATACCATCTGCACCTAGGTTTGCTAGTTCATCATCTCTTTTATTACCTTCCCGATAAATATGGTTTATGGTGGTTTTCTTAAATGATTTACATAAGGTTAAAGCTTGGGAGAGAAGAAAATTTAGTTTCCAATTTGGTGTCGATCCTTTCCTTAAGGAATTAATAATGATTGCAAAATCTCCTTCAATTTACAAATTCTCTAATCCTAAGGATCTACACTTTCTAAGTCCTTTGACTAAAGCCAGTAATTCTGCCTAGTTGTTGGTTTCAGTTCCAATAGGAGCAGCCAGGGTTGCAATTTCAATTCCTTCCTTGTTATGAATAAAACAACTGATGCCTGCTACTCTGGGATTTCCCCTAGATGCCCCATCAAATTTCAGTTTGAACCATCCATCCTCTAGAGGGTGCCATTTACAATTTTTCCTTTTGGATACCTTTCCTTGATCTCCCATACCAATAAAGGGAGGAAGAGAAAGACCTATCCATTTTCCTCTCATTTTTTCATCCCAATGACTCATGTGAAGATCTATTTTTTGTAGTCTAGAGATTCTGCTATTAATAATTTCTATGATAGCTGCTTCAATCTTATTCATAATTTGCCTACAATCCAGTTTCTCCTCCTTAAAGAGTCTTCTATTTCTCTCTTTCCAAATTTTCCATATTAGAATTGAAGGGGCTATAGTCCACAGGTTGGCATAGATGCTATCCTTCTTAATGGAAGGCCAGGCTTGGAGCATGGTGAGGAGTGAATAAGGGAAGGTCGATGTCCATCCCAAGTTACTTAAAAGCCACCTCCAACATTGGTTCATGAAGGAGAAATTTAAAAATAAGTGATCAATATCTTCTTTGTTGTTCTCACAAAGAGGGCATTTGATAGGTCCTAAGAAACCCATATTCTTGAATCTATCTGTAGTCAAGAGTCTATTACTAAGAGCCAACCAGACACAAAAACCAGCTTTGGGTAAACAGTTTTTGTTCCAGCATAGGTTTATAGGGATGTTAGTCTTGGGTCTTTTATAGCTTTTAATGATAAGGTTATAACCATCCTTAGTGTTGTATTCTCCATTTTTAGAACCGTCCCACACTAACAAGTCCTTTATATTATTTAGAAGGATTCTTCTTTTGTTGAGAGTCTCTTTTAATAGATTTTCCTCATCTGATGATATCTCTATTTCCTTAAAAGATTTCCATACCCAATCTTCTCCATTGAAAAAAATATAGTCCTTGAGGAAAATCCCTATCCTAGATTCTAAATAGTTTTTAAGAGGAGGATTGTTTAGTTCTTTATCTAAGACTCCATAGCCTCCCCAAGAATCAGTCTGGAAAAGAACATCTTCGCCTGTGCCTATATTCCATGTTAATTTATTCATAATAATGTGGTGATAGTCTAACATGAAGTTCTAAATTCTAGAGCCTCTGGGAGGATTTAGTTCTCTAAAAATATTAATGGGGGAGTTTTCACTTAAATATTTAGAAATAAGAATCTTTTCCCATTTAGCCTCAGGATTTTTAAACAATCTCCAGGTTAACTTAGCTCCAAGGGCTCTCCCTTGATCACCTAACTTTTTGAGACCCACCCCACCCTCATCTTTTGGTCTACAGACTCCATCCCAAGAGATCAAGGGGATTTTCTTCTTATCACCACTCCCTTGCCAAAAAATGTTTCTCAGATGTTTGTTTAATTTTGACTGTTTATTGGCGGGAAGATGGATACAAGATAACTGGTAAGTTGGCATGACTGCCAAGACAGACCTAATCATAGTTTCTCTTCCTGCTAAGGATAGCCATCTTCCTTTCCATGAAATCATTTTGTTCTTGACATTTTAAATCATAGGATTTCATATATCTGAGGATCTACTAAAATTTACCAGAGGTAGGCCTAGATATTTGCAAGGAAGCTTGCCCTGCTTAAAATTAAGGATTTGGCAAATATCCATTTCTACCTTTTTATCCGTGTTAAAGAAGAAAATTTTAGATTTATTTGGGTTAATTTCTTGTCTGGATGCCTTGGTGAAGGAATCTAGAATCCTCTTAAAGGACCTAGCCTCAATTCTGTTACTAATGCAATATAATAGAGTTTCATCAACAAATTGTTGATGGGTGGTTGGATCTAGATTATTTGTGATATCAATACCTTCAATAGTTCCCTTCTCTTTTTCCTTAGAAATAGTTCTTCCTAAGGCTTCAACCATGATAATGAATAAGAAGGGGGAGATGGGATCCCCTTGCCTTAAACCTCTGGAAATGCTAACAAAGCCTTCTAGAGTTCAATTGACTAAGATGGAGATCATAGGGGTAGAGATGCATTCAAAAATTAAGTTGATCCAACTTTTGGAAAATTCAAAAGCTTCTAAGAATTTGCATAGAAATGTCCAATCGACCTTATCGTATGCTTTCTTAATATCTAGCTTAGTAAGCATGTTGGGATTCTTGTTTGTTTGGGCTGAGTAAATGGCTTCTTATGCAATGATGACTCCATCAAAGATTGATTTGCCCGGGACAAACCCAGTTTGTTCATCACTAATGAGTAGAGGAAGGAGCTTTTGGAGTCTAAGGGATAGAGTTTTAGTCAGAAGCTTATATAAGGTGTTGCAAAGTGCAATTGGTCTAAAGTCATTGAGGCTAATAGGTTTTTCTTTTGCGGGGATGAGGGCAATGAAAGTGTTGTTTACCTTTCTCAGCAATTTACTTGAATTCCTAACTCCTTCTAGAGCATTAGTAACTTCTGTCCTAATGAAGTGCCAACACTTCTGAAAGAAGATAGCAGAAAAATCATCTAGTCCTGGGGATTTATTTGGATTCATCTGCATAAGTGCTATTTTAACTTCTTCATTTGTGAATTTCTCTGTTAAGGTCTTGTTGTGCTATTTTGTAATGACACTAGGAATGTTTTTTAGTAACTCTATCTATTTATCTAAGTTAGAGCACTCATAGTTAATAAGTATATCAATTGCTAAAGAAATAGATTGTTTCAGAATCAATCTCTTTTGGATCATTGATTGAATGCCCCATTTCATCATTAATACATGAAATTCTATTAATATTCTTTCTTTGTTTAGTACTATTATGAATTTTTTTTGTATTTCTATCTCCAGCTTCCAACCAAGTCTCCCTAGATTTTTGTCTCCAAAAAATTCCTTCTCTTGCTAATGTTTCCTCATATTCTAAAAGAAGTTCCTTTTCTTTAAGGTAAAGTTCTTCATTCATTCATAACTGAATAACCTGAGAATTAAGATCAAAATTTTTCCAAATTTAGTTTTGTTACAAAGATGTTTCCAAGTTTTTTTGAATTCCACTCTAACAATTTTCTTTTGATCAGTTTCAACTTATATACTACTATATACATCTTGGATCTAGTGACTTTTGATTCAGACCACCATTGTTCTATCAAATTCAATATGTTAGGGTCTCTGAGCCAGGCCTATTCAAATTTGAAGGGACATTTTTTTGATTTTGATTCCATAAGGATGCTAAGAAGCACTGGGTAGTGGTCAGATGAAGAGACAAGAAAGATCTTGGCTGCAAAGGTGTGATTGATATCGATAAGACTAACCCTTAAGAAAGAATCTGTCTAATTTTTTTGCAATGTTGCAAAAACCTTGTCTTCTATTATTCTGTGTAAAGGATTTCTCTTCCATGGGGATTTCTAGAAGGGAGCTCCTATCCTTCCAAATGGTAAAATCTCTTGTTGCTGAGGGTATTGCTACCCCCTTTTTTTCTAAAATTTTTGTAATAACATTAAAATCACCTCCTAAGATACAAAGTAAATCTAAGTTGTGATTGAGGAAGGATTCGATTTCATACCATACTGTTAGTTTATCCTTGTTAGATGAATAGGGCCATATACATTAATAACATTAAAAGTTAGATTATTTCTAAAGTTTTTAACTAATCTACTCATCCAAAATTGCCTTCTCTCTGTAATGTTAATTGAAAGGCATTGGGGATCCCAGATGATAGCCAATCCTCCAAAAGCACCATTCGCAGGTGAATCTTCAAGTTCCTTGATTCCTAATTTCATTTTAAAGTTAAGAATTTTTGTCCTATCCATCTTAGTTTCTTGAATTAAAATTATGTCCGAATTTGAACTATTAATGCAGCGTGTAATTATACACTGCTTGTTAGGGGCATTCATGCCCCTAACATTCCATGTAAGGATATTCATGGCTTTGTGGGAAGGCTCTTCCCCTTCCCTGTATTCAAAAGTGATGTAATCTTGATCTGTCCTATAGCCTCTCCTACTAACAATCTCAATTTAGCATTTGACTTCCTACCCCTCTTCTTGGATTTCTTTGGACAGTCAGGAGAGCTTTGACTATCTTTATAAAGGGCAATGCCAAGAGATTCTAGATCATGAATTTCCCAATTCCCTAGATTAACTAACAACTCTTCCACATCCCTCCCTGTATCCTCACCACCATCAAACTTGATTCCTTCAATAAGAAATTTCCTCTGAAGATCCAGTTCTTCTCTATCACAAATCTCATCTAGGAATTGATCCATCAACTCTTCTGTAAGAGATTCTCTAAGATAATCTGAAATAATCTTGACTTCTTCCTGAATTCTATCTATGTTAGAATTCCTTATCCCTATGTTTGAATCCTCTATCTCATTTGAAATCAAGCCTTTAAGGTTTTTCGTAATTACCGTTGGGTCCTCATGAGAGCCCTAAAGCAAGGAATTTTCCTAGTTAATAGTGTGAGGATCCTTTGTGTGAATGGGAAGAGAAGAAGGGTCAATCTTGTCTATGTCTAATGTGATATTATTAATATTTGAAAGATTGAGCTGAAAGCTAGATTGGGAAGGTCCATCTACGCAAGGGGATACATAACTAGAGGTCAAACACCCAACATCCTGAGGTGGAGGGATAACTGCAAGGGTTGACACCCCACACATCCCTTGGTTGGAGATTCAAAAGTGGGATCTAACTCCAAATTTATTTTATTAGGGCATCCTAAGGTCAGAAGATCGGGCCTAGGGTTTGGAACTTTGCACAAATTTTTAGGGTTTTCTGGTGGGGATACATTATTGGGAACCCCTTCTAATGGAACTGCACTATTACGCCAAATTTTCTCTGCATAATCTATGTTAGGTACCTTCTCCAAGAATTCAAGGTGAAGAGTATATATTGTTCCCAACAAATTGAGTCTAATTGGTACTAATCAGGCTTGGTTAAGATCCATCATAACAATGATAGTGCCTCTATCTTGCTTATGACTTGGATTCACCATCCCAACATATTCTCCTAAACAATTACCAATTGCTTTGTACATTGCTATATGCATTAATTCTACTGGGATGTCAGGGATGAAGATGGCCCTATCTACTTTAAGGTTCTTGATCTTACTAGGGTCAAAGTTTGGTTGCCAATCTAAAAACACAAATTTACATCCTTTGAAATTAGAGCATTTCAAAGATAAAAAATCCATCTTTATTTTTTTGTTAATGCATTTTAAAAATAAAAATCCTTCAAAAAGTTTAACTATACTTACCTGCTCTAGAAATTTTAATTTAAACCATTCTATTATCTCATCTTCAGTTGATCCAATACCTGTCCATTTAGAAAATACTCATTTCTTCTTGCAAATATTCACTACCATATCCAGATATCCCTTTTCATAGCTAGGAAATATTTCAATAGGCTCTGCTTGTTCTAAAAATTTTGCCTCTCGCACTCGAGAGATCACAGAAGCTTTTGTTGCTAAATGATCATTGTGCCGAGGGCGGAGAGGATGAGACATCCATTTTCTTTTATGTGGTGGTGTGTATTTCCTAGGAAACTGTCTCACATTAGATTGTGGAAAAACCCTACTATAGGAATCCCCATTCCTTGTTTGATCTTCAACATTCCTTCACCTATGAGGAGGGGAGTAAATGTTAGGTTTGTGACGGGATTCTATATCCCAGAGTGGATCAAATTTATTTACCAGAGATAAGGCTTGAGCCCAAAGTGGATTGGGCTTTTCTTCTTCTAAATTTTATGATTAATGACCATATTCCAACCCGAATCCTCACATGATACTTTGTCTTTGAAACCTGACCTAGGGCACGCTTGCTATTCCAACTAGACTTCAGATGGCTCAAAAAACTACCCAAGTCCGCATATTTGGTCTTCGCAAACAGAGTTCTCTAAAGAAGAAACACTGCAAATATACCGAGGATTGCAAAAAGGTAGAGCCATCTTTACGTCAGGCTTATTTATTAAAATTAATGTAAATAAATTTATAAAGTTATTATTATTATTATTATTATTATTATTTATTAACTTTCAGATTTAAAAATAAATAAATTATTATTATTATTTATTAATTTTTGGATTAATAAATTATTTTTAAAAATATTATTTTTATTATTATTGTTATTATATTTTTATTTTTTATTTTTCAGAATTATAAAAAAAATAGAAGAAAAAAGAGAAGAAGAAATAAGAGTCTAATTAGACTATTGATAACATAAGGAATGTCATAATCAATTGGAACTTATAGTTGAGATTTATTTTAATATAATATAATTATATTGTTGCTTACTAATTATATTTAATAAATTAATTTATATAAGACACTTTATAAATTAATTTATGGAGGTAAATCTCATTGGTTGTTATTGGAATTTAATTATATTGTCAATAAGTAATTATACGTAATGATTTAATTTATATAACAAAAATATAAATTAATTTATAAAAGAAAATTAATTATTTTTTTTTCTTTTAATGAAATTTTGATGTGGGTGTATTTTAAAATAGAGTATTTTCTTATTAGAGTTTTATTTGGCCTTGTTGAATAAGGTTGGTTATGATAGATTGATGCCATAGTTGGAATCTTGTCTTTTGAACTTTAAACTATTTTATGAAATTAATTCTTTTGTACTTGAGTTCATATTTAATAAATTTATAACCATTTTGGTGTCTTGATATATAAGAGTATTATTTTGGGTTTATCAGGGATTTATGTCATGTTTCTATTAAGTCCTTGATCTTTATGTTATTTAACCACAAAAAGGTGACGACCGTTATTTTTGTTGAGTCCTAATTAACTTGGTCACCTTGTTTCTACATTTATGATGATTCTGTATGATGACCTTTGTGGACTATGTTTCACTCCATGTTTGGAGAGAGATGCTTGATGCTTTTGATGATCTTGCGATTTGAACTATGATATTTGGTATTTGAGTTATTGAGATGTTCAATATGGGATGGATAGTTTGGATCCTTGTATAGGATGAGGTTTTGTTTATTACGCTCCAACACTTGTCTTTGATGACATTCATGGTTGACTAGTTTATGAGCAATATTTTATGATTTTAGTTTTTCTTTTTCTTTGGTTCTTTTTCTAGGAGTATTAGGGTAGGTTATTTAAAAGCATAGAAGGGAAGTGGCTTACCTTGGAGGCGTTAGAGCCATAAAGTGGCTTCCTCGGTATCCTTTGTAAGTTGAATTAATAAGTGATAACTTAATAAATTTATTAGGATAGAAAACATTAAAAAGATAATTATGCCTCGCCCATGCCTTGAGTGCTAGTACAGGCTAGGATGGGACTGGGAGAAGATGCTTTCCTGTACAAAGAGACGGTGAGGTCTGACATAGTTGGTTTTCCTTGTACATACAAAAGGACTACTGATAATGCACATAATCACTAGGGGGCGAGGTCAAGAGAGACTACCAGGTGACCTTAGAGTTGATTCATGTGATGAAACTTCCCTATATGTGTCCTAGGTTCCTACATTACATTTGGTACACCTGATTTGTGTCATGATGATTTTTACTTGATAACCTTATATTCTTTACTACCATTTTATCTAGTGGACCATTGCATTACTCTTTCTTGTTTGAATGTTTCCTTGAGTGAGGCATGGTGTTATCTCCTCAGCATGGTGGGAGTAGACTTCTTGGTTCCATGTGGTCAGGTCGTAGTGATTCTATTACCACTGAGATATGACGTTTGTGACTTGGTGCTTGGATGATCCTTGATGCCGGTTCTATCTTCTTGTTCTTTTCTTGGAGACTTCTCATGAGATGTATATCTTGTATTCCATGTTATGTATTGGTTAGTGACATTGATTTCAAGAAAATGTATATGTGCTTGTATTGTATTATTGTTATCCATGCGGCATGTGTAGTGGAAGTTTTATTATTATGTATGCCATGATGTATCCATTGTACTTTATAGATTGTATCTTTGGTTATATTGATGTAATGAATGTATCTTATTATTCAATTGAAATGAATATGGTAAGTGTACTTAATGATTTGTGATCTTTTCATTATGATTAAGTAAAGGATTTGGAATACCTTAATTTGGGTTTTAAAATGAACCTAAGATTCATGTGATTATGTGTTGGATTGTACTTAGTAGATTTGTTAACTTATACGTAGTTCTACATCATGGAACCCTTGAGATTTGTAATATGTTATTGAGTTACATTTATGAGTATGTATTGTCTTATGTTATATTTCTTTCACATTGTTAGTCATTATTGATTGCAAATTCTTAAGAAAAAAAATTATTTAGTAAATTTAGTAACATGTTTTACGTTAGTTTCTCCTGGGTTCCATGGTAGAGCATTACACTTGGTATCAATGTCCGAGTTTCTACACTATGAACTTTGAGAGTTTGTAAGACCATTAGGTGTCTTATAGTAAACTTGAAACAAAAAAAACATAGACACATAAATATTTTGTATTTGAGAACCATTATATTGCAACTAAACATTTATGTATTTTCTTTCTCTTAAAATGTCTTTGAGATATCACGTTGTCTATTGATTGTCATAAGTGAAATACCTACTGAGGATCGATTCATTGTTAGGACCCATTTTAAAATCATTGGGATCTCTCACCACATTGTTGCTCATGAAGTTGGCAATAATTGATATGAGTGTTTTATTGTGAGTGATTAGTTAGGATTTCTTCTTGTAGCCCTAGTGTGGTTTGTACATGTAAATGATTGGCAATCATGGTTATATTACCTCATTTGACTTAAAATGATATTGATGAGTGATGAATTTATATGATCCTTCTTGGTGTTGAGTGTCCTAGTTTGAGGATCTCCTTATTGATGACCCATATCTCTTAAAAAATTATATGTTCTTGTGTGACCCTATTGCTATGTCCCTAGTGACATAATATTATTATTTGTTGACGACTAGACTTGTATGTTATTGATTGGATCTTATTAGAGTGTTGCATACTGTATTGTGTGTTAAAAATCAAATTTGAAAGCATAGGATTGATTTTGAAATTAGGAAATAATTAATAATAATTCTATTTAAGTTGAAATGTATTGTGCATTAATTAGAAATAATGTATCATTTATTAGGAGATGTGAATTTATAATATCAGATGTGTTTACCATGGTAGTAGGCAAATTGGGTCAATGACCTAGGTCCCCACTTGAATTAGGTATTGCATGCATATGAGAACCATTGTAGCATATAACCTAATTGTAGTATTATGGAAGAATTGAATAAATACATTTGCATATGATTACATAAAAGATTATGTAACAAGACATGGGTGATTTGATTGTCTATTGTGTTTGGGTACCTTCTGTAACGCACCTAGGATGACGTACCTTTGGATGTCATGAAGCGGTTACTCCCTTGAGTGTGGCTACCCCTAGTCACCTTGTTATGTGAATGTCTTATGATTGATAATTTATTTTGGTTGATTGATGAATTGTTCATGATGTGTTGGGGCTAGCATTGATATTTGAACTTTCTTATGCTTGGATTAGTCACCTCTCTTTTCTCTATCTATTTTGTGACACTGGCCACACTTGATTTACTATTGAAGTGACCATAACATTTTATATGATTTAATGTTGATCTTGGTATTCCCATAATTGGGTTTTGCCTTTTAAAATTTTATGGTGGCTATTCTGAATGTTTGATATTGTTGGCCTTGTGTTGTGATAAGTATTGTTTTTATCATGTTTGTTATGGAATTCAAGTGGTATGTATAAGGGAGTAAATCATAAAGATTTTATTATGTTATTTTATGAAAATGAAATATATTGAGGATCGTATATGTTTGCATGAGTGTTGCATTAACTAAGTTTGTATAACTTTATCAACTAATTATTCAATGCAAGCGTGTGTTTAATACAAATGATTACTAAATATTTTCTATAATGATGAATGAATAAAGATCTAGATCTATTTAAAAATTGATAAATGATGAATGATTGATCAGTGTAATTTTTGGTTTAGGCTTAAACCAAAATTATATTTCTCTTAGTGATGGGATGAGTGTGCGTTTGAGTGAATGGATGATTATGGAATGTTTTGTATTAGCTCTTGTGTGAAGTGCGATTGAGTGATGGTTAGGTTCATCTTATTCTTGTATGACATTGTTAGGTAGTATATTTTGAATTCTAGTCTATTTGAGTCATTATTGTTGGCTTCCAGGAGTAAGGCTAATTTAAGGGGGAGAGGTTGTAGTGGGTAAGTGCAAGAAGTTGGGTACCAATTCAGTGGAAGTCTTGTAGAATTGGAAGATGTTGCTCGAAATGGGCACCCATTTTTTAAAAATGGGCACCCGATTTAGGTTCGGGAGCCTGATCCAAAATTCAAAAAATGGGTGCCCATTTTTTTTCTCAAAATGGGTGCCCGTTTCTAATTTTTTTAATTTTTTTTTATGAATAGAAATGCACTTTAACACTCTGAATATTTTTTTAAGAAACAGGTGCCCATTTTTTGAATTTAAATAACGGGGAAACACGCATTCGCCTCAGATTTCATTTCAAACTAGGTTTGGTTTAGGCTTGGTGGAACCAAGCCTATGCCTTGACCTCCAAAAATTTGGTTAAGGCATTTGAATGCCAGATTTCTAACTTGTAATTTTTTTGGGCCTTCTTGATTGTACTTTTTACGAATAAAAAACCCATTAGAGTTTTCACTGTCCTAATTTTAAAAATATAAATTTCATAGTGATATGATTATTTTTACTATTTTTGCATTATTTATTAGTTAAAAGTGGTACCTAAATGTAAAATAGTGAGGTTCACTAAAACTTTAATAACTTTTTTATTTTTAGGTTTTTTGGAAAATAAATTATGACATCAATCTACATACAATTATCTTGAAGATAAATTTTTTTTTTGGAAATAATGTGAAATTTTCATCAAATTATGGTGGTCGTACACTAGAGGTTTTGAAAATATGTTTTATAGTCAATTAAAAATTAATTAAAAATAATATATTCAATAAAAAAAAAAAGAAAAAATATGCTCATCAATCTTTGGTGTCTTAGGTATATTTTCCCAGAAGGATTTGCAAAAAATCATTTATTTAGGTCAAAATATGGTGGTCGTACACGACTATGGTATGGTCCCGAAACATACATTTTGAAAATATGGTTTTTAAACATTCCTACTAAAAAGAAATTTATACCATGTGGTATTTAAATAAATTACATATTTGAAAAGTAAACTTCGAGAACTATATTTTATATTACTAAAGTTTTCTGAGATTCAATCTCTAAGTACCCCAAATTTAGACATCAATTGATGAGAAATTTGAAAAAATGGAAAACACTTCCACTTTTTGCCCAAAAGTGGGACTCAACTTCTTGTAGCCACCCTAGTGCCCACCCCTTTACTATCATTTATGTTTATGATGCTAACCTGTTTAGAACACTTTCACTAGTACAAAAACAACAATATATGACTAAATAAACTACTAGAAATTGTAGATAAATGATTAATTTTGGTCGCGTGACCAGTAGTAGTTTATTGCCGGTCATTTATCTCACGACCAAATTTATGACTAAACTATTTTAGTCATTGATTTGGTCATTTTTTTAGTCATTTATTTGGTCGTTTATTTGGTCATTTATTTGGTCATTGATTTGTTCATTGATTTGGTCATTTATTTGGTCGTTTATTTGTTCATTGATTTGGTCATTGATTTGGTCATTGATTTGGTCATTGATTTGGTCATTGATTTAGTAATTTATTCAGTCATTTATTTAGTCATATATTTAGTCATTTATTTAGTTGTTTATTTAGTCATTTATTTAGTCATATATTCAGTCATTTATTTAGTCATATATTTAGTCATATTAGGGAATGATGGAATCAAACCACCATCCTCCTACTTGTAAAGTAGGTGCTCTTCCATTGAGCTAGTACCCTTTAAAGATTAATCATACCATGTATACTAGTACTTTCCATTAAACATGATTTCAAGTTTTTCCATCTATAGTTCAAGGGTTATGATAGTAAATGGTTATGAGAATCATTCAAAACAAAGTATGTCAAAGACTGTTATGAGGCAAAGTTTGTGATTGTCATGGAAAGAGGAAGAATCACAGGTTCCATCACAGTGAGAAGCACATTCTATACATGAAAGAAAATGTAAATTTCTTAATCTAAGGGGCAATAAAATGGCAAAAAAATAGAGTAGCAACCTCTATGCAATTTCATGAATAAAGGAGAAAAATTCAGAGATTAAAACTCTTCCTAATGACTGTAACTGGACTAAGTACCATAGAACTCTTCCTAATGACTGTAACTAGACTAAGTACCCATCTTTAGACTAATCCAAACCTTAATCCAAAAATTCACTTTCTAGACCATTGCCATGCACCTAGAGCCTCCAACTTGTCCAATCTTCAAGAAAAGCTTCCACCCTTGTTCTAGCACCTTAGAACATCCTAACATGGCCAATGTACCATGTTGCACCAGCCCTCCAAGTTCGGTTGAGAAAAATGCAATGCAACTCACTCAGAGAGCATAATCTCCTTGTAGCCCTATCTAGTTAGTTATCTGCCTTTAACTCAAAAATTTTCCAAACAACCACTAGTATAATTTGCACCTATTTTCGACGAATGATTGGTTGAGGTTTCTACCCAAATGGGTCAAATACTCGACCAACTAGTTGGTCACTATTTTTCTTGTGGAATTTTTGACATATCACTGTAACTGTAGAATGTTCTATGCCAATCTTGGTCAAAAATGACATTAGCAAGTGGTGATATATTCGTCGAACATTCAAACACAATTGGTCAAAATGCTTGGCCCATCTGACTAGGATGCGAAAACCACAACGGTAATATTTAGACCAAATTGCGTCACAATTTAGACCAATATTGGTCAAAATATTTGGCCACTTCGACCAGGATGCCAAGCCCACAATGCCACATTTCGACACAGAATGGTTGATTTTTAGACCAAACTAGGTCAGAGTTTTGACGTCTGTTAGTCGAAACGTCAACTATGGTGAGTCAAAATTTTGAATAAATATGGAATGTTTAAAAAAAACAAATGAAGATAAACATCCAGACTAATCACCAATGGCATCTTGATCGGTGATTATTCTAGATATTTATCTTTAGGTGTCCACACTCGTTCTACTGCTTGTTGCCAGCGGGTCCCTACTCATTTTGTTTTCCAGACTGCTTTGGGCTCTAGCAATCCATCTTCTCTGCTAATTAAAGAGAAGGTTTCCTAGACTGCTTTGGGCTATTAATTAGAGAGAAGGTTCCTCACAGTTAGGATTAACCCAAATCAAATGCAATGCATTTCAAAGCATTTTTGTCTAAACAATATCTTAATGATAGAAGGTAAAAGAAAACCATGGTAGCTTGTGGTAAACTAAAATATCATGGCATTTTATCAAGGAGTAAAAGACAAAATTGAAATTAAGTCTGTTTTAAGTTGAAAACCATATATACAAACTATAAACTACATGAATAGAAATGAATGAGGAAATAAAATGAACCTGAAAGATGAAATCACATGGAATCTATGTGATCAAGGGTCCTCATCATATGTCAATGGTTCCCCTTAAATTGAAAAGTGAAGAAATTCTTACAATGGAATACCATGCTCACACAAATGTTGGATATTGCTAATGCATGGGTGGTGATTGAGACATGTAATATGTTTAATCACTACGTTACTGAATGGGCACTCATACTGTTGTCATTTGTATTTTTTCATTGATGTCAACATATGCGTTTATGAAGGAACCAGACTGGTAATCATGGTGTAAGGTTAATGTACGAATGTTTCAGATGATGCAAAGTCAGATGAGAGTTCAAGTGGATGTTGTGATCTTATATCTATGATCGCATCATTAGGTATTGCATATTAAGAGATTTACAACTACTTTGGTAAAGACTGGTCACTAGATTATGATAGTGAGAATTGACAGAGTTAGTCTCTGAGTTTTTGATATATCTTTCAGAGGGATTGAATTCAAGGTATGCAAACTTGAAGGATGATAGAAGAGATACTGATGGATGTTCATTGGTTAGTGCAAGGTACAGAGTGATTGGTGATGTCATCTGTGGCATGTGCTCTGGCGATGGCTTATTCTGAAGCCAACTCAGGGAATGAAGCATGTGTTTTGTTTGGCAAACACAAATCAAGGATATTGGTCCTTAATTGTTGTAATGTAATCATTGTAAACTTGTTTTAGATACCGTGTGTATCTTAGCAAGGGTTTATGTAATTGTTTTTAATTAGGAAAGCCTTATGGGCCGACCTGATCTTGGTAAAATGTAATAAGGTATAAATGAAAGGTTTTTTCTTTGGAAAAGACATGGATGAAATATATGTGATATATAGAGGTTGTGAAAGCTGCTAGCTTGTGTCTGTTGCATGTAGAGTAGAGGTTTACTAGTGGGCTTCATTGGAACTGATCAAGAAAAGATAGTTGCTGGAAAACAATTCAAAAGATTGTGTATTTCTTCATATACACTGGTTGCGAACTAGTGAGTTATGAAGGTGGATTTAACCTTCTTTGGGCAGTGAGCCCTCTGTTGTTCTTGACTCTTAACAGGGTCTTTCCTCTAACAAGGACTATGTACTGTAAGGTTTCAATAAGCTCCTAATAGGGCTATATCTTCTAACAAGGATTAGTATACTCTCAATACATCATTAGTGGGTGCTAATTCCCACTGAGATTTTTTACCTTTAACAGGGTTTCCCCGTAACCAAAATATTGTGTTATTGTGTTGGAATTGATTGTGTTCATTGGATCTGATATTGTTGTGCTTAATGTTTAAAGTTTAATATTCTATCATACAACTGATTCACCCCCCCTCTCAGTTGTATTGTGGACTGTTATTCCTAACAATTGGTGTCAGAGCATCTGGTCCTTAGAGAGAAAGCTTAATAGCTTGAGGTGATCTTGGAGATGGAATTCTATAGGAAGGAAAGTCCTAAGTTTGATCCTGAAAACTTTGACAGTTGGAAAAAAAAGATGCAAACACATCTGCTATGTATAGGTATAGACTACTAGATGATTGTGAAGAAGAAGGAATCTCTAAAGGCTGAGAATGACTTGGAAACAACCGATGAGGATGAAAAGAAGTTTTTTTCATGCAATATGGTCGCAAGAGAAGCATTGATTAGTGCACTATCTGAGGGTGAGTTTACTGAAATCAAAGACCTAGATTCGGCACATGATATTTGGAATAGACTAGAGGCACTCTATGAAGGAGACAAGTATACCAAACAAGAGAAATTGCAAAACTAGAAGACAAAGATGGAGAAGCTGCAAATGAATGGAGATGAAAGCATTAGAGCCTATGTTCAAAGGATTACATAAGTTGTAGTTGGAATCAGAAATTATGGAGGCACTTATGATGAAGATGAAGTTATTGCAAATATTCTCAGATCTCTAACTCCTACTTACAAATTCAAGGCAATGTCAATTAAAGAAAGTATACCCCTGACTGCAAACTTTAGCAGAGAGATGTTGATTGCAAAGTTAACTACCTTTGAAGCTATGGAATTAGGAGAAGCTGCACCTAAAGTTGAATCTTCATTTAGGGCATCCATACACAAGAACGTATCTGCACTTCTAAGCACAAGCAAAGAAGACCCGAAAGAAGAGCTTGGTGAGTATGTTGAGGAATGGGAGAAGATAATGGAAGAATAAAAGAAGATGGAAGAACTTGTTACACTGATTGCTAGAAGAGAGAAAAGAGGTAAGGGAAAATTTGAAGGCAAATTACCTTTGAAATGTTTTTCATGTAATAAGATAGGTCATTTTGCATCTAGATGTCCTACAAGAGTTCCTAAGTACAAACCTGATTATGCAAAGATTAGAAGAGACAAAGAATGTTATTATTCTAGTGAAGGAATCTTTGATGATGATTTAGATGATGAAGAGATTGGATTTGTTTCTATTAAAGATGAACCTATTTATGAAGAAAAATCCTTAGTATCTCATGTTGACAAGAAAACTGAATGGATAATTGACAGTGGATGTTCTCATCACATGAATGGTGATAAGAACAAGTTTGTTAAATTAGTAAATTATGATGGAGGTGTTGTAAGGTTTAGAGACAATCTCCCAAAGTCCATCATAGGAGTTGGATCCATCACTCTAGATGGAAAGACTAATACAGACAATGTACTATTTGTTGAAGGACTAAAACACAATATGTTGGGTGTTGGACGGTTAATGGATAAAAAATTTTAGTTAATTTTTGTTAATGGTAAATGCTTTATCAGAAACAAGGAAGGAAAACTGATTGCTACCGGTTCAAGATCTAGAGGTAATGTATTTGAACTAAACACATTTGGAGCCTCTTGTTTTTTTGCGAAGGTAGATGATAGTTGGTTATGGCATAGAAGATTTTTTCATGTTAACTTTGATAACATTGTGAAGGCAAGTATGGCTAATGCAGTAAGAGATCTATCGAAGATTGTGAAACCTTCTAACACTATATGCAGAGAATGTGTTATGGGAAAGAAAACTAAAAGCAGTCATAAAAGCAAAACATTTACATCAAAAGGAAAGTTGGATCTAGTACATACATATCTATGTGGGCCTACAAGAAAAAAGTCATACTATGGTGAAAGGTACTTTATACTCTTTGTTGATGACTTTTCTAGAATGATGTGGATTACTTGTTTGAGAGAGAAATCATAAGCATTTGACAAATTCAAGTTGTTTAAAGAAAAAGTAGAGAATGAATCAAGACTGAAAATTAAGTGTTTAAGATCAGACAGAGGTGGAGAGTTTACATTAGATTTATTCAATTCATACTGTGAAGAGCATGGGATAAAAAGACAAACATCTGCTCCTAGGATGCAACAATAGAATGGGATAGCAGAGCGAAGAAACAAAACTATACTTGATGCTACCAGGACAATGCTGATTGAAGGAAATGTATCTCATGTACATTGGAGAGAGGCTGTTGGAACAACAATGTACACATTAAACATAATTCAAATTAGAGATGCCACAAGTAAGACTCCCTATGAACTATGGTTTGATCATACTCCTACTATAAAATATTTCAAAATTTTTGGTAGAAAATGTTACATCAAGAGGGATGATGAGATAGGGAAATTTGATGCTAGAAGTGATGACGGTATTTTCCTTGGTTACTCTATTAAAAGAAAGGCATACAAATGTTTCAATCTAAGATTAAGGAAGATGGTTGAAAGTAATAATGTAAGAATAGATGAGAAATTTCAGATACAAGAAAGAATGTATGACAACAGTCAGATATCAGAAGTGAAAGAAACCCCTACTACTGCCGAAGAACTTGTTGAGGAAGAAAGTGAAAAAGAGGCTTGTGATGCTGATACAAGCAAGACCACTGAAACTCCTAAAACTCCAAGGTATGTGAAAAATAACCATCTTGAAAATCAAATTATTGGCAATAATAGTCAGGAAGTGTTAACTAGATCTAAAGCTAGAGAAGAAATTTGTTTGATTTCTCAAGTTGAGCCAAAAACTACAGATGAAGCCTTTAAAGATGAATCTTGGATAAATGCCATGAAAGAAGAATTGGATTAGATATAGAAAAATAATAGTTGGGAATTGGTTCCAAGACCAAAAAATAAAAATGTTATAGGAACAAAATGGGTCTTTAGAAACAAAATGGATGAAGAAGGAACAATTGTAAGGAACAAAGCAAGACTAGTGTGTAAGGGATAGTCACAGCAAGAAGGCATAGACTTTGAAGAAACATTTTCTCCTGTTGCTAGAATAGATGCAGTAAGATTATTCCTATCTTATGCTGCACACAAAAACTTCAAAGTGTATCAGATGGATGTTAAATCTACATTTCTGAATGGAGATCTTGAAGAATAACTATACATAGAACAACCATATGGATTTCCTCTATGCGAAGACAAAGACATGGTGTGAGAATTGAAGAAAGCCTTGTATGGGTTGAAGCAAGCTCCTAGGGCTTGGTATGCAAGGTTGGACAAGTATCTACTTGGACTTGGATTCAGAAAAGGTAATACAGACAATAATTTGTATTTAAGAACTACTAAAGATGGAATCCTGATAATAGAAGTATTTGTGGATGATATTATCTTTGGAGGTAATGATGATCTATGTAAAAAGTTTTCTAAAGAAATGGAAAGTGAATTTGAGATGTCCATGATAGGTGAAATTAAATTCTTCCTTGGATTGCAAATAACTTAGAATGAGAATGGTATTTTCATTTCTCAGACCAAGTATCTCAAAGAATTGCTTAAGAAATTCGGTATGGAAGATTGTAAACTAGTAGGAACACCTATGGTGACTGGAAACAAGCTAACAATTGATGATGAATCAAAATGTGTTTTTAAGAATTTGTATAGATCAATGGTTGGAGGGCTACAATATCTGACTCATACCAGACCAGATATTGCTAATGCTGTTGGAATTGTGGCTAGATATCAGGTAGAACCTAAAGAGACACATCTAGCTTCTGTGAAAAGGATATTGAGGTATCTCAGAGGAACCATAGACTATGGTTTATGGTATGAAAAGAATGATAGCTTTGAACTTCATGCCTATACTGATGCTGATTGGGTAGGAAACATTGATGATAGAAAAAGTACTAGTGGTGGTGCATTTTTTCCTTGGGAAAAAGTTGGTTTCTTGGCTAAGTAAGAAACAAGATTGTATAGCACAATCTACTGCTGAATCAGAGTATGTTGCTGTTGCTATAAATTGCACTCAGATTATTTGGATGAAACAAATGCTGACAGACATTGGAATAACTTTTGAAGAACCTATGGTTATTCATTGTGACAACACCAGTACAGTAAACATGTCAAAGAATCCGGTGATGCATTCCAAAACTAAACATATTTCTATCAAGTATCACTTCTTGAGAGACAAGGTGGCACAAAAAGAAATCAAATTAGAATATATCAGTACAAAAGAGAATATTGTAGACATCTTCACAAAGCCACTACCAAAAGATACCTTTGAATATATCAGAGGTATGCTAGGGGTTCAGGCCCCTCCTAGTCAGAACTAAATGATGCAGAGATGCATTAGTCCAGATGTATTCAGAGCCTTATTATTTTCTGGACTGGATGTAGGGATCTACTCCTTAGGGGGAGTGATCGTAGAAGAAAGTTTATATGTGAAGGTAGTTGAAGGCTCATGGCACCCTTTGCCATTGCTGTCAAAGGGGGAGTGTTGCTATGAGAAAATCTCTACTATTTGGGGAGATTATTCAGTTGCAGGACTTTGGATTGATATAACTTTGGGATAAGATTTTTCCATATGTTGACATTAATGCCAAAAGGGGAGATTATTGGATATTGCTAATGCTTGGGTGGTGATTGAGACATGTAATATGTTTAATCACTACGTTACTGAATGGGCACTCATACTATTGTCATTTGTGTTTTGTCACTGATGTCAACATATGCTTTTATGAAGGAAGCATACTGGTAATCATGGTGTACAGTTAGTGTATGAATGTTTCAGATGCTGTGAAGTTAGATGAGAGTTCAAGTGGATGTTGTGATCTTATATCTATGATCACATAATTAGGTATTGCATATTAAGAGAGTTACAACTACTTTGGTAAAGACTGGTCACTGGACTGTGACAGTGAGAATTGACAGAGTTAGTCTCTGAGTTTTTGATATATCTTTCAAAGGGATTGGATTCAAGGTATGAACACTTGAAGGATGATAGAAGAGATACTAATGGATGTTCATTGGTTAGTGAAAGGTATAGAGTGATTGGTGATGTCATCTGTGGTGTGTGCTCTGGTGATGGATTATTCTAAAGACAACTCAAGGAACGAAGCATGTGTTTTGTTTGGCAAACACAAATTGAGGATGTCGGTCCTTAATTGTTGTAATGTAATCATTGTAAAATTTTTTTAGATACCATGTGTATCTTAGCAAGGGTTTATGTAATTGTTTATAATTAGGAAAGCCTTATGGGCCGACCCGATCTTGGTAAAATGTAATAAGGTATAAATGAAAGGTCTTTTTTTTGGAAAAGACAAGGATGGAATATATGTGATATAGAGAGGTTGTGAAAGCTATGAGCTTGTGTTTGCTACATGTAGAGCAAAGGTTTACTGGTGGAATTCATTAGAACTGATCAAGAAAAGATAGTTGCTGGCAAACAGTTCAAAAGATTGTGTATTTCTTCATATACACTGGTTGCAAACTAGTGAGTTTTGAAGGTGGATTTAACCTTCTTTGGGTAGTCAGCCTTGGGCAGTGAGCCCTTTGTTGTTCTTGACTCCTAATAGGGTCTATCCTCTAACAAGGACTATGTACTGTAATGTTTCAATAAGCTCCTAATAGGGCTATATCTTCTAACAAGGATTACTATACTCTCGGTACATCATTAGTGGGTGCTAATTCCCATCAAGGTTTTTACCTTTAATAGGGTTTCTCCGTAACCAAAATATTGTGTTATTGTATTAGCATTCATTGTGTTCATTGGATCTGATATTGTTGTGCTTAATGTTTAAATTTTAATATTCTGTCATGTTGGGTATATTCCTAATTTTCTGAGGTGTGTGTCTAGATTTTGGGTTAAATCTCCTTACAGGTGTTTTGCTTGGTCTAGGGTTTGGAAAATTCATAAAAAATTGTCATAGCCAAGTTCAAAAATCCTCACCCTAGGTTTTGTTTTTGAAAAATGTTGAATTCATGAAAAAACCCTCATGTTAGCACTAATTCTTCTATTTCATTGTTACCTTTTAGCCACTTAAGCAAATTAATTGTGCACATGCTTAATTATCCCAAGTGTTCGCTGAATCAGAAAATGTCATAACATGTCTCATATAGTATTCAATGAATCAGAAAACAAGTCAATCTTGTGCCAAGTGCCATTTTAGTCACGTGGTCTATAAGTCTCTCGGTGGATACCTCAACCATTCAGCGAATTGGTGAATGTGTTTGAACCTTGTTATATGTTTTTCCTTGTCGCCGAGTCTCCAAATGTTTTGGCAGTTATTTTACCCTTTGTGAGAACTAGCGAAAAAAGGCTATCTCCAGTTCTCTTAGTCCTTGGTAGTCATTTGTTAACACTCAACGAACTAGTGAAAGTAGTATTCACTCATTCTCTGAATCTGACGGTCAAGGGTTATATCAAATAGAGAACTGGCAAATACCGTGGATTGGTTTCAAGATCAACTGCTCTATTTTAATCTCAAGTATCTTTTGGGTCCTACATGTTTGACCTGGTGAATAAGCAATTGAGTACTTGTAATAGGAGTCTCCAAATGTTTTGGCGGTTCTGACAGTTTGACCAAATAACTTTAGTGAAGGTAAGAGTTCTTGTGTTCGCTTATTCTCGGAGTAAGTTAGTGATGTGCTAATTGATCTAGCGATTCAGTGAATCATGTGGTCGTGTGTTCTCTAAAAAGAAAGGTGAAGGCTATAAGTATTTGGTGAATGGGTGAATCAAAGGATTAGTAAAGTTTTAAGTCTTCAGTCACTTAATCATGTAATGAATATTCAATGTTTGAAGTATTGTGAGATTCAGCAAACCCTTTGTTCGCTGAGTCTCATAATCAAATGACTAAAGATCATGTGTTTCAGTGAGATGGTCAACTAACCACAGTCGCTAAGTCTCAGAATGATGTTGGTGATTAAGGAAAGATTTAGCGATTTATAGAGTAAAGGCTTTGCCAGTTCTCTAAATAATTAGGTGGTTAAGTATTTCATTAAGCGAATGCATGAACCCTTTGTTCACTAAATCTCCAAGAAAATTGATAGTTAGCTGGGACTTTAAGAGAATGGGAGATGACCTTGTTCGCTAGTTCTCCAAATGATAACTGCTGTCAAGTGTTTGAAGGTGATGAAGAGTTAAGAATTGCATTATGAGAACCAGCGAAGGCTTTGGTCACCAGTTCTCTGAATATGAGCTAGGGTTAACATTGTATTAAGCGATCACAAGAGGCTTTCAGTTGCTGATTTACTGAATAGGCTCAATTGGAAAGGGTAATAAAAGAAAAGAAAAAGACCATTACCTGCATGGATAAAGTATAGTGGTAAGCTGGAGAGTAAACTAATAAGCCATCCAATCAGTTTCAAAGAAGGATTTCATGATGTAAATAGGATGTTAAAGTACAGAGTACTAATCATTCCCTTTTGGCCTTGTTTCTGAGTTTTTAAATCTATCGATCAACATCTTTGCATCAGTTAGCTCTGATTTGAAATCTGGTGATATGTGAAATTGAATGCGGGAGAAATTAAGAATTTATTTCCAATGATTGTGGTAGCTATACACTTTTGATCCCTATCAATAAATAAGCTAAGCTCATAGTTTCCTATGTCCAAAATCAGTCGAAGAAAATTGGGTCTTCTTGAAGCAGTTTTTGAGCACCAAGTAAATCCAGTTTGTAAAAATTGAAGGTAATTCTATAGCAAGATGAGTCAACTTGAGAGGACCGTGACATCTTCCAGCAGTGAAGCCAAGTCTAAAAGTGGTGAAGACAAAGGCAAGCCTAACTATTTAGATGAATTCATGAAATTACTACCGGGATCCAGTCAGAACAAAAGAGCTCCCGATGATGTTTTCGAAGATGTGCTGGGGCTTTGTAGGGATCCTATCATACCAAATAGTATAGGTTATACTATTTTCAACTTCTTTTATGGAAATAGAGATAGGCATGTTCCTATGTGTAATGGTTGGACTTTGGGTTTAGGAAAATTAGTTGTTCCTGATGTGTTTTTAGATGTGGATCTAATTGTTGCACTAGCTAGGCATTATGACCCTATTTCCAAAACAATTAGAAAAGAGGACCAGTCACCTTTGGTTACTCTTGATAGGGGTTCATTCATGAAAGCTTTCAATTTCTATTCATCTTCCTCCACCGAAATTGACCTGAGCAAAGAAAGGGAGAGGTACAAGAATAACATAGGGACAATAAAGCACCAAATGATGAAGCACATACCAAAATAGGATAAATATATAGCTCCCCTCCCTACTCATATGAATGCCACTTACCAATTTAAATCCCTCTAGGATTATATGAGGCAAACTTTTTATGGGTTGTGTAGGGTTTTGGGAATTGATGGAGATGCAGAGTTCTTGCCAGCTGATTTGTTGATGATAATCTTGGACATCCAAAATTCCATGGTAAATACTAACTATGATTACATTCAGTATATAATTGATAGAATGCATGAGGGTTTGATTTCTGTCAAAGAAAGTAAGAGTCCAATTAAGTTCATGCATTATTCATTGTTAATGCACTTAATTTTGTTCTTCAACATCAATAGCTTTGATTGGAATATGCTGAAACCAAGGTTTAACTTTGAGGGCCAGTATAATCTAGTACAGTTATGGGTGAGGTTATGGAATTCTACTTCCAATGAAGGGGATTTTTGTGTTTTTTAGAATTTCATTGTCTTTCCAATTATAAAGATTTTAGGCATCAATGTCACACGGCTATCCCCAAGGGTCCTTAGGCTCCTAAGACCATTGCAATTTGTGGATAAGTGGGAGGGAGACCATAATTGGGGTGATTTTTACTTAGGGGAGAATTCTACAATTTTGAGAGTCTACGGTTGCCCGCAACCCCCACATCTGTTACCAAAATTTGTGCCTCCAAGAGTTGCCTGTTTGGAATTTGTTTGGCAGTTGATGTGCACAAATAGAGAACTTCTAGCCCCTCATAGGAAGGGTACATTCACACCTAGGCAATTCAAGATAGGTGACTTCCTGGTGGGAAAGAGGGTATTTCCTCAAATCACTACATGGTTAAATCAATTCAAGATGGTTACTGGTGCTTGTAGACATGTAGATCCTGAGGACTTTATCAAAACTACCAGGATGGTCTATATTCCAAACATTGCTGTGATTAAGGAACATGAAGGTTTAGATGAGGAAGATGTAATCAGAAATATTATAGATAGTGATGAGGTTAAAAGAGGATGGAACATGTACTTTGATTTGATAGATTTATCAAAACAAGTGACGACAGCCCAACTTCCTTTTGAAGGTTTCTTCCCTGAACTTCCTTATCTAAAAATAATTAACAAGATGATAGAGATGCATGACACTCTATCAAATCAATTGGAGAAATTGATTGACCAGAAGCAGCCAAAGAAAAAGAAGGATTATTCATCTTCTGATCAAGAGGAGTCTTCTGATGAGTTCCTGGAAGGGAATATCCCACCACAAGTCAGGAATGTACAGATTGTTGAGCCTATTGAAGACCAGCCAAAGATAGAGAATGTCCAAGAGCCACCTTTGAAGAAGCAGAGGCTTGAGGAAGGAGAGCCTTCAGGGCAAGGAAAACAAAAGAGAATAATTGATAGAACATCTACTCTAGTGCTAGGTGATAGGGCTTACCATCACCAATTGAGAAAAACAATAAGAGAATGCAAGAAGGTGGTGACTGATGAAATAGATAAGTAACAGTCCTTGTGGTTAGAAAAGGATATCAGAGAAGTTTATCAGGAGGAATTTTTGAGTGATGATGGATTTATTAAAACTGATGAATTCAAGAGTTTTCTTATTTGGAACAAGCAACAAGAGGTGAAGAAGGCTATGCCTGAAGGTGTGGAGCCAAGTGCAAAAACATTGAGAGCTTTAGCTTCTTATGATCCTAGCTTGGATCCTATAACTATAGATGAAGCTAGACAATTGGTTAAGGCAAGTGGAATGCTATTAACTCCAGGGTGGGATCTGACTTCTGCATTCATCATAGATCAAATAAGGAAACAACCATAGGGTAGCCTATCATATGAGGTTCACATTGGTGACATGATAAGAGGAAGTGGCTATGACCCTAAATCTCAAGCTGTTGCAATGTGGTCTATGGCCCCTAGGACCCAAAATCCATCTCTATTAAGTATAGAGTATAAGATGGAAGGGAATAAGATCAGATGGACTGTGCAAAATACAACTGAACTTGAAGTCTCCAAGGCAGTAACTCATTGGGCTAACCTGAATGAAGCAAATACAGTTCAATTGTCTGAGAGGTATTCAAAGTTGTTTGAAAGCACAAACTTGGTGGCCAAGGCATAGAGACTTGAAAATGATGAAGATCAAACAATTAGAGGATGAATTGGCAGAAGTAAAAGTTAAGCTTGAAGAAGCCTCAAAGGTAGTTCCTCCTCCTTCTATGCAAATTGAGGCCCCTGTTCAGGTAGATGTGGAAGTGCCTAAAAGACCTACTGAGGATTTGGAAAAGATAAGAATAGATGCATCCCTAGATACTATAGTAAGAATTGTGCAATATAGGTAGGGTAAGATAAAGGATAGAATGGAATCAGTCCATAAATCATTCAGCTTATTGCATCAGACTAATGAAAAGGTGAATGAGCATTTAATCACCTTGGAGCCACTTTTCAGTACATGGGTAGGAAGGAGTATATTATTTGACAAACTTGATGATTTGCAAGAATACAGGGCAGATGTTCCTAAAGTAGTAAGTGAGGTTTTTGAGAAGATTGGCTTAATAAGTGCTGCCTCAAAGTTTTTCAAAGGAAAGTCAAACCAAATAAAGGCCAAGCTGGCCATGTTTGATAAAGATTATAGCAAATATTTGCCTCCGATTTATGATGACAATGGAAATGTGGTTAAGTTGGAAGAATGGAAGCTGTCAATGGATGAGCTGGTGATTAAACAGGATGCCTTCCTAAAGGACGATAATGCTTTAGACCTGGATAGATGTAATAATATCATTGATAGTGTTTTCAAGATTGAAAATGATTGCATACGGTTTGTGGTTGAAGCCATATATATAACTGATTCTACATGGGAGCAATAGATCAAATCACTTCAAGAGCTGTAGAACTATGACTGGCCATCTGATGATGATGTGGCAGCTTGGGAGAAGTTAACAATAAAGAAGAAGAAGAAGCCAGTTGTCCAACTTATAGAGGAAGAAGAGGAATAGAATGCACTTGGCACCTGATCCAGAGTTTGAGGGAGAGCATGACCAAACAAAGGATGATGTAGGTTAGCCTGTAATGGCGGTCATCATTCATGCAACAAATTTAGTAACTGCTTTGAAATATCCTTAGACAAAGGTGCCACCTGCAAAATTGTTGAGAAATAGATATTTGTAATATGTTGTTGCAAACAAATTTTGTCAGTTTGTAATCTTGTTTTTAGTGCAAGATCTTTTAACAGCTGTCTAAAGCTTGTTGCATCCTTTCAAGGATTCCAAGATGGCTGATTAGTATATATAGAAAGTTTTGCTCATTTGCAGAGAGGTGGAAAAATACTCTGTAAGAAATGTTCTGAATACAAAAACTTATTTTTCTAAAAGTAAGAGGATACTGTATCAATGCATTTTGACCATTAATACAAAATATTGGAGCTCTATTACTACTATTTTGTTGTCTTTATGTATGGAATGTTTTAGTTTTCTTATGTATTTAAATTGCAAGGCTTTTTAAATGCATTATTCACAAGGTGAATATAGGGGTTGAGCTTAAGTTTCTTTCAAGGAAAGAGTAAAATCTTAGGGGAGATCTCTAAGAACAATTAATCCATGTATGAATTTGATGACAGTAGTAGGAATTAAAAGGATGGTATGTTAGGTATGTTATTTGAGTTTCAATGTACTTGTTTTGATAGTTATATGGAGAGGTAGGGTTTGACTCTATTGCCCAAGTGGATAAGGCAGTGGTTTTGGATCCATTTACACTGATTTGCCACCCAAAATATAAATAATTGTTTCATTTTACTTGTACAATCATAATCTAAATCATTCTATGAAAAGTTCATAGATGTGTTTTGTAATGCTTTGTAGAAGCATTGAATGAGGTTAGCCTTCCTTGAGTTCAACTCTAAAAAGAAGGATAAATATCCTTAAACCATTGTTTCATGTTGCTGCTTTCATGATTTCTATCATAATATTATGTATCATGATAATTTGGGCCATACTTAGAGTTCTCTCATCTTATTAAGTTGAGTTTGGAAGCAAGGATAGAGCAGTGAAGGAGCTAGTTTGCAATTTAGAGCTCAATCAAATAGTGAATTGATATAGGTACACCCGCTTGAGTATTCATACTCAAAGTGAAGAAGGTTTTCTAATCGTAATACCTTAGTGTTTGCATTTTGCTAGATTATGTCCATTGGGATTATATGAGTATTTCATAATCTATAGATTTGAGCACTAACAAAATTGGTGACTCTGCTGGGGACTTCTGAATAGCTTGCAATAGGTTAGTGCAAATCCTATCTATTTTGTATTTGTAGACTAGCATAAAATAATTTGATTCCCACTTAATAGTGGGTGGTGACTCTGATAATCTGTGTTTACCAGTCACTGGTATCTTTACATTTTGATATATTTTGTATCACATACCATGAGTCGACCAAGGTACACTAGGTCTTACTACAAGGATCACCTAGAAGATAATGCGGGTGATGAGCTTCACACACCAAGTAGAAAGCAATGGTCTAGGAGAGGTCATGATAATGCTAGTTCCCAAGGCCCTTCTCGAGAAAGATTTTGTGTCCCACTTCCTCATGAATCTTCCTACTCTTCTGATGATCTCAAACATGTCAAGAGGGTCACGCCAAGTGTGCATATATAGAAAGAAGTAATCATAGAGGTCATAGAAGCCAGTTATTTCCCCACGAGAGAAACCCTAGAACAACCAGAAGAAACCTCTGCTACTGAAACTACTTCCTATGATTCTGAGAAGTTGAGAGAAGAGGTGATTGCTTTGAGAAAGAAAGAGCTTGAACAACTTGCTGAGATTGCCAATAGGGTGAAAGTGAGGGAACAACAAATCTATGATTTGCTCATAGAGAGGCAGGAACTTCTCAAGAGAACCAAGAAAAATGAGACCCAGGTTAGTGATCTAAATCAAGATGTTCAAAGTTTAGATAAGGACTTGTTTGGTGATATGGAAGATTTGAGAAAGAAGGCTCAGGATACTAAACCTAAACAAGGTGAATTTGAGGGAATAGGCCATGTCCTAAGGCAATTGAATCCCTCTAAAATCTAGAGAAATAAGGAGATTAAAATTTCTCCCAAAGAAATCCCTGATAAGGGAAAACAAAAATTGGTGAGTGTAAATATTAATGAGACCAAGAAAATTATGGCTCCTCCTAATGTACCTTCTCAAACAAGTATAGACTTGGAGAAGGCTAGAAAAGCAAAGGAAGATTTGGCTATTCAACTAGAGAAACTTGAGTTGGAGGCTGCTACTGATGAAATGAAGAGGAAGATTGCCTTCCTACATGCTAATATGAACACATCCGCTAGTAGCTCTATCCCTACTACCACAGGAACAACTCCACCTAGTCAGCCCAATACTTCACTTCCAAATGCTCAAGCCTTTTACCCTAGACAAATTTTACCTAGACCAGTTCCTAATCAAGTTCCCCTTATAGCTAGTGGTATAGTGGGAACTGTACCTTGTCAAAATGTTGCAGCTACCCCTCTCAATCAACCAAATATCCAAAGAAGACCAGTTCATTTGGATAGATATAGGCCTCTATTTTTGATGGTATTCCTGGTCAACCTAATGCTATCCCCAATGAAATTAGAAAGAAGATCCCATTATTCACTGGCAATAATGTTATCACCTGTGAAGAGCATCTAAATTTTTTCATAGATAAGGTCAATGATTATGAGATTGAACATGAAGATGTCATAATGAAGCTCTTTGTTCGATCATTGATTGAAGATGCCAGGGATTGGTACAGGGGTCTGCTTGAGAATAATATTGCATCTTGGGAAGAATTTGTTAGATGCTTTAAAGAGCAATATGCAGAACATGTGAACTCTAGCTACATGCTCAATGAGTTCAATAATATCAAGAAACACTATAATGAGAGCATGTCAAAGTTTAATAGCCAATTCCAAAAGGCTATGTATAAACTGTTCCAAGTATTGAGGCTAGATGATGCAGTCTGCATTACAACTTATTTCAACTCTATGGATGGTAAGCTGTCTTACCTTTTGAGAGATAAGAATCCCCATACCCTTAGGGATGCTTTTAAGTTGGCCATAAATATTGAGAGTAACTGAAAGGCATCTGGCGAAATGTACAAAAGGGATAAAGGTAGATTGTGGAAAGAAACCAGGCCACAACCTGCAAGGCCATCCAAAGAAGAGGATAGAATGGACAAAGGACCTAGTACTAACAAAGATTTCCCAGCAAGGTTTGATAAAGGTGGTAGAAATTTTCAAGATACAAGGCCACCTTATCAAAGGTAGGACAAAGCCCCTAACTTAAGAGATATGCCTTACAAAACAAACTGGAAAGATGGGAGGCCTGTTCTTGATAATAATGAACCCCAAAAGGGAAGAGATACACTAGATCCTTTGAAGAAAAATATAGCACATAATTTGGAAAGTAACTCTTGGTGTGTGGCTTATAATATGCCCCACTCACCATTCTAATGTGCTGTTGCTCAAGCCTTGGGAGAAGAGGCCAATGATTCATATGCAGGAGATTATGAAGGATCTGAAAAGCCTATTATTAACATGTTCACTACTGAACTAATGGGGGACCTAGTGTCCTCAGATGATGAATTTATTTGTCATGATGTTGATCATAAGAGGAAGATCTTCTCTGATTATGAACAAAAAATATTTACTCAATCTGATTAGGAAGAGTTTGATAATAATGATTGTAAGACTCATATGGTAGAATCCGGATTAGATGAAAAACAATGGAGAAAGCCTAGTGAAGAAGGGATCAGAAGTCTAACTGTGGCTTCTATTACTCAAGCAAAATCCTCATACAATTTGAGGAACAGAAAGGTAGATAATGATCAGGGAGTCCCTAGATCAATATTTGTTAAGAATAAGCTCCAAGATAAGGATTCCCCAAAGCCACATATTGTAAATAGTAAAGATGAAGGGTCTGAAGCTGAGAAGAAAAGGAAACCAGAAGTTATTACTAACAAGGTGAAAAAGAAAATTGGTAGGTCAAAAGATCACCCTGATTTTTATACTGACTCCCCTACCTTTGATATGAGACATGCCTTGTCCCAAATGAAGGTCTCCATCCCTTTGCTTGAAATGTTGAAAATAGAGGAGCACAAAGCAGCAACTTTGGCTCTTATAAGTGAGCAAA
This sequence comes from Chamaecyparis obtusa, assembly GCA_027943335.1. NCBI lineage: Eukaryota > Viridiplantae > Streptophyta > Pinopsida > Cupressales > Cupressaceae > Chamaecyparis > Chamaecyparis obtusa. The sequence continues at coordinate 925,897 of BSBK01003582.1, forward strand.
GAACCACTCCTATTCTACAAGAGGAAGGGAAGTCCATGGATAAGCCAATTGAAATTAATGACATCTCTGATGTATGTGTTGGGACTATTGTGACACAAGAGCCCTCTTCTATTAATCCTTTCTACGTTACTTTGCTTGTAAATAATTGTTTGCTAAAAAATTGTATGATTGATTCTGGCACTGCTACAACTGTAATGCCTTATCAAGTGATGAAGGAGTTAGGGTTGCAAGTTGATACATCTAGTGGAAGGTGTTATGCCATGGATAATAGGGTAGTACCTATTGTAGGGACCCTGATTGGAATTGAAGTGAAGATTGCTGCATTCCCCGAAGCCACATATAAATTGGATGTGGTTGTTGTTGATACAAAACCTCATTATGGCATCTTACTATCAAGATAATGGGCTGCAGTAGTGGGTGGAAAGTTGAAACTAGATTTCTCATATGCTACCATCCCAATAAATGGAACTGAGGTAAAGTTGTACAAGGAGCCCCGTTCTTCAGTCATGATTGAAGTGGTTGCTCCGGAGGATCTAAATTGTTTTGTAGATATGGACATGAGAAATTTTGTGATTTAAGAGGTAGTACCTCAATTGAAAAACAAAGATCCAATTGTGGATGAGCTGATTTTGCAGCAAGATGGGCTTTGGAAAATGTTCTTTGATGGTGGATGCTCCAAGGAAGGATCAGGAGTTGGTGTTGTATTTATTTCCCCATTAGGTATTACATTTAAATACTCATTCTTGCTGACTTTTCAATGTACCAATAATACTGCTGAGTATGCAGCTTTAATATTGGGACTAGATGTAGCCATAAAGCATGGTATTAAATTTTTAAAAGTCCATGGTGATTCCCAACTTGTTATAGCCCAAGTAAGATCTCAGTATGCTTCCAAGGATGAAAAATTGAAACTGTATAAACATGCTGTTTGGGATAGACTAGAGTTTTTTAATGCTTTCAATCTACTTTGGGTAGAAAGATCCAATAATATCATGGTAGATTTTCTTGCAAATGTTTCCCTTAAGAGTGAAGACATAACCCTCATTGGTGTGTCTATGTTAGAGGTCAAAACTAGGCCTGCTGTGCCTGATAATGTATATAATTAGCAAGTTTTCAAGGATGACCTAGATATCCTTAGGTTTATTCAAGGCCTTGATCAGTATGATGGCCAGCAAATAGATTTCAATGAAGCACAACAGTGTGTTGAGGGAAAAGAATGTATCATGGGAAATGAAATAGTGCAGTTACCCTCAAATCACATACCTAAAGGGTTAGTGGAATTGGAGGGGATGTTTAAAATAAATGATGGTTTTTTGTCCCAAAAGTCTAACACCAAAATGGAAGACTTAGAGGAAATAAATTTGGGTTCAGAAACCTCCCCACAAATGGTATACATTGGGAAGAAATTGAGCAGAGAGGTCAGAAGAAATTTGATAAGGCTTTTGAAAACATAAAAGCATGTATTTTCTTGGTCTTATGATGATCTTAAGGCATATAGGGCTGATCTATTTCAGCATGAAATTCCTTTAAAAGAAGAAGCTAAGCCTTTTAGACAGAAGCAGAGACCCATTAACCCTTTACTGGCCACTAAGATGCAAGTTGAGTTGAAAAAATTGAGGGATGCTGGTATCATTGAGCCAATCAAGCATTCTACATGGGTTTCCAATCTTGTGCCAGTAAGGAAAAAGAATGGTGATATTAGGCTCTGTGTTGATTTCAGGAACCTGAATGTGGCTTCACTTAAAGATAATTATGGATTGCCCAATATGGAAGCCATGCTGCATAGGGTAATTGGTTGTGAGCTTTTGTCAATGATGGATGGTTTCTCGGGTTACAATCAAGTGCTGGTCAAAGAATCAGAGCAGTTTAAGACAACATTTACTACCCCATGGGGAACCTATGTATATATCCGCATGCCCTTTGGTTTAAAAAATGCTAGAGCAACTTTTCAGAGAGCAATGGATGTTGCATTCAAAGAATTAATCAATGTTCTCATGGTTGTATATCAGGATGATCTCACTGCTTATTCCAAGAAAGTTGATGATCATTGTTCCCATTTGGAAAAGGTCATTCTTAAGGCTTTAGAATATGGTGTGTCCCTGAATCCCAGAAAGTGTCAATTTGCTGTGACAGAAGGGAAATTACTTGGACACATAGTGTCAAAAGGAGTCAGGATTGATCCTAAAAGAGTAGAAGTAATTAAAAAGGTCCCTCCACCAAAAAACATAAAAGGTGTGCAGTCATTCTTGGGATAGATTAATTTTGTAAGGAGGTTTATTGCTAACTTTGCAGAATTGGTCAAACCCATAGTGAAGTTCCTTAAGAAGGAAGTGAAGTTTGATTGGAACCTTGAAGCTCAAAAAGCTTTTGAAAGAATCAAACAAGCAATTCAAGAGGCCCTGGCTTTGGTGTCACCTGATTACTTGAAACCATTTTCTCTATTTTCTTTTGCATCTTTTGATACTATTGCAGCTATCCTTTTACAAAAGGATCAAGAAGGATATGAGCATCCTATAGCCTTTTTTAGCAAATCATTACAATCTGTTGAATTAAATTATGAACTAATGGAAAAGAAATCCTATGCCCTTGTAAAGGTATTCAAAGCTTTCAGACCATATCTGGCCTGTGCAAAGGTTAGTGCTTATGTGCCTCATGCTACGGTAAAGGATATCCTAACACAGAGTGAAGTCATAGGAAAGAGGTGTAAATGGATAAACAAGATTCAAGAGTTTGACCTTGAAATTCACATTACCAAATTGTTAAGAGGATTGGGACTTGCTAAGTTAATGACTGAGGAAAATATGGACCTTGTCTAGGTAAATAATGTTGCTGCTAATATTGATATGATTACTAGTATTGAAATGCAACCCTGGTACAAGGATGTTATTTATTTTATTAAAAATGCTAAGTGTCCACCTGAATTGAATGATAATCAAAGGAATTTGAAATTGCAAGCTCAGAGATATGTGCTGATCCAGGGTGATTTTGTACTAGAAAGATAATGATGGCATTCTACTCTTTTGTCTGGATAAGCACCAATTAGAGAAAGTGTTGAAGGAAATGCACTCTGGAGTGTGTGGAGGACATCATTCTGCTCGGTCAACAACTCATAAAATCTTAAGGGTAGAATACTATTGGCCTGTATTGTTCAAAGACACTCATTCTTATGTAAGAAAATGTGAACCTTGTCAAAGGTTTTCTAAAAAATTGAAGTTTTTAGGTGCACTCTTATTGAACCCTATTGTTGCAGAAGCTCCTTTTGCAATGTGGGGTATGGATTTTATTGGAGAGTTCTCTGAGAAATCCAATGGAGGACATAGTCACATTTTGGTGGCTACTGATTATTTCACCAAGTGGATTGAAGCCATTCCAACAAAAAGGGCAACTAGTGCTGTTGTGATTGAGTTTTTGATGAACAATATAATCACTAGATTTTGTGCCCCTGTTAAATTGGTTGTTGACAATGCTATGAGTTTTAGGTCATAGGAGATTACTGATTTCTATTTAGCAATGGGCATAGTATTGTCTTACTCATCCCCTTATCATCCATAGGCCAATGGACAGGTTGAATCCATCAACAAGAGTATTTTGTAGATTCTGAAGAAAACCCTAGAAAAGAATAAGAGAAGTTGGCATGTGAAACTAAAGCTAGCCCTATGGGCTAATAGAATTTCTAAGAAGAGAGCTATGGGTAAGTGCCCTTTTGAGATGGTATATGGGGCAAAATTGAGATTTCTAATTAATAATTTCCTTCCAATCTATAAGTTTATGCAAGAAGAGGACATGGAAATCAGTGACCCACTGCAAGACAGAATGGTTTAGCTGATTGAATTAGATGAGATTAGGAGGGAAGGACAAAGAGAAAATGTGAAGTTGTAGCAAAAAATGAAATATCTTTTTGATAAGAGAGCAACTGTGAGAAAATTCCAGCCTGGTGATATGGTTCTCCAATGGAATGCCAGGGCTGAAGATAAAGGGAAGCACAAAAAATTTGAGTCTTTGTGGATGAGACCTTATATTGTTCATCAAACCCATGGTAAGGACTCATATTTTCTAAAAAATTTGGATGGTGAAGAGCAGGAATTGCCAGTGCATGGATAGTTCCTAAAATTTTTCTTCAGTTAATTCTTTTTCCATGCACAGTAGGCTTGTATATATGTATAGGTGTGTTTACTTCTATTATGTGTTTGTTTCCTATTTTAGGTTAAGGTTTTATGGTTTGCCTCCTAGAGATTCATAAATTCTTTCTATGATCTTGCAATCAAGCATCTTCAGATAGAGCCACTGTTGGGTATATTCTTAATTTTCTGAGGTGTGTGTCCAGATTTTGGGTTAAATCTCCTTACAGGTGTTTTGCTTGGTCTAGGATTTGGAAAATTCATAAAAAAATGTCATAGCCAAGTTCAAAAATCCTCACCCTAGGTTTTGTTTTTGAAAAATGTCGAATTCATGAAAAAACCCTCATGTTAGCCCTAATTCTTCTGTTTCATTATTACCTTTTAGTCACTTAAGTGGATTAATCATGCACATGCTTAATTATCCCAAGTGTTCACTGAATCGGAAAATGTCATAACATGTCTCATATAGTATTTGGTGAATCAGCAAACAAGTCAATCTTGTGCCAAGTGTCATTTTAGTCGCGTGGTCTCTAAGTCTCCCGGTGGATACCTCAACCATTCAACGAATTGGCGAATGTGTTTGAAGCTTGTTATATGTTTTTCCTTGTCGCTGAGTCTCCAAATGTTTTGGCAGTTATTTTACCCTTTGCGAGAACTAGTGAACAAAGGCTATCTCCAGTTCGCTTAGTCCTTGGCAGTCATGTGTTAACACTCAGTGACCTAGTGAAAGCAGTATTCGCTCATTCTCTGAATCTGGTGGTCAAGGGTTATATCAAATGGAGAACTGGCAAATACCATGGATTGGTTTCAAGATCAATGGCTCTATTTTAATCTCAAGTATCTTTTGGGTCCTACATGTTTGACCTAGTGAATAAGCGATTGAGTACTTGTAATAGGAGTCTCCAAATGTTCTGGCGGTTCTAATAGTTTGACCAAATAACTTTAGTGAAGGTAAGAGTTCTTATGTTCGCTTATTCTCGGAGTAAGTTAGTGATGTGCTAATTGATCTAGCGATTCAGTGAATCATGTGGTCGCGTGTTCTCTAAAAAGAAAGGTGAAGGCTAGAAGTATTTGGCGAATGGGTGAATCAAAGGATTAGTAAAGTTTTAAGTCTTCAATTGCTTAATCGCGTAATGAAATATTCAATGTTTGAAGTATTGTGAGATTCAGTGAACCCTTTGTTCACTGAGTCTCATAATCAAATGACTAAAGGTCATATGTTTCAGTGAGATGGTCAACTAACCGCAGTCGCTAAGTCTCAGAATGATGTTGGGGGTTAAGGAAAGATTTAGCGATTCAGAGAGTAAAGGCTTCACCAGTTCTCTAAATAATCAGGCAGTTAAGTATTTCATTAAGCGAATGCGTGAACCCTTTGTTCACTAAATCTCCAAGAAAATTGACAGTTAGCCGGGACATGAAGAGAATGGGAGATGACCTTATTCGCTAGTTCTCCAAATGATAATTGCAGTCAAGTGTTTGAAGGTGATCATTTCCATCGCTGATTCACTAAGTGGATGAAGAGTTAAGAATTACATTGCGAGAACCCACGAAGGCTTTGGTCACTAGTTCTCTGAATATGAGCTAGGGTTAACATTGTATTAAGTGATCACGAGAGGCTTTCAGTCATTGATTTGCTGAATAGGCTCAATTGGAAAAGGTAATAAAAGAAAAGAAAAAGACCATTGCCTGCGTGGATAAAGTACAGTGTCAAGTTGGAGAGTAAACTAATAAGCCATCCAATCAGTTTCAAAGAAGGATTTCATGACGTAAATAGGATGTTAAAGTACAGAGTACTAATCATTCCCTTTTGGCCTTATTTTTGAGTTTTTAAATCTATCTATCAACATCTTTGCATCGGTTAGCTTTGATTTGAAAACTGGTGATATGTGAAATTGAATGCAGGAGCAATTAAGAATTGATTTGAAATGATTGTGGTAGCTGTACACTTTTGATCTGTATCGATAAATAAGCTAAGCTCATAGTTTCCTGTGTCCAAAATCAGTCGAAGAAAATTGGGTCTTTTTGAAGCAGTTTCTGAGTGCCAAGTAAATCTAGTTTACAAACATTGAAGGTAATTCTATAGCAAGATGAGTCAACTTGAGAGGACCATGACATCTTCCAGCAGTGAAGCCAAGTGTAAAAGTGGTGAAGACAAAGGCAAGCCTAACTATTCAGATGAATTCATGAAATTGCTGTCGGGATCCAGTCAGAACAAAAGAGCTCCCGAAGATGTTTTTGAAGATGTGCTAGGGCTTTGCAGGGATCCTATCATACCAAATAGTATAGGTTATACTATTTTCAACTTATTTTATGGAAATAGAGATAGGCATGTTCCTGTGTGTAATGGTTGGACTTTGGGTTTAGGAAAATTAGTTGTTCTTGATGTATTTTTAGATGTGGATCTAATTGTTGCACTAGCTAGGCATTATGACCCTATTTCCAAAACAATTAGAAAAGAGGACCAGTCACCTTTGGTTACTCTTGATATGGGTTCATTCATGAAAGCTTTCAATTTCTATACGTCTTCCTCTACTGAAATTGACCTGAGCAAAGAAAGGGAGAGGTACAAGAATAACATAGGGACAATAAAGCACCAAATGATGAAGCACATCCCAAAATAGGATAAATATATAGCTCCCCTCCCTACTCATATGAATGCCCCTTACCAATTTAAATCCCTCCAGCATTATATGAGGCAGAATTGTTATGGGTTGTGTAGGGTTTTGGTAATTGATGGAGATGCAGAGTTCTTGCCAGCTAATTTGTTGATGATAATCTTGGACATCCAAAATTCCTTGGTAAATACTGACTATGATTACATTCAGTATATAATTGATAGAATGCATGAGGGTTTTATTTCTATCAAAGAAAGTAAGAGTCCAATTAAGTTCATGCATTATTCATTGTTAATGTACTTAATTTTTTTCTTCAACATCAATAGCATTGATTGGAACATGCTGAAACCAAGGTTTAACTTCAAGGGCTAGTATAATCCAGTACAGTTATGGGTGAGGTTATGGAATTCTACTTCCAATGAAGGGGATTTTTGTGTTTTTCAAAATTTCATTGTCTTTCCAATTATAAAGATGTTAGGCATCAATGTCACAAGGCTATCCCCAAGGGTCCTTAGGCTCCTAAGACCATTGCAGTTTGTGGATAAGTGGGAGGGAGACCATAATTGGGGTGATTTTTACTTAGGGGAGAATTCTACAATTTTGAGAGTCTATGGTTGCCCCCAACCCCCACATCTATTACCAAAATTTGTGCCTCCAAGAGTTGCCTATTTGGAATTTGTTTGGCAGTTGATGTGCACAAATAGAGAACTTCTAGCCCCTCATAGGAAGGGTACATTCATACCTAGGAAATTCAAGATAGGTGACTTCTTGGTGGGAAAGAGGCCATTTCCTCAAATCACTGCATGGTTAAATCAATTCAAGATGGTTACAAGTGCTTGTAGACATGTAGATCCTGAGGACTTTATCAAAACTACTAGGATGGGCTATATTCCAAACATTGGTGTGATTAAGGAACATGAAGGTTTAGATGAGGAAGATGTAATCAAAAATATTATAGAGAGTGATGAGGTTAAAAGAATATGGAATAGGTACTTTGATTTGATAGATTTATCAAAACAAGTGACGGCAGCCCAACTTCCTTTTGAAGGTTTCTTCCCTGACCTTGCTTATCTGAAAATAATTGACAAGATGATAGAGATGCATGACACTCTATCAAATCAGTTGGAGAAATTGATTGACCAGAAGAAGCCAAAGAAAAAGAAGGATTATTCATCTTTTGATCAAGAGGAGTCTTCTGATGAGTCCTCAGAAGGGAATAGCCTACCACAAGTTGGGAATGTATAGATTATTGAGCCTATTGAAGACCAACCAGAGATAGAGAATGTCCAAGAGCCACCTTTGAAGAAGCAGAGGCTTGAGGAAGGAGAGCCTTCAGGGCAAGGAAAACAGAAGAGAATAATTGACAGAGCATCTTCTCTAGTGCTAGGTGATAGTGCTTACCATCACCAATTGAGAAAAACAATAAGAGTAGGCAAGAAGGTGGCCATTGATGAAACAGATAAGGAACAGTCCTTGTGGTTAGAAAAGGATATCAGAGAAGTTTATCAGGAGGAATTTTTGAGTGATGACCGATTTATTAAAACTGATGAATTCAAGAGTTTTCTTATTTGGAACAAGCAACAAGAGGTGAAGAAGCCTATGCCTGAAGGTGTGGAGCCAAGGGCAGAAACATTGAGAGCTTTAGCTTCATATGATCCTAGCCTGGATGCTATAATTGTAGATGAAGCTAAACAATTGGTTAAGGTAAGTGGAATGCTATTAACTCTAGGGTGGGATCTAACTTCTGCATTCATCATAGATCAAAGAAGGAAACAACCATAGGGTAGCCTATCATATGAGGTTCACATTGGTGACATGATAAGAGGAAGTGGCTATGACCCTAAATCTCAAGCTGTTGCAATGTGGTCTATGGCCCCTAGGACCCAAAATCCATCTCTATTAAGTATAGAGTATAAGATGGAAGGGAATAAGATCATATGGACTGTGCAAAATACAACTGACCTTGAAGTCTCCAAGGCAATAACTCATTGGGCTAACCTGAATGAAGTAAAGATAGTTCAATTGTGTGAGAAGTATTCAAAGTTGTTTGAAAGCACAAACTTGGTGGCCAAGGATAGAGACTTGAAAATGATGAAGATCAAACAATTAGAGGATGAATTGGTAGAAGTAAAAGTTAAGCTTGAAGAAGCCTCAAAGGTAGTTCCTCCTCCTTCTATGCAAATTGAGGCCCCTGTTCAGATAGATGTGGAAGTTCCTGAAAGACCTACTAAGGATTTGGAAAAGATAAGAATAGATGCATCCCTGGATACTATAGTAAGAATTGTGCAATATAGGTAGGGTAAGATAAAGGACATAATGGAATTAGTCCATAAATCATTCAACTTATTGCATCAGACTAATGAAAAGGTGTATGAGCATTTAATCACCTTGGAGCCACTTTTCAGTACATGGTCAGGAAGGAGTATATTATTTGACAAACTAGATGATTTGCAGGAATACAAGGCAGATGTTCCTAAAGTAGTAAGTGAGGTTTTTGAGAAGATTGGCTTAATAAGTGCTGCCTCAAAGTTTTTCAAAGGAAAGTCAAACCAAATAAAGGCCAAGCTAGCCATGTTTGATAAAGATTATAGAAAATATTTGCCTCCGATTTATGATGACAACGGAAATGTGGTTAAGTTGGAAGAATGGAAGCTGTCAATGGATGAGCTGGTGATTAAATAGGATGCCTTCCGAAAGGATGATAATGCTTTAGACCTGGATAGATGTAATAATATCATTGATAGTCTTTTCAAGATTGAAAATGATTGCATACGGTTTGTGGTTGAAGCCAAATATAAAACTGATTCTACATGGGAGCAGCAGATCAAATCACTTCAGGAGCTGCAGAACTATGACTGGCCATCTGATGATGATGTGGCAGTTTGGGAGAAGTTAACAATAAAGGAGAAGAAGAAGCCAGTTGTCCAACTTATAGAGGAAGAAGAAGAATAGAATGCACTTGGCACCTGATCCAAAGTTCGAGGGAGAACATGACCAAACAAAGGATGATGTAGGTTAGCCTGTAATGGCGGTCATCATTCATGCAACAAATTTAGTAACTGCTTTGAAATATCCTTAGACAAAGGTGCCACCTGCAAAATTGTTGAGAAATAGATATTTGTAATCTGTTGTTGCAAACAAATTTTGTTAGTTTGTAATCTTGTTTTTAGTGCAAGATCTTTTAACAGCCATCTGAAGCTTGTTGCATCCTTCTGAGGATTCCAAGATGGATGATTAGTATATATAACAAGTTTTGCTCATTTGCAGAGAGGTGGAAAAATACTCTGTAAGAAAGGTTCTAAATACAAAAACTTATTTTTCTAAAAGTGAGAGGATACTGTATCAATGCATTTTGACCATTAGTATAAAATATTGGAGCTCTGTTACTACTATTTTGTTGTCTTTATGTATGGAATGTTTTAGTTTTCTTATGTATTTAAATTGCAAGGCTTTTTAAATGCATTATTCACAAGGTGAATATAGGGGTTGAGCTTAAGTTTCTTTCAAGGAAAGAGTAAAATCTTAGGGGAGATCTCTAGGAATAAATAATCCATGTATGAATTTGATGACTTTAGTAGGAATTAAAAGGATGGTATGTTAGGTATGTTATTTGAGTTTCAATGTACTTGTTTTGATAGTTACATGCAGAGGTAGGGTTTGACTCTATCACCCAAGTGGATAAGGCACTGGTTTTGGATCCATTTACACTGATTTTCCACCCAAAATAAAAATAACTATTTCATTTTACTTTACTTGTACAATCATAATCTGAATCATTCTATGAAAAGTTCATAGATGTGTTTTGTAATGCTTTGTAGAAGCATTGAATGAGGTTAGCCTTCCTTGAGTTCAACTCTAAAATGAAGAAGGATGAATATCATTAAACCATTGTTTCATGTTGCTGCTTTCATGATTTCTATCATAATATTGTGTATCAGGATAATTTGGGCCATACTTAGAGTTCTCTCATCTTATTAAGTTGAGTTTGGAAGCAAGGAGATAGCAGTGAAGGAGCTAGTTCGCAATTCAGAGCTCAATCAAACAGTGAATTGATATAGGTACACCCGCTTGAGTATTCATACTCGAAGTGAAGAAGGTTTTCTAACCTTAATACCTTAGTGTTTGCATTTTGCTAGATTATGTCCATTGGGATTATATGAGTATCTCATAATCTACAGATTTGAGCACTAAGATGTCATACAACTGATTCTTCCCCCCCCTCTTAGTTGTATTGTGGACTGTTATTCCTAACAACACAAATATTCTAGAGATGTTTTGCACATGCAATGACTTAAGGGGTTTTCCCAAATATCATAATTAGGAAAATTCAACTCTAGCAACCCAGTTCGTGTTTCATGCATGACAATAACACCATCCAAAAATTATGGCCAGCTTAAGAAAGAATCCTCTAAAGCTCTTGACATAACTCCTTTATTAGGTTTTATAGACTTCAAACGGTGTCCCATATATCTTCTAGCTCCAATTATCAATTTAGAAAAGTTCCCACCATGTGTCATCACAAAGACATTAGACTTCAAGCAGACAAGGAAATCAAGGGCTACAAGGCTCGTAATATGCTTTTTGAAGGTTTCTAATTCCTCTTTCGATGTCAACTGTTGATTTGTAACCTAAAAGGCATATTGTATAACAACATGGTAAATAGTTAGTTTAAATAAATATTAACCTTTTCAGATTAGGACTAGTGAAAATGTAGAGTTCATAAGAAAAAGTTCATCAATATCAATGCAACTTGAAAGAGATACTAGTAGTCATAACTGTCTCATTAGAGGTTTGAAAATAGGTCAATTTTCAAACATACCAAATTAGGGAACAAATTTCTTAGGGGACCCATGCGATTCTAACCACCATATACTTGTCCTGATGCAACATAAATTTGTGTCTCCTTTGGATAACCCATGGCTCTTAGGATAACTATGATTTCTCCTGGCTCAAGTGGACACCGACCTTCCTTACATTTCAATGCTAACTGCCAAAGGTGGGACCCATTCTACAATAATTATGATTCCATTGCAAAAGAATACCCTATCCACACACATCGAATCCATACAACTTGACAAGCAACTTCTTATAATGATATAATTTTTGTATGAGCATTGTATAGTTCAATCCCATGATGGATAGATGTGCACAAATAAAATGGGACTAATGTGGCCAAAAACCAAAGATAAAGAGATAAGTGCATCAACAATGGTTAGCCATTCAAGATCTCCACACAAAATGTAAACCAGAGGTTTAGCATTGTGAAGCAGAATAAGATTTCTAACTTCTAAGCTATCAATGAGGAAACACTGGTCAAGTTGATAGATTAAAGAAGCTTCCACAAAAAGAGCATTGAAAAAGGTAATGCAGACACACTGATCACCAATGGAAAGCCATATCAATTACAAAATAATACCCCATCCAGCACCATATACATTTAGACAATGAAACTCAAGAAACAAATTCTTGTAACGATTATGTTCAAAAAATCACTGTCTAGTGAAACCTCAAGTTGGATAGTTGTAGAGTAGGAAAATGAGAATGATGTAGCCAAAAAAGTTTCTAGACAACAATAAAAAGATACATGAATCAGTGACGTTTAGCAATTCAGGATCTCCCTACCAAATGCAAGCTGCCAGGATGTTTGGTATTATGAAGCAGAGCATTTAAGTTGCTATGCTATCATTGAGAATAACTTGGTCAAGTTGATCAAGTATGACAGATTCTAGGAAAAAGGCATTAAAAAACATTGTAGACACATCCATCACTGATGGCAAGCCATATCCCTTAGAAAACTATACCCCATCCAACACAAGATAAATTGAGACAATACAACTCGAGAAGAAAATTCTTATAATGATATAAGCCTTTATGAGGTTAAGACAAGCTTTGTACAGTAGAGCCCCAAGCTGGATGGTTGTAGACAGGCAAAATGGAATTGAAGCCAAAGAACTCCTAGGAATTCCAAACAAGAAAAACAAGATATGCATGCATCCATGATGGTTAGCCATTCAAGATCTTCATATCAAATGAAGGCTGGCAAGGAGCTTGATGCTATGAAGCAGAGGATTTAGGTGGACAAGCTATCAATGAGAAAGTGTTGGTCAAGTTGAACAGATAAGGCAGTTCCCATGCCCAAAATGTATTTCTATTGTTTATATTGATTACAGATTCCACAGGTAGCTGTGGAAATAAAATAATGTATTTAATACTTTAAAACATATACAACTACTTTAGGTGCTCATCTATAAAGTTGATTGTCTGGAAGGATCAATGTTTAAATTTATCTATATGTGGGACCTCTCATTCAGATTTTACAAATGAACCAAAAGCACAGAAAGATGGGTGGGGCGAGTAGGTTTGGGAGGAGGCATGCACAATGAATCAAGATAACAGGCCAATAAAGACAAAGTTCTAGAATTAGGCAAGAAAAAGTAGAGGTAGGGTGTTAATATATGGCACATATTATGAAATAGGCAAAAAATTGAAGTACTTGTGTCTGGTAAAAGTAAGTTGACTTGCAGATCACATAAGATGACTTATGATACATAGTATTTTTCTTGTCTACAAAAGTGCCCAGATATGATACACTAGCGTAGTGGAGAAGAATTAGCTAGGCCCTAAAGATATGAAGACTTGTGATCTTGTACAAGTCTTCAAGATCTCATCTTGTACAAGTCTTCAAGTTCTCATTTCATTATAGTTTAAATAAATTATACGGAATAAGATAATACACCAATTATCAATCCTAATGTGAATGTTCACAAGGAATTCCTCTATTTTGTGTTAGGATACATAATAGTCAAACCAAAAGTGTCAACCAAATAAAGCTAGTAGAGATAATATTCCACTTGTGACAATAAAGGAAAAGAGAAAATTATCTTCTTTATTGATCTATGCATTGTACCTATAGCCTTGAGGCACTGTACATTAGTATAGTGAAAGTAGCCTTGAGGCACTATACATTGGTATAGTGAAAGTCATGCTGACAGGACCTGACTCCTTTGTTGTATTCACTGCATTGTGTGAGAGAATGGGAAAAATTGAATATTCAAAAAACTATTATTGTAATAGAAGCATGTAAGAAAATTCCACAACTCATTACAATAATAAAACACAAATAAAATAATTAAAATTCATATTAGATTCTTCTAGAAAACATCTTCCTTACTTTTAGTATCCTGTGAAAATGTAAGCTTTGCTCGTAATGTATGCTCGACACCACCAACAATCTGGTAAAAAATTCAGCAAGTTAAAGTCAAAGGAGATTTCAAATTATCAAACCCATAGTATATATAGTCCATAGTAATGTCAAACCCCCATTCTAGAAGAAAGGTGGGAAGGTATCTCAACCTTTCTTAGGCCCCATTCTAGCATCTTATTTCCTTCCTTGAAATCTGTAGTTTTCCCTGTTGCTCTTGACTCCAACTCAAAGCTAACCTTGTCAACATGTTACCAAGTAATCTAGTATATTTAGAGATACTCAAATTTAAGAATGAGAATTATTCCAAAGATGATATTGATCCAATGAAAAAGGCTACTTCACACCCAAATAGACTATATTATTTAGGACATGTCATTATATTGTAAGAGGAGAATGAATGCCATGAAAGATGACTCACAAAAGTTTTGTAGAATAAAGAAAAGGCCAAGTTCATGTTAAAACAATTTAGCAATTTGGTTCACAAAATCAAATCATTGGGTAGTATTTATTCTATGTTATAGCAAAAAAAAATAGTTTGGACCTCAATATACCAAACAGTCATCCTAAAATGAGAAACATATGATAGGGAGTTTACCTTTATACTTTCCTTTTCCTCTTTTCAATCTTCTAGCCATACAAGCTTCAAGATCCTCTAGTTCTTCATCAGAAGTGTCACTATCACTTTCACTCTCACTGATGCATCTTTCTTTTTCTTTCTTAGAATTATTCAAAACCATTTGTGACTTGAATGTAGTTTCAACATTAGCAACAATGAAGTTATCATAATTAGAAAGCTCAAAAGTAGTAAGCTTACCAACAAGACTTTCTAGAGTAAGAGCATTACCAGGGTTACATCTAGATTCTTGAATTGCTGAAATTTTGATGGCATAAATAGGATGCAAAGTTCTCAATACTTCTCCAATAACAGTCTCATCATGAATAGTTCCATTAACTCCTCTAATAGAATTTACAACTTTGTTTATCCTACCACAATATTGAGCAATATTCTCACCTTCTTGCATTTTCATTTCATCAAATTTACCTCTCAGGCTTTCAACTTTTTCCCTTAGTACATTTATGTCACCACCATAGATGTTTGCAAGAGTGTCTCACATTTTCTTTGCATTTGTGAAATCTTTGATGTCTTCAAATTCAAGATAGCTTAAGGCAAATGCAATCTCCAACATTGCATGATTGTGCTCCTGTTTAGCTCTCATCTCCTCGACAGTTAGAGGTGCAATAGGTTTAACATAGTCATGTTAAATATAATAATTTGTTGAGTCACCAATACCAGCTAGATGTAGTTTCATCAGAGTCTACCATATAGGGAAGTTCTGCTTATTTAGCTTTGATACCTCCTTCTTATACATCCTGATCATTTACTTCAAGTATCTTTAACCTTGTTCTCTGTAAGCACCAACAACTCTGATAACAATTGTTAATATAATTTAGAACAATAGAGAGGGGGGGTGAATCAGTTGTTCTTAGGTCCAGATGTATAATATAAACTTTTAAACACTTCAACAACTTAGATCTAACAACCAACAGCTACTCGATCATTACATAATGCATATCATAAATATATAACAGTGCAGTCCACTATCCAATAGTATTTAACTTGCAAAACACAAAAATGTTCAAACCAAAACATTCACACAAGTATTGACACCGGGATTTATAGTGGAAACCCAATTTGGGAAAAAACCACTTTGTAACATGCTATTGATATTTTCACTCTTTTGAAGTGAGCTCTGTGAAAAACCAACCCTGTCAAATGTTTACAAACACACTGTTAGGTGTGACCAGATTAAAGGATTTCAACCACCCTGTTAGGAGTGCACCTTGTTAAAGGACTTAAGTACATTCCATTAGAATGCAACCTTGATCAAAGGATTTATACAATGACTATTAGGTCAACCTTGATTAAAGGATTTAAACTGATACAATGGTTAGAAAGTAACATTAGTGTTTGATCTGAAAACATACAACTCACTTTGCAAATAATAGATCCAATTCTTACAAATATATGTTGGCTTACTAACTATGATCCATTTCCATCTCCATCATTGATCTTCTCGAAAATCCCTTCAAGCAATCACAACTCCTTATCCTTCAGCCTTTTTTTCTTATTCAGTTAATAACAATAACAACTCCAGCATATTGTTTCAACCTCACACTTAGGTTTCCTTAATACCCTTTCGATAGGTCGATCCAACTTTTGCCTCTTAATCTCCTCTGTAGATTTAGGGTTAGGTTAGATTCATCAAATCCTTCCAACATTATGTTCTTCATTCATCCTTCTAGAAACATCTCTAATCTCTTTATGGAATTACAATAAACTGGTTTATAGTACATTAAATGCTTCCATACATTCAATAAATAAAGTCAACATGATTTACATAACCCAAGAATTCAACTATGTCGGCTAGGAATCTGAATTCTTCCTCAAATGTAAATTACTGACACTCAGTCAATACTATGTTCAACTCCTCGGTCATCACTACGTAGCCCAGTCACCACTGAAACTATTCCTCGGCTAATACTGTCTTTCTCGGCAATAAACTGATGTTCGGTCAACACTGAATTTACTCAGCATATACTGGCTCGGTGAACACTAACATTACTCAGCTTAAACTAGATTTCTTCACTTTTTCTCGGTTAAGCCTACTTGTTTAGTCTTTCTTCTCACTTAGATAAACAATACATTATCTTATCATTGTGCCACATAATCAAGTACCCATTGAAGTATCAAGATAACTCAACCTTTCCTTAGGTGCTATTTTTATCACCTCAGCCCTAATCCTTTTCAACAATCAAATAGATATAGTGCTTTCTTAGATAGCAACAGTCTTACCAGTTAAGGTTTGACATCAATGACAATACAAAAATTGCTTCAATTGCAGTTTCCAATAGTTAGAGTTAAAGGATTTGGAAATGACATGAGGACCATAGATGTAAATCAAATTTGACGGTGGTCACCGAATCTCCTGATAAAACCTTGAGTCAAGAAGATGTTATGAGATCATGCGAATCCTTTAGTCACTTGATCTCTAAATTAACTCAGAGTTAAGAAAATCATTGTGCGAATAAGAGAAGTTTCTTCAATCGCTTAATCTCCGAAAGGATGTGAGTTAAGTTTGCATAAATGAAAAAGAAAAAGAGTTGTTGATTATGTGGAAAGGTACTTTGCTAGGAGGGATAAAGTACAAAAATTAGTCAATCAAATCATGATAGTGGGTTTTTTTCAGTACTCGAGGGGTTTTTGATAAAGACACAGTAATCATTCTTTTGCTCTTTCTATTTTTTTTAAAATATAAGCTGTCAACATCTTACGTAACTACTAGCCATTTTTCAAATTTGGTGTTACGTAGAGTTAAATGTTGAGATGACAAAGAGAAGATTGCAGTGATCTTGACAACTCCTATGCATTAAATGATCAAGGTTATATTAATGAGACATATTTTTCATTTACACTTAACAAATTTTAGTAAAGTAATTGAGATTTCTAAGTAAGTTGTAGAGAGAAGTTGCAAAGTCGAGAGTTCACACAAGAATTTGCAGATTTTAGAATTGTAGAGACGAGCCAGCCAGAATCAAGCCGAGCATCATCCAGTGGGGAAGCCATGGAACAAGGTGGTGAGGATAAAGGAAAGCCCAATTAATCAGAGGAATTTGTCAAATTTCTCCATGGTTCAAATCAGAATAAAAAGGTTAGTGATGAAGCTTTTGAGGATTTGATGGAAAACTGTAGATATCCTGTCACTCCTTTAGGTTCTGGATATACCATTTTCACATATTTTTACAATAATAGGAGTAAAGCTATTCCAATTTGCAATGCATGGGTCTTGGGCATGGCCAAATTGATTGTTCTTGATGTTTTTCTTGATGTTGACCTCATAATTGAATCAGCTAGGCTATATGACCCTATTTCAAAAACTAATAGGAAGAGTGATCAATCTATTTTAGTAGCTCTAGATAGGGGTTCCTTCATGAAAGCCTTTGATTTTTATTCCTCTTCCTCTATTAAAATTGACCTAAAAAAGGAAAAAGAAAAGTATATGAGTCAGGTAGGACTTGTCAAAAGCCAAATGGTCAAGCATATACCAAAGATGGGAAAATATATTTCCCCTCTTCCCGCACACATGAATGCTCCTTATGAGTTCAAATCCCTCAATTTCTATATGAATTTTTTATGTCATGGATTGTGTAGAGTTCTAGGAATGGATGGTGATCTAGAGATGATGCCAGCTAACCTCCTGATGATGATATTGGATATTTAGAATTTCCATGAAAACACTGACTATGATTATATCCAATATATAATTGATAGAATGCATGAGGGTTTGGTAATGATAAAAGAAAATAAGAGACCTATTAGATTTATGCACTATTCCCTCCTGATTCATTTGAATTTATACTTTAATATTAATATTCTGAATGTACAAATGCTGAGACCCAGGACTATGTTTGAAGGACATCCAAATCTAGTGCAGTATTGGCTTAGGGTGTGGAATTACACTTCCAATGAGTGTGATTTTTGTTCTTTCTAGAATTGGATAGTCTTTCCAATTTTGAAGATGTTAGGGAAAAATATTTTTAGATTACCAATCAGGGTTTTGAGATTGCTAAGGCTTCAAAAATATGTTGATAAATGGTAGGCAGGTCACAATTGGGGAGATTTCCATTTGGGTGAGAATTTCACATTAATAAGAGTATATGGATGCCCACAACCCCCACATTTGCTCCAAAAATATGTACCTCTGAGAGTTTTTCAGTTGGAATTCATCTGGAAACTAATTTTAATTGACAAAGAACACCTGGCACCACACATAAAAGGTACTTTCACACCAAGGCAGTTCATGATAGGTAACTTCTTGATTGGAAAAAGGGCATTGCCTCAGCTCAGTTCATGGCTGAATCACTTCAAGATGACCTCTGGTATCTGTAGATATGTAGATTCAGAGAATTTTATCAGGCAAGCCAGAATGATATTGATTTCCAACATTGGAACAATAAGGGATCATGAAGGATGTGATGAGGAAGATGTCATAAGAAACATTCTAGATGAAGATGAAATTGGTAGAAGGCTTACCAAATTCTATGATTTATTGAAATTAGAGGATCAAGTTAAAAAGGCTAAAATAGCCTTTGGAGGTTTCTTCCCTGACCTTCCCTATTTGAAGAGAATTGATAGGATGATTGAGATGTATGGTGCCCTGTCTAGTTAGCTAGAGGGACAACTCGAGGATAAATTGGATGTAGAGAAAGATTATTCTTCATCTGACTATGAAGAATACACTGATCAGTCACAGGAAGGTGACAGTCCACCCCAAGCTACCAATTCCCCCATCATTGATATTAATGAAGATTCACCATAGGTAGAGGATGTCTCTGATCCACCACTAAAGAAACAAAGACTTGAGGTGGGTGAGCCCTCTATAGAAAGGAAACAAAAGAAAGTAATTGATAAAGCCTCAACTTTAGTACATGGTGACCGGGCCTATTATAACCAATTGAGAAAAAGTATTAGGGAAGGCAAGAAGATAGCCTCAAAAGAGGAAGAAGATTTTCCTTTGCTACTTGGCAAAGATGAGAGGGAATTGTACTAGGAGGAGTTCTGAAATGATGATGAATTCATCAAAAGTGAAGAATTCAAGAATTTCCTCATTTGGAAGAAGCAACAAGATGTTGCAAGGACATTGCCAGAGGGAACAGATCCTGATGAAGAAACCTTGAAGGCCCTTTCTGCCTATGATCCTGAGTCAGAGAATATCTTTGTGGAAGAGGCAAGAGAAATGGTTAAAACCAGTGGGATGCTGCTAGTGCCTGGTTGGGATTTGACATCTGCTTTCATCATTGACTAGATCAGAAAGAAACCAAAGGGTAGCCTATCTTATGAGGCACACATTAGCAATATGATTAGGGGAAAAGGTTATGATCCTAAGTCCCAAGCTCTAGCAATGTGGTCTCTGGCTCCAAGAACCCAAAATCCATCCTTAGTAAGCATAGAAGATAAGATGGAAGGAGATAAGATCATCTAGATTGTTTAAAACACTAGTGATCTAGAAGTATCCAAGGCTGTAACACATTTTTCCCACTTGAATGAGGCTAAGACAACCCAATATCAAATAGATATGCAAAGCTATATGAAAGTTCAGTAACTATTGCCAAGGATAGAGACAAAGGATTGATGAAAATCAGGGCCTTGGAGGAAGAATTGGAGCAATTAAAGGCCAAGCTTAAAGAAGCATCAAAGACAACTCATCCTCCAATTTTGATAGTAGAGGCTATAGTAGAATTAATGGCAGAGGTTCCAATTGAAGCAGCATGTGAGCCAGGGAAAGACAAGCTTGAACTAGCCTTAAGGGATATCTCTGATATTGTGCAACACAGGTATGAGAAAAGAAAGGAGAAAATGGACCTAGTCCATAAATCATGCATCATGTTACAAAAAACTAATGAAAGTGTAAAAGAAGCAGTGGCCACATTGGAGCCACTTTTTAATGAGTGGTCAGGAAGAAGTGCACTTTTTGAGAAGCTAGAGGTGTTGCAACCTCATAGGCCAGATATCCCAGAGGTAGTCACTGAGGTTGGATAAAAAATTTAGATGATTAGTTCTACATGGGAATTCTTTAAGGGAAAGACTAATCAAATAAAGGATAAAATGGCTATGTTAGGCCTAGGATATAGCAAGTACCTATCCTCAGTGTATAGAGATGATGGTAATCTTTTGAGCCTTGAAAAATGGAGGTCAAGCATGGATCAGTTGAGCATCAAGCAGGAGGCCTTTTTTAGTGATGATGGCTCTTTAGACATGGATAGTTGCAACAATATTCCTGATAATTTAATCAAAGTTGAAAATGATTGCATCAGGTTTGTTGTTGACACAAAAGCCATTACTGAATCTAGGTGGGACAGAAAAATCAGGTTGTTGCAGGACTTGTAGAGATATAATTAGCCTTCAGAAGATGATGTAGCAGCTTGAGATAAGAGTACCAAGCCCAAAAAGAAGAAGCCAACAAAAATTGATTTTGAAGACATAGAAGAAGAGTGAGTCCTAACAAATACACCTGATCTATGAGCACATGGAGAGAAATTAATATAAAGAGGATGATGTAGGTTAGCCAGAATGGAAGCCATCATTCACATAAAAACTTTAGCAGCTGCTCTGAATACCAGAAGACAAAGGTGCAACTCAAAAGGGAAATCGCCATGAGAAGAAACAACTTTTGGCACCCTTTTCCTTCTTTTTTGTTGTAATTTAAATATGTTTTGTATTTTAGTGCAATTCACTATCAAAACCATCCGAAGCTTGTTGCATCCTTTTCTAAAGGATTCCAAGATGGTTTTTTTAATATATAGCAAGTTCTAAGTGACACCAAAGGGTGGTGAATTACTCAATGCAATAGGAGTTTTTAGATTTAAGTGTTTTGATTCTAAGGAATCCTAGTTTTTTGAATGTACTGATGCAAGAAATTTATCAATGAAAATATACTGAAGTTCCATGTATATATTTTGTTGTCTTCATATATGAATTTGATTTCTTTGTGTATTTAATCTGTAAGGAAGTTTAGATACATCTTTCTACAAGGTAGATAGTAGGGTTGAATCTTGAGTTCCTTTCAAGGGAGGGGTAAATCTTGAGTGAGGTCTCAGAGATTTCAATATTTGTGCATGAATTTGATGATATAATGTATGGATAAGAGGATAATCTGTAAGGCATTTTATTTGGGGTTTGGGATTATTTGAATTGAAAGGTTTTCTATAGATGTATATTTGTTGACTTTGATGCCCTAGGATTTGGCACTAGTCATTTCTTAGTTTGCACTGTTTTCACCATCAATCAAAATTAAATGATGATTTACTTTACAGTTTTGTGAGATTTATATGTTTAGATCTGTATCAAGAATACATATAACTATTGTGATATTTGAAGAATTAAATCTAATAGGTATATCCACCTGTAGCTAAAAGCTCAAAGTGAAGAAGGACTTAGATTCTTAATACCTTAGTGTCTATTATTGGAAAATGCATCTATTGGGACTACAAGAGTTAGGAATCAGAGGTTTTTTGATTAGTTTTGATCATTTTCAGTTTTAAATACTAACACACTTGACATTTAAGAAGTTTTTTTGCAAACATCATACACTCTTTTGTACTAATCTCATCCAAAACCTATCAACTGGAACTTCTGGGGAAATAATGTTTACATGAAATAGTGATTTGTATCAACCAAAAGTGTAATTTTTACCCTATACATCTCAACATAGTTTTTTGGGAACTTAAATCTTGAAGTTAAGTTCTTTAAAAGTTCACTAAAATATTCTTTGCACACACTATCTTTGTCATTCAAACCATCCAAGTATCTATTGATTTTTTTCCCTATAGGTAAGTTCTCATCCCATAAAATATTATCCTTCATCGGTAATGAATTCAAATATTAAAACACCAAACACACAACCAATGATCCAAAAAGAAAGGAATATTCTTCATTCTTTATTCGTATGAAATTGATCAATACTTGTTATCTCAATAATTCACATAAATTAGTCTTCTTCCTTTTTAACTATATGATAAGGAATTGTAAAATATCAAAATATATAAAATATATTTTTATATTTTATTTGCGTGTGTGTATTGAATAGAATGGGTATTGAAGAATGTGAAAATGTTTTGGACATATAAGACTAATATAAACATAAAAACTTATCTTGAAGGGTAGCAGATTCATAAATCATGTTTTCTGATGTTTGTACTCAATTTTAGGAAATTCTGCAAGAGGATCCGAGACAGGAACATAGAGATAGAGAAAACCTAGAAACCTTTTTATTTTTTGAAAAAGGTCGACCTTGACCCATAGGGAAATGTCACCCTTGACGCCAAAATTTTGACCTTGACCTGCACTACTCTGATGGAAATTCTGTTCACTGATCTTGAAAGTTTGCCGGAAAGGGTACTTAGATTTGTTCTGTAATTCACTGTTCCACACCTTCACCTGCAATAAAAAGGGTTTTGTTGTTTGGCTGAGGGGTTTGCCTTGGTCAAACCCCAGTTTTGGAATTAACCTTAAAATATAATTGAAATTGAGAATGCTAGCAAGTATTAGAAGTAGATCTAACAACGAAGCTTTGATATTCAATAGATATGCAATTGTATTTGAAATGTAAACAAGTATGTTGATATGAAAGCTTGGAATCAACACTAAAAAGAATAAATTTAAATCAAAACCTCCATGATTGTATGCTTGAAATCCACCTTGAAGAAATAATGAATAGATCTGGCAGATGAACAAAGGATCTTGAAGGAAGATCACACCACCATGATGAATAGATCTAGGGTTTGAATGATGAAATCTTGAATGCTTGAACCAAATCCCTTCAAAGGATTGAATGCTTGAATCCTTGATCTTCAATGGAGAACTTGAATGCTTGAATAGATGATTGCTTGAAAACTTGATTGCTCATGCACTTGATCTTTACTTGATAATCGATGGATTGTGGATGGAGAAAATGAGAGGAGAAGACCTCCTTTTATAGTGATCTAGGGCACAAACTCCTAGAGAGGCCCACATATGAGAAATAAATTCCCATTGGGCCCATACCCATAGGAATGGACCTATATTAAATATAATTTAAGAGTTTACCATTTCGAATCCCGAAACAACTGACCCGGAAGCGAGAAATAAAAATTTCCAAAACCCGACATCCAAAAACCCTCAAAATTTGAAATTTGGACCCTAGCTCAGGGTCGAGGTCGACCTTGACCCATAAGGCTGACCTTGACTCTGAGGTCAAGAACCTCAAATTCATAGTGTCAGGTGCCATAAACTGGCTAAAAATAAGGGGAAAACATGGCAGAACAGAGGAAAAAGCCAGAAGCAAGCCAAAGACCTATTCGAGGCATTTGACATGAACCCAAAACACTTACTCAAAGGGCTAAACCAGTCCTAAATGGAAGTGCTTCCATTTTATGACGCTAAATTTAGCCCCCACTTTAGCAAGAGTATGGACTTGACGCAAAATCTTGGTAAAGGAGAATAAAGATTCCAGTGGATCGCAATGAGGTAGAATATCACTTAGTTGAGGACATGAGCCCTCAAGCCAAGGATTATAACTCAACATACAGACCTGAGGGTGTGAAAACAAAGAAAAACAAAAATAAAGCTAAAAGACACAAAAGGGTATGTGCAAGATCATGAGGGGCCAAAAAGTGGCTATGTGAAAAACATTCACTTTTCACTTGTCCAAAAGCGCATGAAAGTGCTTGTTGAATTTTTAGTAGGCCTAGGTGTCAGTACACCTGGGCAAACCTACCACCAAAGCACAGGCCTAATCGGGTACCTGATAACTGTGGCATAAATCCAAAACCCGCGAGCCCTTTTCCTCATTTCCTTGCACGATTTTCTTCAAGTTCTTTTCACGATTTTTAGATACCCGATATATTTTCAGATACCTGATATTAGAAACAACAAATTCAACTCCAAGCATATTCAGTAAGTAGTTATTTATATAATTTTTATTAATTTATTTCATTTTCATGCTAAATGTAGCATTTTTTTTAAAAATAGGGTTTTGTATTTATATTTGTAATAATATATGAAATTAGATTGAAATTTAGATTTTTTTTAAATTTAATTAGGCATGGCTGACAACAATGAAGAAAATAACCCTCCCGCACCAAATAACGATCCCCAAAATAATCCCCCACTTCAAAACCCTCCATCTTTACAAGATTTGATACAAGAAAATTTGAACACAATATGGGGTTTCCAAAAAATGTATCAAAATATACCTACATTAGGTCCCATGCTTGCCACACTAAATACAATTGTTGGAAACATTGACACACTCACGCAACAACATAATGTTGTTCTTCATTGGCGTGATCATATGCATGCCCAATTTGATGACGGGCTTGACCATGATGGGATTGTGGCCCTTAATATAAGTAAGGAAGATATAGCTACCCTTTTTGTCGATCCTAAAATTGGAATACCAGTTGACCCCAAAAAGCCCAAATTATCAATAAAATGGTGCACAAATGGAGCAATGCGCACAAACTTTTGGGATTGCTGGTGGATGGTTTTTGATAAACCACCCCATAGCAATTTGGAGGTCCCATTTTATTTCCTTAAAAAATTGTATGCTGAGTTTGTGCTTGGTCACCATGTTGATTATTGGAGTATGAGGCCCAACATGGGCATAGGCAGAGGAGCTCCTCAGACTAGGCCATCTTCCCAGCACCGAAAGGCCACTACCTTTGTCCCCCTCACTGATGTCGCACCCCCTCCTCTAGTGCAGCATCCCGATATCATTGCAGAGGCTGCCTCACAGACCTTAGGGCCATTCATTTACTGAGTGATCAGTTGATCACTTAGACCAGGTTAGTGTTGCCTCCTTTGGATGCTACTGGTGCATCGACAACTCGTCGGAGTTCACATATATGCGAGCCCCATATGTGCATTATGTGTAGGCATATGTGCCTCAGACTACTTACTGATTCTGATATATATCAGTTTCATTATATTAATGAGGGGGATATAGGAGACGTATCTACAAAGGCTGCAACACCTCATGGAGCATCTACATCTCATGAGAGTGCTCAGGAGGTGCAGGCAGAGCCATTGACTCCTGTTGATACGGTAAGAGTAAACATTATAAATAAATTTGTCACATGACTTATTTAATTTAAAAATAATTTATTTATTTAGATTAGTTTTAATGATTGCATGCACTTATGTATATATATTTTTTCCATTTATGTTCAGTCAATGACACAGGAGGAGGTGAGACAGGCGGATGAGTCCACACTTTCGGCCATTTCATTTGGCCTTGATGACTATACGATATATTATAAATTATGTACCCATTAGTTTTTTTATATATCATTTGGTGTACATGCTTAAATCTCTATCAATTAGAGAAATAAAATTCATACATTTACTAATATATATTGTCATCTTATTGTGTTCTTACAGGCTGTAGCAAATGTCAATGGGGGGCATGAGGGGGTTCCTTCATCAGGTGTAGACAAAGGAAAGGTAGTTAATTGTTTAAGATTAATTATGCATGCATATGTATGCCACTTGTGTGTAGTAATAAATATTTTACTTGCACTTTATTGTATAGGGTGTGGCTATCGATGATGTCCTGACATTGGTTCGACAGCGTAGGGTTACAAGCATCTCGATTCGGAGTGATAGCCTGATTATACGTAGACTTTTACATATTGTTATTTGTATTTTGTGACCAGGTTTGCTATGATGAAGTACATTGATATATAATTGACAATCTTTTTACTCTCATAGGTTACTCTGACTGTGAGGGAGGGCCCACGAGAATCCTTTGTTTCTTTGTTGACCCAGCCCACTATTCCAGAGGAGGGATCACCAGATGTAAGTTTTAATTTTAGTTCAATCAATTTGTAATTTTATTAAGCTATCATCCTATTTTTTAGATTTATTACTCTATGTTGCACCACTCTACTAATCTAATTATTGCAAATATATATTTATAGGTTAGAGTTGGTATTGCTAGCATGGTCCCTTCACTACCCAGGACTTATGCTAGGACACCTGCTCATGGTAGGCGATCGAGAGACCAGGTACAAATATTTGTATTCAATTATAATTTTAATTAAATTAGTGTTTGAAAATTATGAATTATATATATATATGTACAAATCATATAAAGTAAGTAATCTAACTTTGGTTTGAACTCATTTTTTATGCATGATCAATCAGAGCCCAACACTTCAAAGAGGCTACATTTTGATGATCCCCCTACAGCATAGGATGCAGTTTTAGTTTTGTGGTCATTTAGAGATGACACTTGACACATTTTGAGATGGCATATATGCCACATTGTACACCTTAAAACATTGATTTTCTAGACATTTTGAAATGGCATGTGCCATATTTGTATATGGACATACTTTTGATACATTTGATACATATATAGAACATGTTAATTTATATGTTATATTTGCATCATCTTTTGTATATACATATTATTATTCATGTTTATAGAATTTAATGGTGAAGTTATATCTTGACTATGATTATAGTTATGATTTAAATTATATCTTGTTGAAGTTACATTTGTTTTTCTTTACTTTGGAATACCCTATTCGTGGAGCTTATTATGTTTGAGGTTTAACTTCTTGTTGGTGAACAGATTTCTCTTCCAAAGAAATGCTTACAAAATGACCCTTAAAGCCCAAACAAAAAGACTCAACCATCACCAACAGTTGGGTCACTTCACTATTGAGAAGCGTAAGCACCCTCTGAATTATCTGGGTATAGCTCCCCATGCAGGATTTACAATGAATCAACTAAACTATAAATGATAATGGTTTTAACCTAAAAGCAATAAAGGGTTACAAACATCTATTCGTAAACACAAGATAGACATGAAGGGACTAATTTACTGAAAAGAAAAGGACAGTAAATGCTACAAATTTCATTTGCCTAAACAATGCACTACAGAAAGAAACTAAGAGAGAAAGACGAATGGTTCTTTCCAAATACATGAAAAACTATAGCACAAAGTCCACAGATGATTGTGTTGATGATTAGACGTAATAGATATGCATTCAAAAGAAACCAATATCATTCAAAGATGAATATCAATCAGAAAGTGAGCATCTAAAATCAAAGCTTTAATATGCTGACATATCCTTCTTTGAACACAACAAAACAACAAAGATTCTACTGTTCCTGTACATTAATCATTATTTGAAAATAAAATCCCTCTTTCCCTGCATTACAATAAAAATCCTAATCTATCCCTCCCCTGACACAAAGTCTCTCGGGTCAAGCAGAATCCAGAACCCCCAAAATCTCCTCTACGAGCCTTATTTATTTTCCCCTTTCGGTCAGTTTCTTTCCTGTTATAATAACTAATTCTTAAGGATGTGTCTATCCACATCTTCTTTCTCCAATACATTAAAGTCTCCCTTTGTGAGTGCCTTAGTAATATTTTGTTATGAAAGTCCATGTTACTTGGTGCTCTACATCTTTCAAAATGGATCTATTCCTATAGAATAGTGCCATTTGGATCTTATTGCAACACAAGTGTTAATGCCTCTGTGTTTTGATTGGACGCTTAGTGCTATAACTAGAGCATGTCATTTCTGGCTCTCCACACACATACCACTTCATGCAAGTGACACCAAGAAACATTTTGTCGAAGCCATCATACATACATATTTTGGGATTCAATTGTGAGCACGTCCTCCTTAGTTTTCCCACCCTGTAAACTTGAAGCCAACATCTTTGAATCATGATTGATGTCAACACAAAGAACTGCATTATCCTGCATCATGAAGGCATCATCAGCTTGGTATTGAAAATCGCTCTTAAGTTTCCCACTGATATAGTCCCAGACCTCTATGAATCCAACAACCAAGCATGAAACAAGGTTCTATCCATTAGTGAAGATGTCGGGTCCTCCTTGACATTCGGTGTTGGGGCATTCTCATGAAATGATAATGTCTTAATATTGAAATTGTGTTATAGATTATCATGTTCTTGAATGCCAATACTGTCGATGTGCAAAACCAATTCTCATTGTCATCGACCAGTCTAACCTGACAAAGCTTTGGAAACTTCATTTTTGGATACCTTTTACTAGTTCTACTACTCCTATCTATAATTCCATATGCCATGCTTTGCTTGTAGGCATTCTATCGAACAGTTTACAAATACAAGCCCCTAATGCAGAGGTTACAACAAGAAAGTGGAGTGCCCTTCTACTGCCTCCCATAACTCACCAACCAACCACAAAGGCTTAAGGGTAATCCCAAAATCTTTTGATGGTATAACACAACCAAAAAAATTTATTTCTATCCCAATAAACTCCCTTTGCAAAGTTACACACTCAATCAAACTTCAATGCCTTTTTGGCTTTAGGGACACTAGGCCTAAAACTAACTTATTGATAGAACTCTTCACCAGTGGACTTCCTGACCACTCCCAAGCATTTAGATGGTCCTCATATGACCTAAGTCCTCTAAAATAACACTTGGTTTATTCCCACCAAAACCGTACCATGGCAAACTAGACCTGCACCCCAATTTCCTTGTAGCCTTCTCAATAGAGGTTTTCTACTCTAACTTTTGCACAACTAAGTATGTTGATACAATCAGGGAATTTTTAGACACCCATTTTGAAGTTATTTAAGATCCCAATTCCTTGCCTTCCAACTCCTCTCCAACGCCACCTAACACCCACCTTGGACACAGACCTAATTGGCCTAATTAAGCTTGGTTTACAAAGCAAGTATGAGGTATAGGGTTCATGGAACTAGTATAGTGCTTCAGATATTCTTCTCCAACCCCAAATGACTCAAAACCACCTTTACTTCACTCACTTATCTATTCTATGCACTTCTTTACAACTTTCTTCTACTTTCTAGACTGAATCCTCTCAAAAATTCAGACTAGGGCCTGATGCATGAAGGCCTTGCACTTTGAGCCACTACATGAGCCTTTAGAATCCATTGATACATAGACCTAACTTGCATTTTAAAAATTCTTAGGTTAAACCCATGACTAGAATGCAAGTTAGGCCTCCATTAGTGTTCAGGGCCCTAGAAAAGCTTGCTTCCTAGACTGTTTTGAAAAGAATTGAAATAAATTTAACAAATGAAACTAAAAATTCTTCAAATCAATGAAAATTTTCACTAACATGTAATAAAATATTACCACATTCAAATCATGACCCTGTAAGTCCGTACACGCCCGTACAACTCTGAGAAATGGCTAAAAAATGGTTTGTATTCCTCCTTTATGGCATCAGTTTACAAAAATCAATTTCTTACCATTATGGTTCGAAGTGATGAGCATATATAACCTTAAAAATGAAGGTATATCAATTGGATAACCCATTTGACTCTTGGGTTTCCAGTTCCAATCTCTCGAGAAATTTTAGAAAGTTGCAACAACAACTTTTATTGCATTTTTGCAATTTTGCAAAATATGCCATTTTATGAACTCAATAGAGTTTATGATTTATTTTTGAGATCAAAACCTATCAACATGATTTTTCAAGTGAAAATAATCTAAAATCAACCTTTAAGACTCCATAAGCCTAACGTAGCAAATTATCACTAACTAAGTGAACCCCATGACCTAAGGTATCTTAGGCTTATAACATTGCCAAAAGATCCTTGATCACACATTAGGGATTCCAAACCAAAATTAGGATGATATATTTAAAACCATCCTATTTAATACAAACATAACAATGCAATTCAAATTCCTACTAGTGGAGGGTACCCTGCACCAGCCCCGGAAGATCGCTACCCAATCGTGCTTAGTGCACCTTGGGGTCACTTGGGTCGAGCGTGGTCGTGAGCATTCCAGTGACTCTGTGGGTAGAATGGGGTTGTCACTAGTGTTTACCCAGCCAACCAGAGCTGATGGAGTAGATGGTTCGATGCCAGGTCAGACAGTTTGAAAGATACGTTGCTGAGCCACTTTCAACTGACCCTCACTGCAAGTTTTGGCATTGACTGAGATCGCCTTGCCAAATGTAAATGAAGTCGAATCACCCAAAACTAAGAGAGGTTATTGTAGACCTCAAAAACATGATCCCTTAGCACCTAATGGTTTGTCGATACCTCTCACGAAGTTCAAGATATGAGCCCTCGGAGATCGCTGCCCAATCATGCTTAGTGCACCTTGGGGTCACTTGGGTCAAGCGTGGTCGCGAGCATTCCGGTGAATCTGTGGGAAGAATGGGGTTGTCACTGGTGTTTATCTAGCCAACCAGAGCTGATGGAGTAGATGGTTTGATGCCAGGTTAGATGGTTTGAAAGATACACTGCTGAGCCACTTTCAACTGACCCTCACTACAAGTTTTGGCATCGACTGAGATCACCTTGCCAAATGCAAATGAAGTCGAATCACCCAAAACTGAGAGAGGTTATTGTAGACCTAAAAAACATGATCCAATAGCACCTAAATATTTGTTGATACCTCTCATGAAGTTTGAGATACAAGCCCTGGAAGATCGCTGCCCAATCATGCTTAGTGCACCTTGGGGTCACTTGGGTTGAGCGTGGTCGCGAGCGTTCTGGTGACTCTATGGGTAGAACGGGGTTGTCATTGGCATTTACCCAGCCAATTAGAGCTGATGGAGTAGATGGTTCAATGCCAGGTCAGACAGTTTGAAAGATACGCTGTTGAGCCACTTTCAACTGACCCTCATTGCAAGTTTTGGCATCGACTGAGATCAGCTTGCCAAATGCAAACGAAGTCGAATCGCCCAAAACTGAGAGAGGTTATTTTAGACCTCAAAAGAATGATCCCATAGCACTTGATGGTTTGTTAATACCTCTCACGAAGTCTGAGATACGAGCCCCGAAAGATTTCTGCCCAATCATGCTTAGTGCACCTTGGGGTCACTTGGGTCGAGCATGGTCGCGAGCGTTCCAGTGACTTTGTGGGAAGAATAGGGTTGTCACTAGAATTTACCTAGCCAACCAGAGCTGATGGAGCAGACTGTTCGATGCCAGGTTAGACGGTTTGAAAGATACATTGCTGAGCCACTTTCAACTGACCCTCATTGCAAGTTTTGGCATCGACTGAGATCGCCTTGCCAAATGCAAATGAAGTCGAATCACCCAAAACCGAGAGAGGTTATTGTAGACCTCAAAAACATGATCCCATAGCACCTAAAAATTTGTTAATACCTCTCATGAAGTCTGAGATATGAGCCCCAAAAGATCACTCCCAATCATGCTTAGTGCACCTTGGGGTCACTTGGGTTGAGCATGGTCATGAGTGTTCTAGTGACTCTGTGGGAAGAACGGGGTTGTCACTAGAATTTACCTAGCTAACCAGAGCTGATGGAGTAGATGGTTTGATGCCAGGTTAGAGGGTTTGAAAGATACACTGCTGAGCCACTTTCAACTGACCCTCACTGCAAGTTTTGGCATCGACTAAGATTGCCTTGCCAAATGCAAATGAAGTCAAATTGCCCAAAACTGAGAGAGGTTATTGTAGAACTTGAAAACAAGATCTTGTAGCAGCTGATGGTTTGTCAATACCTCTCACGAAGTCTGAGATACAAGCCCTGGAAGATCGCTGCCCAATTGTGCTTAGTGCACCTTGGGGTCACTCGGGTCGAGCGTGGTCATGAGCGTTCCGGTGACTTTGTGGGTAGAACGGGGTTGTCACTAGCGTTTAACCTACCAACCAGAGCTGATGGAGTAGATGTTTTGATGCTAGGTTAGACGGTTTGAAAGATACACTGCTGAGCCACTTTCAACTGACCCTCACTGCAAGTTTTGGCATCGACTGAGATCACCTTGCCAAATGTAAATGAAGTCGAATCGCCCAAAACTGAGAGAGGTTATTGTAGACCTCAAAAAAATTATCTTGTAGCACCTAAGGATTTGTCAATACCTCATACTAAGTTTGAGATACAAGCCCCGGAAGATTTCTCCCCAATCATGCTTAGTGCACCTTGGGGTCACTTGGGTCGAGCGTGGTCACCAGTGTTCTGGTGACTTTGTGGGTAGAATGGGATTGTCACTAGCATTTACCCAGCCAACTAGAGCTGATGGAGTAGATGGTTCGATGCCACATCAGATGGTTTGAAAGATACACTGCTGAGCCACTTTCAACTGACCCTCACTGCAAGTTTTGGCATCGACTGAGATCACCATGCCAAATGCAAATGAAGTCGAATCACCCAAAACTGAGAGAGGTTATTGTAGACCTTGAAAATAGAATCCCATAGCACCTGACAATTTTTTGATACCTCTCATGAAGTCTGAGATATGAGCCCTGAAAGATCACTGCCAGTTTGAAAGATACGTTGCTAAGCCGCTTTCAACTAACTATTAGTGGTATGTTTGAAATTTGAACTATGAA
Source organism: Chamaecyparis obtusa (assembly GCA_027943335.1). NCBI lineage: Eukaryota > Viridiplantae > Streptophyta > Pinopsida > Cupressales > Cupressaceae > Chamaecyparis > Chamaecyparis obtusa. Next base: position 958,716 of record BSBK01003582.1, read on the forward strand.
ATTAATCATGATTAAGCTTGTGAAATTTGAACTGTGGAGCTTATTATGTTTGAGGTTTAACTTTTATAGATTGTTTGAAATGCTAAAAAATAATATCCTTAAAGCATTAGAAACAACAATCAAACATGTAAGAATTCAAACCATGCAAATGACATAAGTATATGACATGTAAGATCCCTTCTTGGCACTATCGGCCACCCATTCATGATTTTGGTCATAAGTCCTTATGAAGAGTTTTAGGACATTTAACTTTTAAATCAAATTGATTGTTACAAATTGCCAATATAGGCTTCAAAAGATCTCAATTAACCATTAAGGATCCTTTTGTCCTTCTATCTCTGATTGGATCCATGGTGACCATAGGCATCTTCATAGGTGCTCCTGCACAAGTTACAATCCACATACAAAACCAAGTTTATTGACTCAAAATACAATCTAAGAAAGGTCAAATTAATGTATTGAAATTAAGCTTAACGAACTTAGAAAAAAATGCACTAAGTTAACTTATTACCTAGTCAAGTGTTCCTGAAGGGTCATCTCTTTGCTTCAGGGTCTCCAATAGTGCTTCATGATCAATAGTTAATAGTCCAAAGTTCTTTTGTCTTTGGTCTTCCTTGAAGCTTTGACAACTTGACATTTGTTGCTATAACAAGGTGTGAATACATGAGAATAGTTTTGTGCTTCTCATAGTCTTCAAATGCCGAAACTCCATTCTTTCTAATCATTTATGTTCGCAGCCATGTTCGTGCAACAACAATTGAACCAGTAGGATATGTGAACCCATCACCATCTGTCATCGGTTGTACAAGCTTCTATTTACCTTGTACACAATGTGCTAACCAATAATCTGACCTCTCATCATTCCCCTATGGTGCAACCAATGCAAAAACATCTCCTAGCTTCAGAAGATCTGAAAGATGGTCATAGTCAACTAAAGTGTCCATGTCATGATTTCTTATAGAGAGTGTCAAAGATAAAGGAGTTAGATACTGTGGAACCCATGTATCCACCCACTCACTTGACTCACAATGATCCCAATCATACTGAAAACACATGGGGCAAAAACAAGCCAACTCTCGTGTCCAAATGGTCCATGTACTACTATTGGAGCTTCAGAATGAATGCATTTTTGAAGAGTCTTTCATTGTTTGACAATCTAATCTATCTCCTATAGTTCCCTCCTCAACCAACCAAAAGAATCTATGCATTGTAGAATCAAGAGTCCCCCCTGTGACAATGCTAAAGTACACCAATCAATAATGGAACGAGCATCAAGAAGTACAACACCTAAAATCATCAATTTCTCCTTAACTAGAGCTCTCTTCACACACGCACCTGCTCCATCATGCTCCCCTTTCCCATGCCTTGACTCAAAAAAACTCCAAATATGAGGTACACCTCTCTCCACATGCATTCTACACAACCAATAAAACATTTTGGCATTCTTAAATTGACCGGTGCAATTATCTGACCAAATGAGATGCCTATCCATAGCAATACCATTTTCTTGCAAGAAGTCAAAATAGTTCTGGAAACAATGTTGAACAAACTCATGAGAGTGAGACCTATCATCGCTCATATAAAAATGGTACTCTCTGATTATCTTTCACTCATCTTTTGTGCTTTCAGGGGAATGTCTATATGTGATGTGTACAAAGATAGCAACCTGAATGGAATTGTAATATTGAGCTTGAGTCTCATTTTGGGGCTGCAACGTATAGTTCTCCACAAAGTCTACAATGGATATAATAGTTCCAATGGGGAAAGTGTCCTTACATGTCTTGAATTTTTGATCCAACCATTGAGACCTGTGACTATGCCTTGCATACTTGTAAAAAATATTTTTCTTGAAATCTGAGATAAAATCAGCAACATTGTATTCTTTTGCAACTAACTCACATCTAGAGCCTTCACCTCCACTCTTCAATGTATATTTCACTGTTTCATATACCTTTTTTTGGATGAGTGTCTTTCCAAAATTGTGTTCCAAACCCTCATGAAAACATGTTCTAAACTTGGACAAGCCACCACATTCTGAGCACTTGGCATTTAAACAATCTTTTTTATAAAATAAACAACCATCATCTCTATGACATAAAAATTGATCTAGCAAGTCTCTTGATGATTTGGGAAGACCACTTGCACCACAATCCTCTAGCATTTCATTAGTATGCAAAGTAGAATGAATGGACCATAATAATTCATGATGCATTGAAAACTCAACATGATATTTGCAACAACATGTATTTCAAATCTTAAGGGGTACACAATAAAATGGTTTCACAGATTCAAAAGACCTTTGTGATATTTTCAATGTTGGATGTGTCACAAATTTTTTTATACAACATTGTTTGACTTACATCCACATAATGTTTAGGATGTGGAGTGCGGTCTCCATTGCCAACTCTCAACTTCAAGACATCCTTCACATTTGGTGACACTCTTGAGTTAGCATCCCAAAATTGTTGAATTTCATCCTTGACAACATCTGTTAGCTTCATATCAAAATGTGGAAGTCTCCAACCATAAGCCCATGTATCAATTTGAAGCGAATCATCAAGTCTTTCTCTTCTTGCAAGTGCTCTACCCAAATTTTAACGGTCTATATTGAAGTCAACACAAGTTTGTCTCATCAAACGAGCCTTTCTCAACTGATGACTTACTAAGGAGGTTGTAATAACCCTTCGAGAAACTCTCTTGTCTTTTTCTCTGCTAGTCTTCCCAATGCTATTGAGAGCATTGAAAATATTCTTCACAACAATGGCATTTCTCTCCATTTTCTTGTTCACACGAATCTTCAATTTCGCAAGCATAGGTCTCATGTTTTGCTTCTTTAACAACTGCACAAAAATATGACATTGCTCAACCAATGTCTTGTTTCAAAAAAATTGATCATAAAGTCTTGAAGCCCACAACCTAATGGTTCTATGTGACCTCTTTCCTTCCCAATTATTCATATGTTCTCCTCAATTTCAATTAACCATTTAGGTGTTCTTGAAAGCCCCGAATTTGAAGATTGATTATCTTTATTGCAAGGGACTTCATTTCACATATAATTTGGAGATGTATAAAATTCATGTGGTTCTTGTGCAACATTTTCGTTCCCAAAGTCTACATTTTCAATCTCCATCTATGCATTTTCAAATTGAACATCCTCTTCACTTACAACTACATTTACGGGGTCACCTTGATTAATGTTTAACATACCTTCTCTCCTTCTTCGGTGATTTTCCTTCTCTTTTTCCCTATATGCTTGAATTTCATCATCTGTCAACTTCCTCTTGCGTTTAGCCTTTTGACGATTGCTGCTTCCCCTGGTGAGACCACAAGTCGACAAAAATCAAACAATGGGCCCCAAATCACATTTTTTTTTCACAATGCGTAAAAAAAGTATTAAATGCCACAATTGTCTGGTTTGTGGGGATAGGGAATATTTTGGTCAAATATTACCTGGCAAAAATCGGGTATCCGATTTCATATCAGGTACCCGATATTCTCAGGCTGATGAAAAAAGTGCGGGAGCAAATGAAAAAAAATTAACTTTTACATATATTTATGTATATAATAGATATAAATAAAAGACGCATATGATATATATAATGTATATTATATATATACTAATGTATTATAATATACTAATGTATTATATGTACTAATGTATTGAAATATACTAACGTATTATAATATACTAATGTATTATATATACTAACATGTATATAATATATATATATATATATATATATATATATATATATATATATATATATATATATATATATATATATATATATATATATATATATATATATATGTATATATATATATATATGTATATATATATATATATGTATATATATATGTATATATATATATATATATATATATATATATATGTATATATATATATATATATATATAATACATATACTAATGTATACTAATATATTATATATAATATTACAAATTTTGGAGAATCTCTTGCAGAAATATGGAAATTATAATCTTCCTCCTAGAGCATACATTAATGAAGTTCTTCGTGCCTTAGCAGAGGAAGCCGACTGGATTGTTGAAGCTTACAGTACTGCATACAGAAATGCGGTATGTATTTTTGGCCTATATTTTTTTCTTGTCTCTTTTAGGTCTTTAAAGGTGGTCAGCTAAATCTTTGTATTAAATGTGCCTTTTGTAAGTGTCGTAAACCCTAGCTACGTAGAAATGGAGGCTTTGAAGAATAGTTCACTGGAGGCAGAGAGAGAGACTTCCTAGGGGTCATGAGGACTCCCTAGGGGTCCTAATGCATAATAAAGAGTACTAGGACCCCTAGGGAGTCCCTGTGACCCCTTTTGACACATTGGAATGCTTAAGTGTGTCTTAAGGGGTCTTACGACACCTTAAAACACACTTGAGCATTCCAATGTGTCAAAAGGGGAGTACCTGTGACCCCTTTTGACACATTGGAATGCTTAAGTGTGTCTTAAGGGGTCTTACAACCCCTTAAAACACACTTGAGCATTCCAATGTGTCAAAAGGGGTCACAGGGACTCCCTAGGGATTCTAACGCATGATAAGGCATACTAGGACCCCTAGGGAGTCCCCTAGACCCCTTTTGACACATTGGAATGCTCAAGTGTGTCTTAAGGGGTCATAAAACCCCTTAAGACACACTTGAGCATTCCAATGTGTCAAAAGGGGTCACGGGGACTCCCTAGGGGTTCTAACACATGATAAGGCATAATAGGACCTCTAGGGAGTCCCTGTGACCCTTTTTGATAGATTGGAAAGATCAAGTGTGTCTTAAGGGGTCCTACAAGGTCCTAAGATTGCTTAAGACACACTTGAGCATTCCAATGTGTCAAAAGGGGTCACAGGGACTCCCTAGGGGTCCTAACGTGCGATAAGGTGTACTAGGATCCCTGGGGAGTCCTCGTGACACCTTTTGACACATTGGAATGCTCAAGTGTGTCTTAAGGGGTCTTACGGGGTCCTAAGACCCTTTAAGACACACTTGAGCATTCCAGTGTGTCAAAAGGGGTCACGGGGACTCCCTAGGGGTCCTAACATGTGATAAGGTGTACTAGGACCCCTAGGGAGTCCCTGTGACCCCTTTTGACACATTGGAATGCTCAAGTGTGTCTTAAGGGATCCTAAGACCCCTTAAGACACACTTGAGCATTCAATGTCTCAAAAGGACCACTTAAGACACACTTGAGCATTCCAATATGTCAAAAGGGGTCACGGGGACTCCCTAGGGGTCCTAACTTATGATAAGGCATAATAGGACCCCTAGGGAGTCCCTGTGACCCCTTTTGACACATTGGAATGCTCAAGTGTGTCTTAAGGGGTTCTAAGATCCCTTGATACACACTTGAGCATTCCAATGTGTAAAAAAGGGTCACGGGGACTCCCTAGGGGTCCTAAAGTGTGATAAGGCGTACTAGGAACCTTAGGGAGTCCTCGTGACCCATTTTGAGACATTGGAATGCTCAAGTGTGTCTTAAGAGGTCCTAAGACCTCTTGAGAAACACTTGAGCATTCCAATGTGTCAAAAGGGGTCATGGGGACTCCCTAGGGGTCCTAACATGTGATAAGGCATACTAGGACCCCTAGGGAGTCCTTGCGATCCCTTTTGACACATTGGAATGCTCAAGTGTGTCTTAAGGAGTCTTAGGACCCCTTAAGACACACTTGAGCATTCCAATGTGTCAAAAGGGGTCATGGGGACTCCCTAGGGGTCCTAATGGGTGATAATGCATACTAGGACCCCTAGGGAGTCTCTGTGACCCCTTTTGACACATTGGAATGCTCATGTGTGTCTTAAGGGGTCTTAGGACCCCTTAAGACACACATGAGCATTCCAATGTGTCAAAAGGGGTCACAGGGACTCCCTAGGGGTCCTAGTACACCTTATCATGCGTTAGGACCCCTAGGGAGTCCCCGTGACCCCTTCTCACACATTGGAATGATCAAGTGTGTCTTAAGGGGTCTTAGGACCCCTTAAGACACACTTGAGCATTCCAATGTGTCAGAAGGGGTCAGAGGGACTCCCTAGGGGTCCTAGTATGCCTTATCACTCATTATGACCCCTAAGGAGTCCCCGTCACCCCTTTTGACACATTGGAATGCTCAAGTGTGTCTTAAGGGGTCTCAGGACCCCTTAAGACACACTTGAGCATTCCAATGTGTCAAAAGGGGTCAAAGAGACTCCCTAGGGGTCCTAGTATGCCTTATCATGTGTTAGGACCCCTAGGGAGTCCCCATGACCACTTTTGAGACATTGGAATGCTCAAGTGTGTCTTAGGATGGACCCCTTAAGACACACTTGACCATTCCAATGTCTCAAAAGGGGTCACGGGGACTCGCTAGAGATCCTAGTACACCTTATCATGTGTTAGGACCCCTAGGGAGTCTCCGTGACCCCTTTTGACACATTAGAATGCTCAAGTGTGTCTTAAGGGGTCTTAGGACCCACGAGGACTCCCTAGGGGTCCTAGTACACCTTATCATGCATTAGGACCCTTAGGGAGTCCCCGTGACCCCTTTTGACACATTGGAATGCTCAAGTGTGTCTTAAGGGGTCTTAGAACCCCCTAGGACCACTTAAGACACACTTGAGCATTCCATTGTGTTAAAAGGCGTCACAGGGACTCCTTAGGGGTCCTAGTATGCCTTATCATTATGACCCCTAGGGAGTCCCTGTGACCCCTTTTGATAGATTGGAACACTCAAGTGTGTCTTAAGGGGTCTTAGGAACCCTTAAGACACACTTGAGCACTGCAATGTGTGAAAAGGGGTAATGCAAACTCCCTAGGGGTCCTAACATGTGATAAGGTGTACTAACACATGATAAGGCATACTAGGACCCCTAGGGAGTCCCCGTGACCCCTTTTGAGAGATTCGAATGCTCAAGTGTGTCTTAAGGGGTCCTAAGACCCCTAAAGACACACTTGAGCATTCGAATCTCTCAAAAGGGGTCACGAGGACTCGCTAGGGAGTCACCATGACCACTTTTGAGACATTCGAATGATCAAGTGTGTCTTAAGGGGTCTTAGGACCCCTTAAGACACACTTGAGCATTCCAATGTGTCAAAAGGGGTCAAGAGGACTCCCTAGGGGTCCTAGTATGGCTTATTACGTGTTAGGACCCCTAGGGAGTCCCCGTGACCCCTTTTGACATATTGGAATGCTCAAGTGTGTCTCAAGGGGTCTTAGGAACCCTTAGGAAACACTTGAGCATTCTAATGTCACAAAAGGGGTCACGGGGACTCCATAGGGGTCCTAGTATGCCTTATCATGTGTTAGGACCCATAGGGAGTCCCCGTGACCCCTTTTGACACATTGGAATGCTCAAGTCTATCTCAAGGGATTTGAGGACCCCTTAAGACACACTTGAGCATTCCAATGTGTCAAAAGGGGTCACAGGGACTCCCTAGGGGTCCTAGTATGCCTTATCATGCATTAGGACACCTAAGGAGTCCCCATGACCCCTTTTGAGACATTGGAATGCTCAAGTGTGTCTTAAGGAGCATTATGACCCCTTAGGACACACTTGAGCATTCCAATGTGTCAAAAGGGGTCATGGGGACTCCCTAGGGGTCCTAATGCGTGAGAAGGTGTACTAGGACCCCTAGGGAGTCCCTGTGACCCCTTTTGACACATTGGAATGCTCATGTGTGTCTTAAGGGTTCTTAAGACCCCTTTTCACATATTGGAATGCTCATGTGTGTCTTAAGGGGTCTTAGTACCCCTTAAGACACACTTGAGCGTTCCAATGTTTCAAAATGGGTCACAAAGACTCCCTAGGGGTTCTAGTATGCCTTATCACATGATAGGACCCTTAGGGAGTCCCCGTGACCCCTTCTAACACATTGGAATGCTCAAGTGTGTCTTAAGGGGTCCTAAGACCCCTTAAGACACACTTGAGCATTCCAATGTGTCAGACCCCTTAAGACACACTTGAGCATTCCAATGTGTTAGAAGGGGTCACGGGGACTCCTTAGGCTTCCTAGTATGCCTTATCACTCGTTAGGACCCCTAGGGAGTCCCTGTCACCCCTTTTGGCACATTGGAAAGCTAAAGTGTGTCTTAAGGGGTCTTAGGACTCCTTAAGACACACTTGAGCATTCCAATGTGTCAAAATGGGTCACGGAGACTCCCTAGGGGTCCTAGTATGCCTTATCACATGTTAGGACCCCTAGGGAGTCTGAGTGACCCCTTTTGAGAAATTGGAATGTTGAAGTGTGTCTTAGGATGGACCCCTTTAGACACAGTTGAGTGTTCCAATGTCTCAAAAGGGGTCACGGGGACTCCCTAGGGGTCGTAGTATGCCTTATCATGCGTTAGGACCCCTAGGGAGTCCCTGTGACCCGTTTTGACACATTGGAATGCTCAAGTGTGTCTTAAGGGGTCTTAGGATCCCGTAGGACCCCTTAAGACACACTTGAGCATTCCAATGTGTCAAAAGGGGTCACGGGGACTCCCTAGGGTTCCTAGTATGCCTGATCACTCATTAGGACCTCTAGGGAGTCCTCGTGACCCCTTTTGACAGATTGGAATGCTCAAGTGTGTCTTAAGGGGTCTTAGGACCCCTTAAGACACACTTGAGCATGAAAATGTGTCAAAAGGGGTCACACAGACTCCCTAGGAGTCCCTGTGACCTCTTTTGAGAAATTGGAATGCTCAAGTGTGTCTTAGGATGGACCCCTTAAGATGCACTTGAGCATTCCAATGTCTCAAAAGGGGTCGCGGGGACTCCCTAGGGGTCCTAGTATGCCTTATCATGCATTAGGACCCCTAGGGAGTCCCCGTGACCCCCTTTGACACATTGGAATGCTCAAGTGTGTCTTAAGGGGTCTTAGGACCCTGTAGGACCCCTTAAGACACACTTGAGCATTGCAATGTCTCAAAAGGGATCATGGGGACTCCCTAGGGGTCCTAGTATGCCTTATCACAGGTTAGGACCTGTAGGGAGTCCCCGTGACCCCTTTTGACACATTGGAATGCTCAAGTGTGTCTCAAGGGATCTTAGGACCCCTTAAGACACACTTGAGCATTCCAATGTGTCAAAAGGGGTCATAGGGACTTTGTAGGAGTCCTAGTATGCCTTATCATGCATTAGGCCCCCTACGGAGTCCTCGTGACACCTTTTGAAAGATTGGAACACTCAAGTGTGTCTTAAGGGTTCTTAGGACCTCTTAGGATAGACTTGAGCATTCCAATGTGTCAAAAGGGGTCATGAGGACTGCCTAGGGGTCCTAGTATGCCTTATCATTTGTTAGGACCCCTAGGGAGTCCCTGTGACCACTTTTCACATATTGGAACACTCAAGTGTGTTTTAAGGGTTCTTAGGACCCTATAGGACCCCTTAAGACATAGTTGAGCATTGCAATGTGTCAAAGGGGGTCACAGGGACTCCCTAGGTGTCCTAGTATACCTTATCACATGTTAGGACCCCTAGGGAGTCCCCGTGAACCCTTTTGATAGATTGGAATGCTCAAGTGTGTCTTAAGGGGTCTTAGGACCCCTTAAGACACATTAAGACCCCTTAAGACACACTTGAGCATTCCAATCTATCAAAAGGGATCACGGGGACTCCCTAGGGGTCCTAACTCGTGAAAAGGCATACTAGGACCCCTAGGGAGTCCTCGTGACCCCTTTTGACACATTGTAATGCTCAAGTGTGTCTCAAGTGATCTTAGGACCCCTTAAGACACACTTCGGCATTCCAATGTGTCAAAAGGGGTCACAGAGACTCCCTAGGGGTCCTAGTACACCTTATCAAGTGTTAGGAAAACTAGGGAGTCCCTGTGACCCCTTTTGACATATTGGATTGCTCATGTGTGTCTCAAGGGATCTTAGGAACCCTTAAGACACACTTGAGCATTCCAATGTGTCAAAAGGGGTCACGGGGACTCCCTAGGGGTCCTAGTACACCTTTCCACATGTTAGGACCCCTAGGGAGTCCCCGTGACCCCTTTTGACACATTGGAATGCTCAATTGTGTCTTAAGGGGTCTTAGGAACCCTTAAGACACCCTTGAGCATTCCAATGTGTCAAAAGGGGTCACGAGGACTCCCTAGGGGTCCTAGTATGCCTTATCACATGTTAGGACCCCTAAGGAGTCCCTGTGACTCCTTTTGAGACATTGGAATGCTAAAGTGTGTCTTAAGGGGTCTTAGGACCCCTTAAGAGACACTTGAGTGTTCTAATGTTTCAAAAGGGGTCATGATGACTCCCTAGTGGTCCTAGTATGACTTATCATGCTTTAGGACCCGTAGGGAGTCCCCTTGACCCCTTTTGACACATTAGAATTCTCAAGTGTGTATTAAGGGTTCTTAGGATCCTGTAGGACCCCTTAAGACACACTTGAGCATTCCAATATGTCAAAAGTGGTCATGGGGACTATCTAGGGGTCCTAGTACACCTTATCACATGTTAGGACCCCTAGGGAGTCCTCGTGAACCCTTTTGACAGATTGGAATGCTCAAGTGTGTCTTAAGGGGTCTTAGGACCCCTTAAGACACACTAAGACCCCTTAAGACACAATTGAGCATTCGAATCTATCAAAAGGGGTCACATGGACTCCCTAGGTGTCCTAGTATGCCTTATCACACGTTTAGACCCCTAGGGAGTCCCCATGACCCCTTTTGATGCATTGGAATGCTCAAGTGTGTATCAAGGGATCTTAGGACCCCTTAAGACACATTTGAGCATTCCAATGTGTCAAAAGGGGTCACAGGGACTCCGTAGGGGTCCTAGTAAACCTTGTCATGCGTTAGGACCCCTAGGGAGTCCCCGTGACCCCTTTTGACACATTGAAATGCTCAAGTGCATCTCAAGGGATCTTAGGACCCCTTAAGACACACTTGATCATTCCAATGTGTCAAAAGGGGTCACGGGGACTCCCTAGGGGTCCTAGTATGTCTTATCACGCGTTAGGACCCCTAGGGAATCCCCATGACCCCTTTTGACACATTGGAATGCTCAAGTGTGTCTTAAGGGTTCTTAGGATCCCTTAAGACACACTTGACCATTACAATATGTCAAAAGGGGTCATGGGGACTCCGTTGGGGTTCTAGTATGCCTTATCATGTGTTAGGACCCCTAGGGAGTCCCCGTGACCCCTTTTGAGACATTGGAATTCTCAAGTGTGTCTTAAGGGGTCTTAGGACCCCTTAAGACACACTTGAGTGGTCTAATGTGTCAAAAGGTGTCACGATGACTCCCTAGGGGTCTTAGTATGCCTTATCATGTGTTAGGATGCCTAGGGTGTCCCCGTGACCCCTTTTGACACATTGGAATGCTCAAGTGTGTCTTAAGGGGTCTTAGGACCTCGTACGACTCCTTAAGAAACACTTGAGCATTCCAATGTGTCAACATGGGTCATAGGGACTCCCTAGGTGTCCTAGTATGCCTTATCATGCGTTAGGACCCCTAGGGAGTCCCTGTGACCCCTTTTGATACATTGGTACACTCAAGTGTGTCTTAAGTGGTCCTAAGACCCCTTAAGACACACTTGAGTGTTCCAATGTGTCAAAAGGGGTCACGGGGACTCCCTAGTGTCCTAACATGTGATAAGGTGTACTAACATGTGATAAGGCATACTAGGACCCCTAGGGAGTCCTCGTGACCCCTTTTGAGACATTGGAATGCTCAAGTGTGTCTTAAGAGGTCTTAGGACCCCGTAGGACCCCTTAAGACACACTTGAGCATTCCAATGTCTCAAAAGGGGTCACAAGGACTCCCTAGGGGTCCTAGTATGCCTTATCATGTATTAGGACCCCTAGGGAGTCCTCGTGACCCCTTTTGACACATTGGAACACTCAAGTGTATCTTAAGGGGTCTTAGGACCCCTAAGACCCCTTAAGACACACTTGAGTGTTCCAATGTGTCAAAAGGGGTCACGGGGACTCCCTAGGGGTCTTAGTACGCCTTATCACACATTATAACCCCTAGGGAGTCCTTGTGACCCCTTTTGACACATTGGAATGCTCAAGTGTGTCTTAAGGGGTCTTAGGACCCCTTAAGACACACTTGAGCATTCCAATGTGTCAAAAGGGGTCTAGGGGACTCCCTACCAGTCTTAGTATGCCTTATCACGCATTAGGACCCCTAGGGAGTCCCCGTGACCCATTTTGACACAATGGAATGCTCAACTATGTCTTAAGGGGTCTGAAGACCCCTTAAGACACACTTGAGCATTCCAATGTGTCAAAAGGGGTCTAGGGCACTCCCTAGGGGTCCTAGTATGCCTTATCATGCGTTAGGACCCCTAGGGAGTCCCCATGATGCCTTTTGACACATTGGAATGTTCAAGTGTGTCTTAAGGGGTCCTAAGACCCCTTAAGACACACTTTAGCATTCCAATGTGTCAAAAGGGGTCATGGGGACTCCCTAGTGGTCAAAAGGGGTCATGGGGACTCCCTAGGGTTCCTAACATGTGATAAGGCATACTAGGACCCCTAGGGAGTCCGCTAGACCCCTTTTGATGCATTGGAACACTCAAGTGTGTTTTAAGGGGTCCTAAAACCCCTTAAGACACACTTGAGTGTTCCAATGTGTTAGAAGGGGTCACAGGGACTCCCTAGGGGTCCTAACATGTGATAAGGCATACTAGAAGCCCTAGGGGGTCCCCATGACCCCTTTTGACACATTGGAATGCTCATGTGTGTCTTAAGGGGTGCTAAGACCCCTTTTGACACATTGGAACACTCATGTGTATCTTAAGGGGTCCTAAGACCCCTTAAGACACACATGAGCATTCCAATGTGTCAAAAGGGGTCATGGAGACTCCCTAGGGGTCCTAGTATGCCTTATCATGTGTTAGGACCCCTAGGGAGTCCCCATGACCCCTTTTGACACATTTCAATGCTCAAGTGTCTCTTTAGGGGTCTTAGGACCCCTTAAGACACACTTGAGTGTTCCAATGTGTCAAAAGGGGTCACGGGGATTCCCTAGGGGTCAAAAGGGGTCATGGGGACTCCCTAGGGGTCATAACACGTGATAAGGCATACTATGACCCATAGGGAGTCCCCGTGAGCCCTTTTGACACATTGAAATGCTCAAGTGTGTCTTAAGGTGTCCTATGACCCGTTAAGACACACTTGAGTGTTGCAATGTATCAAAAGGGGTCATGGGGACTCCCTAGGTGTCCTAACACATGATAAGGCTTACTAGGACCCCTAGGGAGTCCCCGTGACCCCTTTTGACACATTGGAATGCTCAAGTGTGTCTTAAGGGGTCGTAAGACCCCTTAAGACACACTTTAGAATTCCAATGTGTCAAAAGGGGTCATGGGGACTTCCTAGATGTCCTAACATGTGATAAGGAATACCAAGACCCCTAGGGAGTCCCCATGACCCAGATGAGATGTTAGTGAATGACTTCTTGCTAATACTACTCTTCCACCATATCCAAATTTCAACCCTTTTGTGGATGTACAAGCTCAATCGTGAGCCCACAAAATTGGCCAAGAGAAAAATGTGATTGTATATCAACTGATTACAAAATGTTCAGTTGAGGAGAAAATATTGCAACGATCAAGAAGAAAATTGGCTATAGAAAATCTAGTTATGAATTCTGTTAAGAATGAAACTATTAAGGAATTGCATGAATCAGAACCATGAAAATAACCTTCTACAACAAAGAACATTCAAGCTATATAATTTATTAACTCTAAATTTAAACGTCTTATCAGCATTCATGGAAGAGATTTCATTAGCATCCATGGAAGAAATTTCATTAAAACTTTAGACAAAATCATCTAAAAAAATTCATTAACTTCAGGCGAAATCATTTAAGATGGACAAAAAAAAAATTGTATTACTCAGAAATGGCAGAGAAAGAAAATGAGATAAACCAAATTTATCAAATTCTTGCAAACCGCAGCTTCTCTCCGAGTGCAAAATGACAATCCATGGATCCAAAATTACGGTAAAAATTAAATTCTTTGAGTAAGTTGTTTAGAAACATGTAGAATACTGTAACACATGATGATTTATAGAGAATTTATGATGGACTATGTTGTGCAAAAGCCTGGAATCCTTGCCATATCTCAGAGTACTGATGTGAAGCAATGGCGAAAGTCTGAGATAGAGGCAGCATCGACATTGATGCGGCAAGACATTCTTCATAATATCGAGGTAGCGCCATCGAAACGGCAAGGCTTTCCTCATAATGTCACATTGTCGTTGATCTCTTCTTTAAATTTATTACTGCGGTCAGTTCTATGGCGCCTGCATAATTTCCAGTACAACTGCTCATTTTACCAAACCCTTCCCCGCTCTCCATAATCTTCGGCCGGTTCAAAGATCCGTCTGGTTGTTCTTGTTTAACCTCCCAATGACTCTGTTGAGCTGCCAGATTATCAACAGGTGTGGTACAATTGTCCGGTGACTAGAATCTATTTCGAGAACCTTTGCAATTTAGCATTCTGGTTGAAAAAGTAGGGAAAGATACCATTTCACAGCCACAGGCAGTGGAAATAGAGTGATTCTCTTGCCCTTTGCTTCTATAATCCGCCTCCAGTGAACTATTCTTCAAAGCCTCCATTTTTGCGTAGCTAGGGTTTTCGACGCCTATAAAAGGCACAACTATGCCCCTGTAGGGACTCATGCTTGTGCTCAGAATCATATTAAATAATATTTAAAATGTAAAATGTATATTATATAATATTTAATATATAATATTATATATAATATATAATCTAATATATAGTTTTTGATATTAATATAAAATTAAATAATATTTAATGTAACATGTATATTATATAATATTTAATATATATAATATATAATCTAATACATAGTTTTTAATATTAATATATATTAAATAATATTTAATGTAAAATATATATTATATAACATTTAATATATAATTGATATTATATAATATTTAATATATCTAATATATAACTAATATATAGTTTATGAAGGATGGAGAAATGGGAGGGACAAAGTGGAGGCAAAGTTAAAATTCAAAATTCTACCGTCATATTCAGGTACCTGATTAGGCTCGGTATTGCCTTGTGCACCAAACCTACATGGTCAACTATTGGAATGTCTCAAATACGTGTTTTTCACCTATTTCTCTGAGTTCCAGACTTTGACAATGTAGCTGACAACTTTTTTTCACCCGAATTTGATAAAACGAAAAGGGTATTTTAAGGAGATTATCATCTTTCTATCGATATAATTGCTGTCAAATTTTGAATTCGGTAAGTAATTATTAGTTATTTTCTAATTGAGCTACCTCTAAAGTGCTGATTTATATACTGATTGAAAAATGACTATAACTTTCAAATGGTCTAACATTTTTGAAATCTGAAAAATGCGTCACATTCTATGCTTCGCCTACTATAAGAATTTTTTTTTTTGAATTTTGTAAAGTTTTGAATGAGTTAAGGTGGTCAGACACGGGAGTTTTTTTATTCTGAAAATGTTGTAGCAGAAAATTCATAATTAATTATTTTTTTGGAATAAAATTACAAAAAAATATGCATCACATCTGGGCATGAGTCTACTACTTATATATAAAATCTTATAATAAAATATTATCATTTTAATATGATTAAGGTGGTCAGACATACACCTACTTCTTATTTTTTTCCTGAAATTTTTGTACTGCTGCATTGAAATCTATACTTTTCACCAATCATACTAACTTTTTCTCAAAAAAGGCCTAGTAATTTAGAAACTACATTCAATTTTCTACAAATTCTATTCTTACAACTTTTTGATATTAGGTTCATAGCTAGTTGAAATTTTCACGTCAAGTTGACTAACCCTAATTTGCTGATTTTTCATTGCCACTTAAGGGCATAGTTTGGCCCCTCATGATCTTGCACATGCCCAAAAAGAGGGGTTAGTACACAAACCCAAATCAACTAGTAAATGAAACCTTGCTAAGAAATGCTTCCTATACTAATATCATATTTGGAAAGCTATCATAAAAGCATAAATGATTACATAAGAAAGACAATAGAAACACTATAAATAACATAGCTTCATGATCCAGTCTAATAGCATGAAAGAGAAAAGAGAGAAAAGAGAGAGAGTGATTACCTCACCCAGTAAGATGCCCACCTTACCGTTAATCACCAAGGAGGGAGAGCCCAACAGGTAACCAAATCTGATAGTTCACCCAAAAACTATGTTTTGTAATTGTAATGCATCTTCTGACGGCTTTTGAAATACCCATAGATCCACCTTCTTGTATCACTATGGAATATAAAAAGTGTGTCCCTTCAAGATTTAGCAACTTATGTGTGTTACCTTTCATGGATTCAGCATATTGAAAATGCATGTCTCTTTAGGATTTAGCAACTTATGTGCATTACCTTAAGAGGATTTAGCATATTGAAAATTGAAAAACTATAGTATAAGGGAGACCCTTTATATTCCCCCCTCCTTATCATGGCTACTCGCTAGACAAGATAAGGAAGAGAAAGAGGATACCTACTTCACAAAGTAAGGAGATATCCTATTAACAACAATGCATACTATATTCTCAGTGAAGAGTAGTGACCCTTACATCAAAGAACATAGGTAATTGTGAAAAAGGATATGTCATTTATGGAAAAAGGATCCTCCAAGAGAAAGAGATCTTATCAACAAGAACCCCACCATAGAGGAGTGCTTTGGATAAAATATAATCTTTCAAAGAAAAATAGAGAAGGACCCAAGATTCAATAATCAAGCCCCTTGTGATCAAGAGGAAGGGGAATCTTGGAACAAAGGAAGCAAACTCTAACCCTAAAGCAATGGAAAAAGTTTATAAAGAACATAATTTGAAAAATAAAGAAGAGGTGATGACCTAGGACAACAACCTCTCACATAAAAGGATATCCATAGCCAAAACCTTAGTCAGTATAATGAAATAATGTTGCAGAATAAACAAATGCCACTAAGCTAAGCAAAGTAGATCCCTAGACAAAGAAGGAAAATAGCTTGCCCCCCAAGAATGAAAGCAAGGGATACCTTTTCAAAAAAAATGTCTTCGAAAAAATATCATGAATACTAGAAGAGAGCGATGGATAATTAGGAGCAAAAGCTACAAATCCATCAAGATAAAGGAGAGAAAGAATGACCAATTAAGCTCAAAGCAAAAATAAATGCCAAGAACATAATGGATTCTAGAAGACTGGAACAAATATATCTTTTGCTCCCCAGTCTAGAGACAAGAGGAGAGAAGATCTATATTACATCAGAATGAGGGGTATCCCCTATATTGAAATTATGAAGGAATTGTAAAACTACACGAGAGTGAGATATAATTCCTAAAGAAGCTCTTTCTCTAACATACATTTTGAAATGCACACAATCAGCAAGTAAATGTGTATTACTATAGTGAAAAGGACATTTGTATTTGGAGAGAGAATCTTTTGGCATAGGTTTAAAGATTTCTTTCTTAGAATTCATTAACTGAACATACACCTTCTTAGCCACATCTTGAGGAGTATCTAGGGAAGGTGTTGGAAGAAGAGGACGCTTATTAGAATCAACCACCTTAACTTGAGATAACAGAAAACCAAGACCACGCAAATCCTATTTAGGGGATAGATGAACCAGATATTTAATACCATTTTCATTAACACCAAGCCCTAAACCCTTATAGCCTTGTTTAGCCATCATATTGTATCATGTAGTGTACATCTCATGTAAAGCTTCTGCAGGAGGTGATTGTTTACAATGTTCATGAGAAAAGGTTGTATAAGATGGAATAGTAGTTTTAGTAGAAGTTTCTTTTGTCTTCCCTTTAATATCATCATGGATCAGATAAGAAGGGGAAGGTAAATCTAAAAATTCTTGCACATCTACATTGTGAACCATAGTTTGAACTTTACCAAAAGTGTGGGAAGAACTGGGAATAGCAGATGGAGAAATAGGAATGTTAGGAATTAGATTAGGAAGGATATGATTAGGATTAGGAAGATTAGGAACTAGATTAGGAAGGATAGGATTAGGATTAGGAAGATTAGGAGATGGTGTATCATCTACTAAATTCTTCACATAGTCCAAAAGAGTAATAAGTCCACCACACAAATCTTTAATGACAGTTCTGCAAGTAGGAAGACTAGTATTAGTCAATCTCACAATAGCATAAGCGAGGGAAACATGAAGAGTGACAAACATAGTGAAATGGATGATACTCTCATAAACCTCATAAGTACTATAAAGAGATGCTAAGAGAAGAATAATAAAGAAAATAGCCATAATCAAAAGAATCTTAAAGATCTCCATAGTGAATGAAATGAAAGTTATGAAAGAAAGAATCCAACACCAAAAAGAAAGAGTTGTCTATCGTGGGTTCACCAAAATGTAAAATATAAAAATATATAAAATATATTTTTATATTTTATTTGTGTGTGTATTGAATAGAATGGGGATTCAAGAATGTGAAAATGTTGTGGACATATAAGAATAATATAAACATAAACATTTATCTTGAAGGGTAGCAGATTCATAAATCACTATTTTCTGGTGTCTGTACTCAGTTTTAGGAAATTCTACAAGTGGATCCGGGACAAGAACACACAGACAGAGAAAACCCAGAAACCTTTTACTTTTTTGAAAAGGTTGACCTTGACCCACAGGGAAATGTCACCCTTGACCCCAAAATGTCGACCTTGACCTTGATTGCTTCGACGGAAATTCTATTTGCGGATCCTAAAAGTTTGCTGAAAAGGGTACTCAGATCCATTTTGTAATTCGCTATTCCAAACCTGCACCTGCAAGAAAAAGGGTTTTGTTGTTTGGATGAGGGGTTTGCCTTGGTCAAACCCTGATTTTGGAATCAACCTTAAAATATAATTAAAATTGAGAATGCTAGCAAGTAGTAGAAGTAGATCTAACAACGAAGCGATGATATTCAATAGGTATGCAATTGTATTTGAAATGTAAAAAAGTATGTTGATATGAAAGATTGGACTCAACACTAAAAAGCATAAATATAAATCATAACCTCCATGATTGTATGCTTGAAATCCATCTTGAAGATAGAATGAATAGATCTTGAAGATGAACAAAGGATCTTGAAGGAAGATCATACCGCCATGATGGATAGATATAGGGTTTGAATGATGAAATCTTGAATGCTTGAACCAAATCCCTTCAAAGGCTTGAATGATTGAATCCTTGATCTTCAATGGATAAATTGAATGCTTGAATAGATGATTGCTTGAAAACTTGATTTCTCATGCGCTTGATCTTTACTTGATAATGGATGGATTATGGATGGAGAAAATGAGAGGAGAAGGCCTCCTTTTATAGTGATCCAGGGCACAAACTCCTAGAGAGGCCAACATATGAGAAATAAATTCCCATTGGGCCTATACCCCAAGAAATGGACCTATATTAAATATAATTTAAGAGTTTACCATTTTGAAGCCCAAAACAACCGACCCAGAAGTGGGAAATAAAACTTTCTGAAACCCAACATCTGAAAACCCTCAAAATTTGAAAATTTGACCTTGGGTCAAGGTCAAAGTCAACCTTGACCTAGAAGGTCGACCTTGACCTTGAGATCAAGAACCTCAAATTCACAGTGTCAGGTGTCAGAAATAGGCTAGAAATAAGGGGAAAATAGGGCAGAACAAGGGAAAAAGCCAGAAGCAAGCCAAAGACCTATTCGAGGCATTTGACATGACCCCAAACCACTTACTTGGAGGGATAAGCCAGTCCTAAATGGAAGTGCTTCCATTTTCCAACGCTATAGGAATATATTAAATCTTATAGATAATACCTAGAGTAACATATCTTACCAAATGGTCATTTATGGTGTTAATCCATAGACCTCTTTGATCTCTAATCACACCTGTCAATTCTTCAACTTATTTGTTTCTTACTAAATTCATCACATGTACTATTCCATTTGAACAAAGATTAGTACTATAATTTAGGGCTTCCTTTTTAACTTGATACAATCTATCTAGCCAAATAAAATCATCATAAATTCTACTCAATACAAAGTTTGGCCAATTATTCATCAACTATCATTAGAAATTAACTTCAAAAAGACAAATCCTTACGCCCTAAATCTATGATCGACAATAAATTTTCTTTGGAGAGAATACCTTCAAAACTATTTATCTTTACATCGTCAGTCTTCATTTTTCACATCAACAAACTTGTAGAATTTTTCAAGAAAAAATACCATAGCTAATAGTAACAAAATTGCACCAATCAAAAGATTTCTTTTCAACTCTTTTACAATTTTGTTAAATTTAGGTTGGGGTTCATCTTTGTAACTAAAAAAATGATTGGAATCCATGAAATAGATATTTACAAATACCTTAGCTTAGATGACATTATTTTTTCTCACAACCTCTTTCTCCTCAAATTTACCAATTCATAGAAAAAAAAATGGACATAATTTTTTTTCTATATACACTACCAAATAACCTAGGGTTTTTCCTCCAAAACCATTATGTCACCAAAAAGTTACTAAATTTTTTTTATCTATGAGTACAACCACTCTCTAAAGCTTCACAATCTACTACATGCTAATACTTTTTATTGTAGTCTTCACAAAGAGTTCAATTTCATCAATTTATTAAACATATCAACTTGTTGTGATGGCATCATTAATTTCTTTGGTAGGGGAATAATATTTTCATTGTAGATCCTCGTGAGCTAAAGCTTACTAACAAGTTTCCTAAGAGAATCTACACATCAGAGAAAAGTATAACATCATTATCTACAATGTCCATTTTATTTTTCTTCCAAGTTATTTTCATTTTATTCGTTACCTCGTCTACATGAATATTCTTTACAAATAATTTCTTTTTTCTAGAGTATACTTGTTCATATTCTTGCTTCTGTAATTCTTAGTAATATTCACAAACTTATTACAATTAAAGCACTTAATATTTATTTTTCCTAAATTCCATGTAGTCATTCTAGATCTGCAAATGACTAGCTTTGTGTCCAAAACCATTGCACAACTGAAAAAATCATAAAGCATCTATTTTTCCTATACATAATTTGATTTCTACACTTACTAACCTTATAAAAAAATCCTTTGTAAGTAAAACACTATACATTTTGATTGATTCCACTTTTGCATTCTACAACCTTATGTCCAATCTTATTACAGAAAAAGTAATAGCCATTGAAAGAAGGGTACCTTTAATTATTAGTTTCTTAACTGGTCATTTTCTTGTAGGACTACTTTGATTTCAGAGTCTCTTTCCTTTGTTTAATTATTTACTATGTTATTCAATTTTAATCTCCTTCATTTTGCCTTTATCTATAGTTCCTTGATTTTAGCATTCACCTATTTGAAAATCTAATCCCCCTTTATCTTTTGAATATTTCTTCATAGCAATCATTTCATCGAGCTTTGTAGTACTTTCTTTGAATTTATCTTATGATTTTAGACTCACTATTTCTTGTTTCATCCTTGCACATTCCTCAATCTTATGTTTGATTGTACTATTTAGACATTCGTTAGTTTTCTTACTTTCTTCAACTTGTAACTTTAGAATGACAATTATTTCATTTTCTTCTTTCAAATATTTTTTGACCTCTCTATGCCTATTCCTAAACTTGTTGATAGTTTCCTTATCTTTTTGACACATTCTTTTGCTTCTTTGATATTTTATTTAGGTCCTTATTTTCTCTTTCCATATTTTCAAGATCTTCAAGACCAGTCTGCAATTCTTCATCCATATATTTTTCTTCGGTATTTAACTCAGAAGAGGGATTTTCCTTAGATTCCAATTAAAACTTCAAGATCTCCCTTAAGTAGTTAAGCTAAAATAAGGGATTAAGCTTTGATACCAATTGTTGAACAACTAGAATACTAGGAGGGTGAATTATATTCCCTTAAACTTTTAAAATCAATTCACTTTACACTTTGTACATTCTTCTTAATATTCACATAACAAAAATAAATATGTAATCAAATAAATAAGGGTAAAATCACAAAGTTGTGTCATGTTTTAGAATAACTTATCAACACAATTGAATTTGAGTATTTCTAACTAAAAATTAATTTTTTTCAAACATATGGTCTAGCTAGATTCATTAGATAAGTGCTTCAACTTTTCCAATTGGAAATATCTATTAAATGCATGTTTTATACCAATTTAGGTCCAATTACCAAAGAAATAAAATTATTTTAGAAAAGTGATGTTTCAATAACTCCTACTCTTTTTAATAAAAATTTAAAAATACCCTTTTATAGAGCTTAGAGTCAAGATTATTGTCATATAAGTTTTATAGTAGTTTGATTAGATCTAATATATTATTATTTCAAAATACTACGAGTAGGTATTTTAACATTCGAGAAGATGCTGCTTCAAATAAAGAAAAAAAAGTAAATCATATCAAAAAAATTTAAAATTTATATTTAACACTAGAGGAGAGAGTCCTCTTCAAGAATATGTAATTTTGTTTTCTAAATGGTGTAGATTTGATAGGAGAAATTTGATAGGAGATAAAAACTGTCGATTTTAGATAAGTTCAAATTTGAGTAGTTATATTGGATAAAATATACATCGAAAACTAATCTTTCTTCTTTTCTACACTAGGTATACATGTCATCTATAACATATTTTGAAGTCAGAGAAAAAAAAAGATTATTTATATATACTTGTTTGGTAGGAACTAGACCCCATATTTTCAACATTTTTTAGCAACTGAAA
This sequence comes from Chamaecyparis obtusa, assembly GCA_027943335.1. Taxonomy (NCBI): domain Eukaryota; kingdom Viridiplantae; phylum Streptophyta; class Pinopsida; order Cupressales; family Cupressaceae; genus Chamaecyparis; species Chamaecyparis obtusa. The sequence goes on from BSBK01003582.1 coordinate 981,358, forward strand.
AATGGACTTCAAAATTTAAAAAACTGTGTCAATTCTTGTCCATTTAAAAAAAATAAAATTATAGGCATAAACTTTATCCTATTTTACACATTTCATCAGTTTACATCATCTTCAAATTCTAAACATAAATGCCACATTTATATCATTAATGTTGAATAGTTTGTGTGCTGTTGACCTTTTTATTTATAAAAGTGTGACACATGTTTGTACTTTTACCCATAACTAAAGTAGAGACACCATTCAAAAAAATATGCACAAGAGAACACTATATTTTTATGGTCAAAACCCATTAGGAAAAAAATATGAAGAGGATTAAATCTCAAATATACAACATAACTAGTTATAGTATATTACAATAGTGCTTAGTGCAAGACTCACCTACTAGAGGGATCACTTCCTAAAAGATGAGGGATCACTATCAAAGGGGCCTCACTACCAAATGAATCACTACCCAAAAGAGAATAAGTAGATAAAAATGAACTGTTACAATTGCATCTAACATATGCATAAATTTAGTTCCTTTGAGACTTAGTAAAAAAATTTTGCACACTTCATTAGCTCTTGTATAATTCACATATGACTCAATCACATATCATCACACATTATATATATATATATATATATATATATATATATATATATATATATATATATATATATATATATATATATATATATATATATATATATATATATATATTTGCTAGATGTATACTCACCAAAAGAGTACACCAAATATATATGTCGATCTAATCATACTTCAAGTTGGCCAAGCATGCTTCAACTAAGAAGTTATAGATTTCAAAAATAGTTTACATGCTTACACCAAAATGCTTCATATGTTTCACTTACTTAGGTTTGCCAAGCTATAACAAAAGTTAATGTCAACTAGAATTTAAATGTCACATAGAATTGATAGACTACAATTGATTGAATATCTTAAAGGAGAGACTGATATACCTTAGTAGTTAATGTGTATATGTGATATATTAAATTAGTTAGTGTATTGTCATTGATGTCAACTAGTTTTGACTGTACTTATCATGATGGTTACACACATATAAAGAAGGAAATAGTGCTGAAGGAATGCGATATCTACATGAAGATGAGATGAATGTGTTCAAGATATAGATATGGTATTCATTAGGTAACTTATTGATGAGTCAATGACATTATGTTAGTGATTTGATTGTATTACATAATTCTGTTATGGTTTGAAGATAAAAAATGTACAAGTTTATGTTGTAACGCCCCGCCAGGCAACCCAAGAGGGAAAGACATAAAACCTCTATAAAATGCAAGTAGTGAATTTTTATTTTATTTATTTATTTTAACTAGAATAATATTCATCATTACACTTCATATTTCTAAAAGAAGAAATAATTTTCTACTACTTGAATGTAAGATTTATACAACTTAAGTCCTCCCGGGTTCCCTAACGTCGCTACTAAAGCAACATCATATAAACCATTTACATGCATAAGATATTCACGGAATCATGAGCTTAAAAGATCTACATTCATTTTAATGCACCAAGTTAAATGTCCCTAACTTATTTCTTTTATTAAACATAGGTTAATCATCCAACATCATTATTCCTTTTATCAACTCATTCCATAAATTCATATTGATTTCATCTACATCTACTATCTTTTATATCACTTTTCTCTAATAATTTAGGTAAGAGATTAATATTCATTAAGGTAGGCATCATCCTAGGTACTTCATTAACATGAACCAAGTATTAACATTAAAATCAAATTACTATTCTATTGCATTGTTTCATAACCATTCATTGTTAATAATTCCAATCACTAATCTATCATTTCTCAATAATTTCTTTGAATTCTTTCATCAAGAGAGAATACATTATTGTTGTGATACATCATTATATATAATTATATTTAAGATTATTTCCTTTACACATGGACAACATAAGAGGATAGGATAAATAACATAAACACTTTCTTTTAATGCTAGTAACATGTCCAATATTCCACATTCTTTTCCCTTTCTTTTACCTAGAACTACCCATTCCCTTATGCATTGCTTTGAATTGAGATTGCATCAATACTACAAGACTCCTTGTAGGAGATTAAAAATTACATGAATACAAATACATAGGTACATCTCAACATATTAAAATATCCAATAAGAAATTTTCAACTGCAGATCTGGAAAGGAATATGTGCTAGGATCATCCAAAGAATCACGATCAATACCTTGATATAAATATTAACCACCCAACCACGTGGAACCAATAGGCCCACTCCCCCGAGCTAGGAGATAGAACCAAAGGCCCATACAAGAGGTAACAACTAGGAAATTCCTAAGGTGGTGATAAAATTTCCCCAAAGTCACAACACAAAAGAAAAGACAAGAAGACCACAAGGACTACCAGAGGCATGATCAAATTTAGTAGAGACTCTAAGCTACAAGCTAGGTGAGTGTCATCGCATATCCCTCACCCCTTGGGTTGTCCTGGTACTAGCCACTCTTGGCCCCGGCCCCCAAGTAGGCACATGCGGAACCGAATGCCTCTCGTACAGACAAGGTCATCCAGTCGTACCTACGCATAGGTACCTTCTCCCACTCCCATCCTTAGTCTTTACTAGCACTAAAGGCATGGGCGAGGCACAATTAATCTTGATTAGTGTGTAATTTTCCATTCCAATAATCTCCCATTCCCAATTTATTTATTTAGGTTATCAATTGATTAAATAACTCATAGTAGGTTATCCTGGTACTAGCCACTTAGGGCCCCGGCCCCTCACTATGAGCCACTCACCTAGTGTACTTAGGTTCCCTAACATACATATAAAAATCATAAGAGCATAATAGATCCATCATCAAAAATTCATATCAATTCCATAACAACATTTGATTGAGTTTAGGAAAACATATGTTGTCCCTAGTCCACTTGACAACCCTAAACCCAATATGGCATACAGAATGTTCCAAACATATAAGAAGACATCCAAGTGATATTATAAACATATTCAGAGTATACATAGATCCAATTAACCAAAAAAAAAATTCTAATAGCCTCTGGTGACCATACGAAACCTTAAAACTTAATGATGTTCTTAAACTGAATTATTTCAAGCAAGGATTAAATGCAAAGAATAGTCATCATAGAACAGTCATCCATATCTTCCACAAAACAAATAATAAAGGAAATCTCTTTAGTGGAGATTTAGATAACATAATTATGGACTCTCAATTTTATTTTTAGGAAGATCCAATGGTGGGAAAGAAAGTTATGACTTCTGGTTTAAAACAGAAAATTCTGGTTAGGGTTCAGACCTGCCTTCACTAAAACGGTTGTAATTTTCACAAAACATAATAAAAATTCTCCAAACCAATTGGAAATGAAAGATAAGACTTAGGAGAATCTTTTATATCAAATTTAGACATTTATATAATCATATCAGCCTGTAGCATACGAATACATTTGACAGAAAATTTGGAATCGAGAATGGACAGACATAGTCTACCAAAATGTCAAAAATAAGGCATTAATTCGACCCTAAAAATAAAATCAGAGAGATACCCATTTGAGATCTGTGAATTTTACTTCTAGAAAATCAATTTAGTCAAACCCTAGATGCAATTTAAATTATTATAATAATAGATCTCCAAAGACAGGTTGCTAAAAACCCTAGGAAAACACATGCCAATTCTTACAAACAAAAACTCAAAACTTTAAAATAACCATAGAAATTAAAAGTACAGATATAATAAATAATTATAATATATAAATAGATCCATAATCTATCAGAGACATAAAGTAACTAACATATTCAATCCATACCTCATGTCCTACGAAGGTTGAATCGAAGAAGGAAGGAAACAAAAGAGAAGACAAATCCAAACTTGAGATGCATCTTTCAAACCCTATCCACGTTCAGAAATCTCCATGAAAGAAAGAAATAATTCCACAGCAAAGAATCCCTCTCTCAACTATTGAAATTCTCACAAAAATGTCTCTCTCCCAAAAGCAAAGATAACCAAAAATTCTTAAAGACATATGCTTACAAAATCTCCCTCACATCTCCAAGTTTTCTCTCCAAAATCACCATGAAAATTAAGGCCATCCTCTCCTCAATGCTTCAGCCCCAAAATCCCCCCCTCTTCAAATGAGAAAGTAGTGCATATAAATAGATTTCCAAAAGTTGAGAGGAAAAGTAACCAACTCCCAACTAACTCTTAACTAAAGGGTATTATAAAATAACTTAATATCATACAACTATATTACTCAAATATACAATAAAAGATTATTTGTATTCATTCATACACATATGTAATATTATCCTAACATATATGCATATGCCATCATTAATTACATCAATATCTATATATATAACCTATCCTCATTATTAATAATTAACAATTGAGAATAATATACCTCGCATTATTTAATATTTAATTATTAATAATATTATACTTTACATTAATCCCAAAATATACACCACCAACAATATCTAGAATAATTAACATATAATCACATATAAATTATATATATATAAATACATATATGTGTGCACCCATATATATATTTCCATATATATATATATATATATATATATATATATATATATATATATATATAGATACATGCCAAATACCAAACACTATAATCTATAAGATTATGAAGTAATAGATCACAATATTATTACCTATTTATAATTGCTATAGGATATAACACTCAGGTAGATTAAAATCACATGCCTCAAAATAAATTTAATCATCCAAAGAGGCCATACAAATCATCTATGAAACATATCGAGAAAACCATAAGATCAAACAAGGTCAACCAAAGTCAACAAGGAAAGTCAAGCCAAACTCCTGAAACACAACATAGAAAGATTAACTAAGAATCATACCAAGAAGGAGAAATAAATAAAATGAGTAAACAAATCATACAACCAAATAAATTCAAGTGGTCACAAGGCACTAACTACAACCATGCCCAACTGGGTGCGTTGGATCTGGGTTTTTGACCCAAAGGTTGACTGATAAAGAAGGAACCCTAATATTCCCAAATTGGAATAATGACAAAGGAAGACTCATGTAGGGGCCTTAGTATTATCTCCATAACAACAACCATCGAGGATTTGAGGGCATGCTCAGACCTGTGAAGCCAGGTGAAGTCGATGCCCGGTACCTGCAAGCCTGCATCACAAAGAAGAAATACATATGCACGGATATACATATAAAAGAAAACATTGCAAACAGATGACCAGGATCGATACATCATGTGGACCTCAGCTATGTGAGTAACTACGACTTCGTCCTGAATCATGAAAACACATCATGTATATATATACACTCAAAGCATGTAGCGTCATCATAATGAAGGTTAGAATCTCAAGCATTGTGTTAGTCTCTTATCAATACTAATAATAAATTAACATAATCAAATCATCAAGTGAGATACAAGATTCATCCAAGATAACCTTAATAGAAGAAAATATAAATAACCACTTATATATATCTATCAAGTACATATCATATAACATCCTAACTATGTTCATAAAGGTCTTGTAGGTACTCAATGCATACATGGAGATAAATACATACAAGAATGATACCTTTAGATAGTATGTCTGATATTAGAATCATTGAGTACTAGCTTATGAAATTATTATAAACAACTATAGGAATAGATCAAACAAGTATCATGTACAACTTAAGCTATAAGAAAACATCGAAGGATCTTAATTCTTTCAAAAACACAAAACTTATATTAGGGTTAGAGGGGTATTACATCCTCCCCCACTAAGATTTGACTTACTCCTGGAAGTCGGGAATGTGAACTATATATCACACATTATCTAACAGAATTATATTATTACTATTCTAGATCCTAATTTAATGACTGCACACATTCTTCTCCTATCAAGAGTTTTGGTAAATCCTATCTTATTACAACTTTAGTGTAGATTAACTCAATTCAATTAGTAATGACTTTCAAAAAGAATTACCTATGTGAGTCTATCACTTTATGCTGTAAGTTTGTTAACAAGATACTTGAAATTGCATCAAAATTATTGTTATCAAGTCGAAACTCTAAGGTATTCATGTTTACTCACTAATATCAATATATTAGGAAATTGCATGTTTCACCAACTAAGATTATCACTTCCTTTCACAATATGATCAAAGTTCCTATCTATGGTAACCAGTATAAAAAAAAGAAAGAATTTATGATATATTTTCCCTTTTGAGACATAATCTAACCCTACATAATAGAACTTGTGAGACCTTATTACAAATAGGGTCCAAAATTTGTGTCCCTTACAAGCTATGAATACCAAACATAGAGAGGTATGTAACATTTATATTTGTTATGATCATGAAGGGAATACATCAAATAATTTTTATTTACTTTTGTAATCATGAAAATAAAACAATCTAGATACTTGAAACTTACCATTTTCATTAACACATAGTTTTATAAGAAATATTCCTTTCCATCAAAACTTTAAGTAGAATTCCAATGACATAGGACACACAAATTTTACAATATACATATTCTAAGTCATCTTTCACAATAGTTGTAGTGCTTGATTTCCAAAAACACATTCACCCCCTAGAGGAGATCTAAACAATTTATAATTTATTGCACTATTATTCATTAAGTTGGGATCCCTTCTTAAAGCTTACTATTTATCTATGCACTTTTTCCTAATTTGCATGTCAGGCAATTTCCATATGGCATTTTCTTAAGAGTTATTTCAAATTCTTTATTGCATAACAATCACAGATCCATTAAGAGAGAAAGAAGTATATGAGTCCTACTACTATCTTCATAACCACAACATCTAAATTAATAACATTAACTACTGTACATAACTTTAATTTCTACCCTTTACCTATTTGAAACATTACCCTCGTACACTTTAAAATTTTGAGATAACATCAGTTCTAAGTAGAAATTGAGTAAGGTACATTTCTATAACATTTATTTACCACAACAACTCCTTATTCATAGTTGATCAATCACTTAATGTTGTTAATTTTTTACTACTATGGTGTTGATCACAATGTATACAAAACATGAATTTGTTTCCAAAATACCCATCTAGGATCCTAACTATTCACTAGGCATTTTGCAAGACATATATTTAATAAAAACAACTTCCATCATTAGTACATATAATCCATCATCGCACATACTCTTCCCTAGAATTTTATTGATTATGTTATCTTAAATCCTTTTTGTGCAATTTAATAAGATATGCAGAAAGCATATAACTTCTTACCAAGATAGGGATAAAAATTCCTCTTCCTAAATGAAAATGTGAATTATAGCCTATGATAAAATCTTGGGGACATAGGTCCTTCACCCAAGGGTTTCCTAATTGAGTATTTACAAATTTTTCTAATATATTATTGCCTTGTCTAAACAATTTTAGTCATGCAAAACTTGTTTCTTAAGAGGGGAGAGAGAAAGAGAGAGAGAAATGCACATGACAGTAAATTATTTGTTCCTAATTTATTTATTTATTATTATTATTATTTTTCACTTCTTTCCTAGGTACATATTATTAGCCATGTAATCTAATTATTGCCCTATCATTCCTATCAAGTACTACCACAATCATTTCATTCTTTAAAGATCCAAAAGAAATCTATTTCTAAGATACCTTGAGTAGGATATAATTCAATTAGGTATTTGTAAGAAGATAGAGTGCACAACATTATATTATAGGTATGATCAAGTGGTAATATTATCTACTACCATAATTAAGATTCAAAACATTTAGCATCCTTTAACTTTTGACCCTTCTAGAGATACCAGTACCTTTCAAGAAAACAAACACAGGTCTCAAGAATTCTTCGCCATTCCATTAATATTATAGGAAACATCCACTTAACACATCATTGATCTCATTATGCAAAAACATAAATAATTGTTAAAATATAACTCAATCATAGAGGAATGGGTGTGCCCTTCTAAGACAATACAACATAAGAACACGAAAGGTAGCCTTCGTTTCCTAAGATTCAAGTTTTAGCATAACAACATAATCCAAAAAGAGACAAAGTTAAGATACTCAACGTTATGCATAGGTGAGCTATGCGACCCAGAGTTCCCAGTGTAGAAACCTAGGGCTCTGATACCAGATGTAACGCCCCGCCAGGCAACCCAAGAGGACAAGACATAAAACCTCTATAAAATGCAAGTAGTGAATTTTTATTTTATTTATTTATTTTAACTAGAATAATATTCATCATTACACTTCATATTTCTAAAAGAAGAAATAATTTTCTACTACTTGAATGTAAGATTTATACAACTTAAGTCCTCCCGGGTTCCCTAACGTCGCTACTAAAGCAACATCATATAAACCATTTACATGCATAAGATATTCACGGAATCATGAGCTTAAAAGATCTACATTCATTTTAATGAACCAAGTTAAATGTCCCTAACTTATTTCTTTTATTAAACATAGGTTAATCATCCAACATCATTATTCCTTTTATCAACTCATTCCATAAATTCATATTGATTTCATCTACATCTACTATCTTTTATATCACTTTTCTCTAATAATTTAGGTAAGAGATTAATATTCATTAAGGTAGGCATCATCCTAGGTACTTCATTAACATGAACCAAGTATTAACATTAAAATCAAATTACTATTCTATTGCATTGTTTCATAACCATTCATTGTTAATAATTCCAATCACTAATCTATCATTTCTCAATAATTTCTTTGAATTCTTTCATCAAGAGAGAATACATTATTGTTGTGATACATCATTATATATAATTATATTTAAGATTATTTCCTTTACACATGGACAACATAAGAGGATAGGATAAATAACATAAACACTTTCTTTTAATGCTAGTAACATGTCCAATATTCCACATTCTTTTCCCTTTCTTTTACCTAGAACTACCCATTCCCTTATGCATTGCTTTGAATTGAGATTGCATCAATACTACAAGACTCCTTTTAGGAGATTAAAAATTACATGAATACAAATACATAGGTACATCTCAACATATTAAAATATCCAATAAGAAATTTTCAACTGCAGATCTGGAAAGGAATATGTGCTAGGATCATCCAAAGAATCACGATCAATACATCGATATTAATATTAACCACCCAACCATGTGGAACCAATAGGCCCACTCCCCCGAGCTAGGAGATAGAACCAAAGGCCCATACAAGAGGTAACAACTAGGAAATTCCTAAGGTGGTGATAAAATTTCCCCAAAGTCACAACACAAAAGAAAAGACAAGAAGACCACAAGGACTACCAGAGGCATGATCAAATTTAGTAGAGACTCTAAGCTACAAGCTAGGTGAGTGTCATCGCATAGCCCTCACCCCTTGGGTTGTCCTGGTACTAGCCACTCTTGGCCCCGGCCCCCAAGTAGGCACATGCGGAACCGAATGCCTCTCGTACAGACAAGGTCATCCAGTCGTACCTACGCATAGGTACCTTCTCCCACTCCCATCCTTAGTCTTTACTAGCACTAAAGGCATGGGCGAGGCACAATTAATCTTGATTAGTGTGTAATTTCCTATTCCAATAATCTCCCATTCCCAATTCATTTATTTAGGTTATCACTTGATTAAATAACTCATAGTAGGTTATCCTGGTACTAGCCACTTAGGGCCCCGGCCCCTCACTATGAGCCACTCACCTAGTGTACTTAGGTTCCCTAACATACATATAAAAATCATAAGAGCATAATAGATCCATCATCAAGAATTCATATCAATTCCATAACAACATTTGATTGAGTTTAGGAAAACATATGTTGTCCCTAGTCCACTTGACAACCCTAAACCCAATATGGCATACAGAATGTTCCAAACATATAAGAAGACATCCAAGTGATATTATAAACATATTCAGAGTATACATAGATCCAATTAACCAAAAAAAACATTCTAATAGCCTCTGGTGACCATACGAAACCTTAAAACTTAATGATGTTCTTAAACTGAATTATTTCAAGCAAGGATTAAATGCAAAGAATAGTCATCATAGAACAGTCATCCATATCTTCCAAAAAACAAATAATAAAGGAAATATCTTTAGTGGAGATTTAGATAACATAATTATGGACTCTAAATTTGATTTTTAGGAAGATCCAATGGTGGAAAAGAAAGTTATGACTTCTGGTTTAAAACAGAAAATTCTGGTTAGGGTTCAGACCTGCCTTCACTAAAACGGTTGTAATTTTCACAAAACATAATAAAAATTCTCCAAACCAATTGGAAATGAAAGATAAGACTTAGAAGAATCTTTTATATCAAATTTATACTTTTATATAATCATATCAGCCTGTAGCATACGAATACATTTGACAGAAAATTTGGAATCAAGAATGGACAGACATAGTCTACCAAAATGTCAAAAATAAGGCATTAATTCGACCCTAAAAATAAAATCAGAGAGATACCCATTTGAGATCTGTGAATTTTACTTCCAGAAAATTAATTTAGTCAAACCCTAGATGCAATTTAAATTATTATAATAATAGATCTCGAAAGATGGGTTGCTAAAAACCCTAGGAAAACACATGCCAATTCTTACAAACAAAAACTCAAAACTTTAAAATAACCATAGAAATTAAAGTAAAGATATAATAAATAATTATAATATATAAATAGATCCATAATCTATCAGAGACATAAAGTAACTAACATATTCAATCCATACCTCATGTCCTACGAAGGTTGAATCGAAGAAGGAAGGAAACAAAAGAGAAGACAAATCCAAACTTGAGATGCATCCTTCAAACCCTATCCACTTTCAGAAATCTCCATGAAAGAAAGAAATAATTCCACAGCAAAGAATCCCTCTCTCAACTATTGAAATTCTCACAAAAATGTCTCTCTCCCAAAAGCAAAGATAACCAAAAATTCTTAAAGACATATGCTTACAAAATCTCCCTCACATCTCCAAGTTTTCTCTCCAAAATCACCATGAAAATTAAGGCCATCCTCTCCTCAATGCTTCAGCCCCAAAATCCCCCCCTCTTCAAATGAGAAAGTAGTGCATATAAATAGATTTCCAAAGGTTGAGAGGAAAAGTAACCAACTCCCAACTAACTCTTAACTAAAGGGTATTATAAAATAACTTAATATCATACAACTATATTACTCAAATATACAATAAAAGATTATTTGTATTCATTCATACACATATGTAATATTATCCTAACATATATGCATATGCCATCATTAATTACATCAATATCTATATATATAACCTATCCTCATTATTAATAATTAACAATTGAGAATAATATACCTCGCATTATTTAATATTTAATTATTAATAATATTATACTTTACATTAATCCCAAAATATACACCACCAACAATATCTACAATAATTAAAATATAATCACATATAAATTATATATATATAAATACATATATGTGTGTACCCATATATATATTTCCATATATATATATATATATATATATATATATATATATATATATATATATATATATATATATATATATATATATATATTTATATAGATACATGCCAAATACCAAATACTATAATCTATAAGATTATGAAGTAATAGATCACAATATTATTACCTATTTATAATTGCTATAGGATATAACACTGAGGTAGAATAAAATCACATGCCTCAAAATAAATCTAATCATCCAAAGAGGCCATACAAATCATCTATGAAACATATCGAGAAAACCATAAGATCAAACAAGGTCAACCAAAGTCAACAAGGAAAGTCAAGCCAAACTCCTGAAACACAACATAGAAAGATTAACTAAGAATCATACCAAGAAGGAGAAATAAATAAAATGAGTAAACAAATCATACAACCAAATAAATTCAAGTGGTCACAAGGCACTAACTACAACCATGCCCAACCGGGTGCGTTGGATCTGGGTTTTTGACCCAAAGGTTGACTGACAAAGAAGGAACCCTAATATTCCCAAATTGGAATAATGACAAAGGAAGACTCATGTAGGGGCCTTAGTACTATCTCCATAACAACAACCATCGAGGATTTGAGGGCATGCTCAGACCTGTGAAGCCAGGTGAAGTCGATGCCCGGTACCTGCAAGCCTGCATCACAAAGAAGAAATACATATGCACGGATATACATATAAAAGAAAACATTGCAGACAGATGACCAGGATCGATACATCATGTGGACCTCGGCTATGTGAGTAACTACGACTTCGTCTTGAATCATGAAAACATATCATGTATATATATACACTCAAAGCATGTAGCATCATCATAATGAAGGTTAGAATCTCAAGCATTGTGTTAGTCTCTTATCAATACTAATAATAAATTAACATAATCAAATCATCAAGTGAGATACAAGATTCATCCAAGGTAACCTTAATAGAAGAAAATATAAATAACCACTTATATATATCTATCAAGTACATATCATATAACATCCTAACTATGTTCATAAAGGTCTTGTAGGTACTCAATGCATACATGGAGATAAATACATACAAGAATGATACCTTTAGATAGTATGTCTGATATTAGAATCATTGAGTACTAGCTTATGAAATTATTATAAACAACTATAGGAATAGATCAAACAAGTATCATGTACAACTTAAGCTGTAAGAAAACATCGAAGGATCTTAATTCTTTCAAAAACACAAAACTTATATTAGGGTTAGAGGGGTATTACATATGTGGTCGGTAAATGAAGAATTCAATATACACTGAGTTGGAACAATGTACACTGAGAAAGTGTAGTGTACACTGAGTACAATGTTAACCAAGTTAGTTATCACCGATGAATGTGGTATTGACCGAGTAAAAAAAATAAATGGAACTAAAGACTACCGACTAAAGATGATGAGATGGACAATTGTGAATGATTATGAGGTTAAAGATAAAGTTTTTTATGATGATCAAATGGTTGACAAAATTCAAGGATGATTAGATGAAGGAGAATGTAATGTGTTAAACTGACACAACTACCGAGGAAGGTTAAAGTGAAAAAATCAATGGTGAAGATTAAGAGGAAAAATATATGGATGGAAATAAAATGGTTTATGATGTCTATAAAAGGAGACAAGAGATTCATATTGAATTAAGGAATACACGTGAGATGATTGCATTCATGCGAACTGGTCAAATAAGTTGAAGATAGAACCAAGCAAATCTGTAGAAAACACCAAGCGTCAGAGAAAGGAATTACTGAGCATATCAGAGTTGGAGGATACAAAGGAATTGAATTGAGATTATTGGCCAGAGGTATTTTGAGCTTAGCATAGATCTGAAAATTTGCAAAATAAATTGTATTTGAACTAGATCATTACTGTAACAATTTAACCATTGCTACAGATAAATCTCTTAATCGAGTGGACTTAACAGTCTTTATATTTCAATATGACATTCAATGAATGTTGATTATTTTCTTGTTGACCCCATAGTGAATTTTTGGTCAAGGAAGAACTATTAGTGATAAACACTCTAACCAGGTCACACCTCACAGTGTATTTTGTAACCTTTAACAGGGTTGGCTCTTAACTGAGCTCACTTAGAAGAGTGAATTATTTTTGGGTTACTGGTTCCAGGTGGTTTTTCCCCTAACAGGGTTTCCACGTTAAAAATAAAAGTGTTATATGTGTTGAATTGTTATTTTACTTTACAAATTACTATAACTGGATTGATCGGTAAGTACCGTATCTAATTTACTACTATTTGATAGATGAACATAAATGCATAGTTGATATAATATCGAGTTGATTAATTTATTTTAAATTTTTGTTATATACATCTGGGAGTATTTAGGATTGTTGATAACTAGGCTTAAATGATTCACCCCCCCTCAGTTATCTAACAATTGGTATCAGAGCATAGAGTGCTTTTTCCTTATTAGATGCTGAATTTGAAGATGTTAAGATATGTACAACTGCTAAACATATGTGAGACAAGCTTATGCTAGTTCATGGAGGAGATGTGTACGTGTTAAGGGGTAAAGCTAAAAGTCTTAGAGGAAAGTTTGATGACATGAAAATGAAATAAGGTGAGAACATATCTCAGTACAGTAACTGAGTCAAGGAGGTTGTGAATGCTATCTGAGGTGAAGGTGGTATTATTGATGAAGACACTGTTGTAAGTAAAATTATAAGAACCTTGTTACCTTCCTATACTATTAGAGTCTCCGTAATTCATGAAATGAGAGCAGCTCCTGGTAATAATGTTACACTTGATAGTCTAATCGGTAGATTGACTGCATTTGAGTTGAATAACTTTGATAATAGTATTGTTCCTACTATTGAATCTGCATTTATGTCATCTCTGAAAATTGGTAAAACAAGCAACAAATATAAGACAAAAAATAAAAGTGATAGTGAAAGTGAAGAGGATGAACTTGATGAACTTGAAGCATTAATGGCTAGGAGATTACAAAAAGGAAAAGGAAGATATAAAGGTAAACTACCTTTGGTTTATTTTAGATGTAAAAAGATCAGTCATATTGCTATTAGATGTCCTCACATGAAGGAAGATGAGAAAACAAATGAAAAATCTAATGAAAGGAAATATGACAGAAGAGATTATCGAGATCACAGAGGTAACCGACAGTATGACAGAAGAAGTAACTGAAATTACAAAGACAAAGGCACGAAGGCATTCTACCTTGTTGAAGATGAAGATGAAGATATCGACACTGAGATTGATGAAGACATAGAAGTGGTATTTGTGGCTTTAAAAGAAGATTTTGAAGAAGAAGAAAGGTATGTTGAAACAACACTTATTTCTAAAGTTAGCAAGAATGATACATGGATTATTGATATTGGTTGTACACATCATATGACTAGTGATGAAGAGAAATTTGAATACCTTGAACATTATAATGGAGGATTTGTAAAAATAAGAAATGATACACCTTGTCTAGTGAAAGGAAAAAGGTCTATATTGTTGAACAATAAGATCAGATGTGAGAATAGATATTGGGTGAAAGAAATTAATTATAATCTATTGAGTGTAGCACAACTGAATAATACATGTCACCAATTTGTATTTGAAAATAGAAAGGTGAAGATCTTTGATGAAGCTAGAAAGTTGGTTGGTAGTGGTGAACAATCTAAAGGTAATTTGTTCTATCTTGACAATGCTGAAACTTCTTGTTTGTTGGCTAAAAATGAACTTGTATGGTTGTGGCACAAGAGATTATGTCATGTGAACATTGAAAACATGGTTAAGATCAGTAAGAAAAGAAGAGTTAGAGGTTTAATGATCATATCTAAACTTGACCATCTTATGTGCAAACAATGTCAAATGGGAAAGATGTCAAAATATAGTTTTAAGAGAAAACACTTCTCATCTAGTGCTATTTTGGAGTTAGTTCACACTGACCTATGTGGTCCTGTGAGAACTCAGAGTTATTATGGAGACATATGTTTTATCTTCTTTGTTGATGACTTCTTTAGGATGATGATTGTCATGTTCTTGAAAGAAAAATCTGAAGCTTTTAAAATGTTTAAATGGTATTTAAAGTAAAAGTGGAAAGAGAAACTAGTAAAGAACTGGAATGCTTGAGATTAGATAGAGGCAGTGAGTTTATTTCTGACGAGTTCACTAATTTTTGTAATGAGCATGGAATTAAGAGACAAGTTTTTTCACTGAGGACACCCCAACATAATGGAATTATTGAAAGAAGGAATAGATCTATTGTGTATTGTGCTAGAACACTGATGATTGAAAAGGATGTTGCACAAATGTACTAGAGAGAAGCTGTTAGTATTGTTGTATATACATTGAATCGAGTTCAAGTGAAGAACGAATTAGACAAGACACCTTATGAATTATGGTATGGTTACACACCTAATGTGAGTTATTTCAAAATATTTGGTAGTAGATGTTACATTCTGAAAGATGATATAAATGAGAAATTTGATTCAAAAGGTGATGAAGGAATGTTCTAAGGATATTCTACTAAAATAAAAGCTTACAAATGTTTGAATAAGGATACTAACAAAATGATTGAAAGTGCAAATGTGAGAGTTGATGAATTTGCTGAGAAGAATGATGAAGAAAGTAAAAAGGAACCAAAAGACTATGGTAGATTTTTTTACATTGAGGAATCTGACACTCTACCCAAGAAAAAATGTGGTGTTACCGAGAAACATGGTAATGGTACAAAGCAACAATCTTTACAGACCGAGAATCAGAAAACTGTTACTGATGAAGATCATGATCATGCATCGAGTGGAGAACACATTGAAGGAAAAAGAAATGAACCTGTACTTGCTAGATATGTAAGATGACATCATCCACAAGATCAAATAATTAGAGATAAGAGAGTTGGTATGATGAAACAAAGTAAGTTGAGAAATAATACATGTTTAGTTTGTGAATTTGAGCTTAAAATTGTTAAAGATGCACTTTAAAATGATGAATAGATCAAGGCTATGAATGAAGAGATTGAGAAAATATAGAAAAACAAAACATGGACATTGGTACTGAGATCGAGAGACAAAAATGTGATTGGAACCAAATGCATATTAAAAAAAAATTGAATGAGAATGGAGATGTTACAAGAAACAACGAAAGACTAGTATACAAAGGTTATGCACAAAAGTTTTTTGCACCCATTGCTAGACTTGAAGGAGTTAGAATATTGCTTGCATATACTTCTTACAAAGGATTTAAAGTTTACTAGATGGATGTTAAATTTGCTTTTCTAAATGAGATGCTTGAAGAAGAGGTCTACATTGAACAACTTGAAGGTTTTGTTGATTCTAAATAGAGGAATATGGTATGTAAGTTACACAAAGCACTATATGGATTGAAACAAGCACCGAGAGCATGGTATGAAAGACTGCATTCCTATCTCATTAGTATTGGATTTTTTAGAACCAGTGACAAAAACAATTTGTATTTGAAAGGTGAAACTAATGACAAGATTCTTATTGCTGAAAAAATTGATGAGATCATATTTGGAGGACATGATAACTTATGTAAATCATTTGTTGATGAAATGAGAAAATAATTTGAAATGTCAATGTTTGGAGAGATCAAAGTTTTTCTTGGCTTGCAAATATTACAATAGAATGAAGGCATACACATTACTCAATCAAAGTACATCAAATAAGTATTGAAGACATTCAGTATAGAGGACTCAAAACTAGTCGGTACACCTATGGTCACTGGGTGCAAATTGACAAAGGATGACAAGTCAATCAAGGTAAATCAGACCTTGTATAGATCTATGATTGACAAATTGATGTATGTTGTGCATAGTAGACCAGATATTGCACACACGGTTGGAATAGTAGCAATATTTTTTGCTAATCCTAAAGAATCACACTTGACTGCTGTGAAAAGAATTTTGAGATACTTGAAAAGTATTGAAAACTATGGTTTGTGGTATAAGAAAGAAGACAAATTTGAACTGAAAGATTATACTGATGCTGATTGGGCTAGAAACATTGATGATAGAAAAAAAAACTACTGGTGGATCATTCTTTTTGGAAGAAAAATTGGCCACTTGGATAAGTAAGAAATAAGGATGCATTTCTCAGTCCACTGTAGAAGCAGAATATGCATGGATAAAATAACTTTTAGAAGGTATGAATGAGGAGATCATTGACCCAGTGATAATATAAGTGCAATTAACATTTCTAAGAATCCAGTGATGCATGCAAAGATAAAGTATATATCTATAAAGTATCACTACTTGAGGGAACAAGTACAAGAAAAATAAGTAAGATTGGAGTATGTGAAATCACAAGAATAACTTGTTGATATATTTGCTAAACCCATACCGAAGGACATGTTTGAGTACTTGAGAAATAGACTAGGGGTCCATCCCCTATCTATCAGTCACTAAGGTGATGAGGAGGTTGCATCAATCTATATTTTACCAGAATATCAAATGATGTTGATGCATGATGTTCACACTTTGGGTTTCCTAAGGTTGTAAAATTTGAAAGATAAAATGAAACTGCACATCAGTACATGCAAGGTACTTGAATCTGAAGCAAACAATAAATATATTGATTTGGCTACTAAAGAGCTGATTTCTTTTTGGTATTGTTGTCAAAGGGAGAGAGAATATCATATGAAATACACAAGGGAGAAAATGATATATTTATCCACACGGAGAGATAATAAAAGAAAGAAAGATTACCGAAAGGGAGAGACATTGATGTTGTGTAGTGATTAAACATATTAAATGTCTAAGCTATGGAGAGCTTATCGAGTCACAACATATATATATATATATATATATATATATATATATATATATATATATATATATATATATATATATAAAGTTGTAGAAAGATGTTTTGTATTCTATGAAATATTTCATATTGTGTTGCCATCAATGCCAAAGTGAGAGATTGATAGACTAGAAATGATTGAATATATTAAAGGAGAGATTGATATATCTTAGTAGTTAATGTGTATATGTGATATATTAAATCAGTTAGTGTATTGTCATTGATGTTAACTAGTTTTGACTGTACTTATCATGATGGTTACAAATATCTGAAGAAGAAAATAATGTTGAAGGAATGGGTTATCTACATGAAGATGAGATGGATGTGAAAGATATGGATATGGTATTCACTGGGTAACTTATTGATGAGTCTATGACATTATGTTAGTGATTTGATTGTATTACATAATTCTGTTATCGTTTGAAGATAAAAAATGTACAAGTTTATGTGGTCGGTAAATGAAGAATTTAGTATACACCGAATTGGAACAGTGTACACTGAGAAAGTGTAGTGTATACCAAGTATAGTGTTAACCGAGTTAGTTATCACCAAAACACTATGATATTGACCAAGTAAAAGGAATAAATGGAACTAATGACTGGCGACTAAAGATGTTGAGCTCGACAATTGTGAATGATTTTGAGGTTAAAGATAAAGTTTGTTATGATGATCAAATAATTGATAAAATTCAAGGATGATCGGATGAAGGAGAATGAAACGTGTTACTAACACAACTACTGAGGAAGGTTAAAGCGACAAAATCAATGATGAATATTAAGAGGCAAAGTCTATGGCTGGAAATAAAATAGTTTATGATGTCTATAAAATGAAACAAGAGATTCAAATTGAATTAAAGAATGCACGTGAGAAGATTGCATTCATGCGAGCTAGTCAAACAAGTTGAAGACATAACCGAGAAAATATGCAGACAACACCGAGCATTAGAGAAATGAATTATCAAGCAGATCAGAGTTGGAGGATACAAAGGAATTGAATTGAGATTATTGGCCAGAGGCA
This sequence comes from Chamaecyparis obtusa, assembly GCA_027943335.1. Lineage (NCBI taxonomy): Eukaryota > Viridiplantae > Streptophyta > Pinopsida > Cupressales > Cupressaceae > Chamaecyparis > Chamaecyparis obtusa. The sequence continues at coordinate 1,000,623 of BSBK01003582.1, forward strand.
TTTTGAGCTTAGCATAGATATGAAAATATGCAAAATAAGTTGTATTTGAATCAGATCATTACTATAACAGTTTAGCCATTGCTATAGATAAATCTCTTAACCGAGTGGACTTAACAGTCTTTATATTTCAATATCACATTCAATGAATGTTGATTATTTTCTTGTTGACTCCATAGTGAATGTTTGGTCAAGGGAGAACTGTTAGTGATAAATCCTCTAACCAGGTCACACCTCATAGTATATTTTGTAATCTTTAACAGGGTTGGCTCTTAATCGAGCTCACTTTAGAAGAGTGAATTTTTTTGCATTATTGGTCCCAGGTGGTTTTTCCCCTAACAGGGTTTCCACATTAAAAATCAAAGTGTTATATGTGTATGGATGTGTTGAATTATTATTTTACTTTAAACATTACTATAACTAGATTGATCGGTAAATACAGTATCTAATTTACTACTATTTGGTAGATGAACATAAAGGAACACTTGATATATTACCGAGTTGATTAATTGATTTGAAAGTTTTGTTATATACATCTGGGAGTATTTGAGATTGTAGGATAACTAAACTTCACCTATTCATCCCCCCTTTCAGTTATCTAACAAGAATGTCAGTCCTATCCCAAAATTGTATGACCAAAAATATCTAATTGATGAAATGCAGATACCTTGATAAATTGTTCTATTCTGAAGGAGCAAAGCAATTGACATGCCAAACTTTTGAATACGTATCTCCCTATTTGAAGATCCACAACATGTACAAACTTGAATATGAAACATCCATAAACATACTATCCAAATCATGAACCCATATCTATATCTGTGGAGAAACTTGCACCAAAATATGACAAATAAAAGCATAATTTTTTTGTGCAGCAATAAAAATATAAGTCAATAGAAGTATGTTGACATCAATGCAAATTGGTATAGCTAAAGCACAATAGTTTCCTCCAAAAAAATCATGAATGAAAAATTTCAACAAAAATCTCTACAAAGCATTTGGAGCTTCAGTAATACAACTTTATCGGTCTCTTTATAGCTTGTTTGGAGGGCTTCCTAAGCTTCTTTGGCATAGTTAATTTCTTCTATTCTAGGAAATATTGTCTCTATCAAGGTTGCTTCTATCAAATTCAATGCCTTAGCATTTGTCCTCCTTTGCTTCTTCAATGAGACCTTTTGATTGTTTGTAAGGGCTGTAAATTGAGTTTGACAAATTACATCTACAAACCCATTGACCACTAGCTCCCAAACAATACAGTTTTGTTTATTAAAAGACAATGGTTTCCATTGGCCCTCCCTTTCATCTACAACCATGTCTTCTGTATAATAAACTTAATCCATAGAAAAAACAAATCCCCAAACTCACAAGGATTTTGGGCCAAATGACTTTGATACCACCTATTGGAATTTAGAATCCCTAAAATCTAAAACTAGAATGCTCTAATACCAAAACACGAATACAAAGTACAGAACTTGCAACTCTATTTGCCAATCACTAGCAATGCACTGTGGGAATACAAAATAAAATAAAGACACAAATACACAACTAGAGACATGCAACTTTCTTTGTTGCTTTCTATTAAATCTGAAACAAACTGTTACAAATAAAAAATACAAATTCAGAAATGAACTAATGACTGGAAACTACTGATTACAAACTAACTTGCAACGATCTGGAGCTGCACCTAAGAAAGTTTGGAGCTTTAGTCGCCTGAAACTTCATTGAATGTTTGAAGCAATCACTGCTCACTGCACATTCTCTTCACACTGAACCGCTGTTCAAAACAATCTTTTGCTGCTGCACATGAAACTAACAGTTATAGCCATTGACATTCTTATTTTTGTTTAGTTGTCCAAAATTACCCCTTATATTTCAAATTCAAATTTACCTATCAGCATTTAATTCATTACTGCTGCACTTTAAGAGCAAATTGGAGTGAGAAATGCCAATGCAATCAACTGCAGGCTGCTCTTGACAGGTAGATAAATAAAAAAGAGAATTAAAAGCTATTAATTTTAATTTTAAAATTCTAAAGAATAAATATTTCTTAAAAAATGAAGACACCCATTACGTCTTCATGGAAACTGAGTTTTTAATGCCTAAACTGTTCATTCATTATTTCAATGATCTTACCCTTCCAGCTCGTATATATAACAACGCACTCCTACCCTCTCCATGTGCACAGGAAACAAATTTTTAAGCGACATATTGTAGTCAATGATGTAATGCACACCAGGCTCTGCGGAATGAGTTCATCATAACTTACAGGTTTTGAAAATTGAATTTAACGTCGTCTCAATCAATACGTGAGAATAAGACTTCATTTGTTTTAATTAATTACAGAGTGACATGTTCTGAAAACTAGTCATAATTTTTTAAAGTAGTCGGTTTATAGAATAGTTGCTTGTTAATGATTAATGAAAGATGGGGCCACCCTTCGGAACAAATAGTAATGCCCCTGGGTATTTCATACTTTTTCATAAAAATAGAGATTGAAAATCTTTTTTGGCATCATAGAATGAGTTTTCTCCCATTCTTATCAGGATTTTATTTAAGTCAAGTGTTTATAGATCAGTTTGCAGGACAATCGAAGCGAAGGTCAGCTTTGGGTACTGTAATTTGTCTAAGAAGGGTGTGATGGCTAGAACGTGATACAATGTATCTTCTGTTTCTTTTTTGTGTCTACCCAAATAATTTATTTGGTGAAGGTATCACAAATATTATGATATATATATATCTCAAGTTGCATGTTACGTGAGACTATGACTTTAATTGTTTTAATTAATACAATGTAACATGTTACGAAAGCTACGCCACGATGTACGTGCACACCAGGTTCTGCGGAATTGATTCATACCTTACAGGTATTGAAATTTGAATTTAACAAGTCTTCTCAATTTGCTTGTTCCGGGAGAATAAGACTTCATTTCTTTTAATTGATTAAAATGTAACACGTTCTCAAAATTAGTCATATTTTTTGAGGTAGTTGGCATAGTCAATTAACCACTTGTCAATGAAAGATGGCTCACCGTTCGGGTCAAACAGTAATCCTCCCACGGTGTTTCATATGTTTTGATTTAAAGCAAGAGGACTTGAAATCTTTCTTCGAATTGTGGCTTGTGTTTGCTTTAATTATTCATCTCGATATTATCAAGGAAATCAGTTTGCAGGCCAGTGGAAGCGATGGGCAAATCTTGTAATTCGTCTAAGGAGGTTGTGATGAGCCCCACTCCTCATGACGAGCCCAAATCGGGTTGCAGTCTATTGAAGGCCATGGGTAAGTGGATGTTATTCTTCGTCTGGGAAGCATGCCCCGAGCCCTTCTCATGAAGCTGTTGAGCCTGAATTCAAACCCTCACTTGAGGATATAGTGCGCAGCATTAATCACACCGATCCAATCGAACAAATAGATCCGCTTATCCGTTGCATTGAAGATCACCTAGAATTAATCAAGGTAAGTAGGCCTCATCAATTCACACAATCCCTTTTCGTCCTGAAAGCTCTTGTTTCATTTTAATACGCAGCTCCATTCATACCAGCGTTTTGACTGCTTTTATAGGCACCGTCAGGGGTGATTCCGCTGGAGACTGTGTCATTCGGCATAGACATTGGTAGTCAAATGATAGATTTCAAGCGAAGCGGCGAAATTAAAGCCGGAGGTAATGTGTATATGTTAAGTTTCATAATGGAATGATTAATTGTGTTGGTATAACAGTAAATGACAAATTGATTCTATTTTTCTTCCTGTCAGGAAATTGTGAAGGAAATGGGAAAGATGGCCATTGATATACTGAATACAATAGCGAAAACACACTGGATTTTGGTAGGCTTATCCGTGGTGGGATATGCGCTGCGCGCATAAATCAGAGTGAAATCTAATGTGTCCGGGTGCATTGAATTATTGGAAAAGCTTTGTGAGCTTGCAAAAGACCTGAGTCAATTCAAGGAAGCAGGCCCTGGAGGAGAAGAAAAACTTTCAAAAGCAGTTCATGTGATAATTGAAAGTGCAGTAATGTGCGGTGATTATATCAACCAATTAACAGGTTCCAGGTTGGTAAATTGGACCCGTCCATTTATTTTCAGGATTATATTTTCATGTAACAATATAAGTTAGGAATTTTCTGATACATGATTTCCTCTAGTTTATTGCCCATTCCAATGGGCTTCACTCAACATGAGAAACAAATGTATTTATGAAACCTGTCTTGGGCCGATTGGATTACTCGGTTTTGGATCTTGTTTAGTAGTTTTTAGCTTAGCCAGTATTGCTGTAATGAGTTTTTGTTTACTTAATTATTAATTATAAGTTCATTTTATTATAAAGTATTTATTTTTATAAATGTCGAGATGTGGGATAAGTTTTCCAGACGGGGGACAAAGGGCCTCAATTTCAGGACAGCATGGGGACAACGATAGGTGGACGAAGATGGGAGAGGGGTGTTGTATACTATACATATAGAATTTGAAATGCTAGTTTTGAAATGATCTTTTAGTGTAACATACCAAATTGAAATACTTAAACATAGCAAAATTGCAACACGAACAGAACCATTGAACATTCAACATAGTAACATAGTACATACCTAATAATAACATTCAAAAATTAAAATTCAAGTATCGATCTCGATAGCGACGTGGTTACAAAATGGCGGAGGTGGGGGTACTCGGGTACTCCAAGTACCTAGTGCGGGGACGTCCCAGGAATGGTTACTTTGCAGTTTTGTGGGGGTGCGAGTCCCCGGGTTTCACTGATTTTTATTAATGTAAAGATTGCAATTTTTTAATTTAAAGTATATTACGTACTAGTATATATTTATAATTTAAGAAAATTTATATAAAATATGTAAAAAGATATCTATTTTTTGAAAAATGAATATTTTATCATAATTCTAATAGATGTGTTGTTTTACTATGAGCTGTTGTGCATTAAACATGAAAAAGTTGTGAACGAGAGAGATCAACCAAATTCAAATAAAATTGAAATCTTCAAATTGACATATTAAGGAAAACACCAATAATAAGGTTTCCATTCATTCATCCTTCACACCCTATTGATATCCTTTATCTATGCTTCTAAAATGGTAAGAGAAAACTTCCAACAATTACTTCATTCCATTAATAAATAGAATAAGCATAACATCTACACCCTACCTAAAACTTTAGAACTAAATCCAACATATTTAAAGAATTTAAGGCTCTACAAGTAGGGGAGCATCACGAGTAGCCAAGCATGTTCCAATAGTTGTGCACTCTTCATACCACCAACCCCCAAATTATTAATTTTAAAGGAGCCAAACAAGTTCTAACTAAAATCGCATTAATAAGTTTCACATGTACCAATCATTGGTTAGTGTTTTAGCTTTTTTGGTTCATAATGGGCCTATTTTTGCATGACTACTAGGACATTTGTTCATAAGAACTGGCAATTTTGAGTGCATGATTATTGGGAATCAGTAAGTAGGTATTAAATGACACTTTGAAATGACCACTTTTTGACCCTTTGGCCCTTAACAAATTCTACATGGATCTTTTTTAATGCCAAGAAGCTAAAATTTATTTTTTAAGTAGCTAAGTCTCACACGAGACAACAAAAAATATCATCAAAATTTGATGTATTGTTTAGGCTCTTTGGACACGTAAAGTTAGCTATAAAAACTACTAGTACACTTCCCCTAGATTTAATTTTGCACTTATGAATAGGAGAAAAATAAATTTTCATTAGTGTCATTAGTGATGTATAGGTGTAGTGAACTACATAGTTATCTAAGTATTATATTAGAAATAATTATGTTTTAGTAGTACTTGTATCCTTTGCTTTCCCAATTTTTAGAATTATGTCATGCAATATATATTTGGGACATAAATTTGTATAAATTTAGTTGAACATACAACTTAAAGCATCTTAGACATTGTGCGCAAATCGTATATCATAAGCATTCTTTAAATTTTGTAAAATAATTCAATATTATTTTACTAGAAATGATCTTTAGCATTTTTTTATTAGCTACTTTGAAGTCATTAGAATATGCATCTCTTTTTTTAATAGAAATTTTACTTGGGATGCACCTTTTAATAGCATATTAAATAAAATTACATTATAAATCCTAGCTCCAAATTTAGATATCTATCAAATAAAGACTAGAGTTCAAGTCCTCAAAACACTCTGAAGTTAAAAGAAGTCAATTGAGATAGGGAAAAGATTCCAATAAATAATAAAAATATAACATGATTTAATCTAGTTCTAGCCAAAAAAAACTAGCCAATAAGAAGCTATGAATAGTGCCAACCAAACAAACTTAAGTAATAAACAACCTTTAATTCAAAATAGATAGAGAAATGAGTAGAGTCTAGATACCCTTTTAGTGCATATTTTTTTAAAAGCATTGTATTTTATTCATCCTCTCAAGAGAAAATGCATATCCATGTTGGTGGATTTTTGAGTTGAATAGATACAATAACATAATTATAGGAAACAAAATAAAATTATAGTTGTATTATCGACACACCTAATCCAAAACTTAAAACAATCTTCATTTAGAATTTTGATTAAAATAAATCTCAACCCTTATAATGGAAAATAAAAAACAATAAACAAAATATATGACAATAAGTGAATGTTTCTTTGTTTTCCAATTCAAATATGCACAAGTAGTTGAATATAAAAATTTAGGCATTGTACTTACTAAAATGTTCTTGTAGCAAGTGTTGTATATATCTTCCAATTTTTTCTAAATGATTTATCCTCATTTGGTTCAAATTTATTAACTTTTCATATTCAAGAAAAAATGTTTATATTTTGTAAAGTAGAGATATGAGATAATTATTTTTAATTTCATCACACACACACACACACACACATGCATGCACACACGTACATGCATGTACACATGCGCGCACGCGCGCGCACACACACACACACACGCACGTGCACACACACACACACACGTGCGCATGCACACACACACATACACGCACACACATGCGCACGTGCGTGCACGCGCGCACACACACACACACACATGCACATGCACATACACGTGTGCAGATCGAAATGACCTACTAAGGAACCTGAGAGGACAATACAAAACCAATGAAATAAATGATAGAAATATTTTTTAAGAAGCATTACATAACCTCTAATCATAATTAAGACTTCTACTAACTATTAAGTTCAATTTCCATTCTAAAAGTTATATTTTAAATAAGAAAAATTGAAAGACACGTTTACATATAAAATAAATGATCATTAAACATAAATGGAAAATGATTGACAACTAAATCCTAGGTCCTCTTTGAGTTCCCTTACACCACTACTCAACCAACACTACCTTAACATGGCTAAGCATTTAGATATATTAATATATTACATCATAAGAGTCATAAATATCAATTCTTTTAATTCTAGGCTCATTTTAGGGAGCCTTGAATCCAAACATTCCTAGATTATTTACTTTTCCATAGTAAATTAATATAATCACATATTTACTAAATTTAATCATCATTTAATAGTTTTTATGAAATAACCATGCAATAAATATAACTTAAAATAACCTCTATCCCTACTAAAAATACATTGTTTATCATTACATATACATTATCATATCATCACATAAAATAGTCAATTTAAGTCGACAATCTATCAAACTCTATATTAACCTTTCATTATTCACTTCTATTGGGAACTCAAGTTAGGCAGGACATGGTGGTTTTATTAGGGGCAATTGTGGAAAAACTCTTCTAGCCTATATGGTTAATCTGGGAGTCCAAACTTACCATGTGGCAGAGGTGGCGATGGCTTATCATGCTATAGATATGGTGGTTAATCATGGTTTTAACAATATTAAATTATTGATGAAGATGCCCTCAATGCAATCATGATGCTGCCAAGTACTTGTAAACCAAGATGGGAAACAACACCCTTAATAATGAAAAGTACTAGTTTAATGCCCATAATGGATGATATTAAATATCAACAAACTTACCGTCAAGGAAATAAATTTGTTAATAGATTATATACCATGGGAAGATTTATGTACACCTTTCAAATTTGGTTTGTGGTCTAAAAATTACCTCAACAAGCTTGTGAAGAGATAGAGAAAAATATTGCCACTAAAGGTAAAGGTTTCACTTTCCCCAAAATACATTAATTATGATGGATAATAATTATTATGGGCTTGAGACCTTTTGAGATAATTTGTCTGGGTTATCTCATTGTTATGGTTAGTTTTTTTTATTCCTCTACTATGTTCTCTATGAGCTTTCTCTACAACAAAAGTATGAGAGGATATATATTTCACACTAAGCCAAATAAATATTATATATTTAAGAATAACAATATCCTTCATCCCATTCTGCAAGATGTGAATATAGATAATTATATTGAAGGTACATGAAAATTTTTCAACTAGAGCTCTTAGAGAAAAATTTGGAGGCTTGAGACCAAGGGAAGGTCAATATTGGTGGTGTTTCCTTTATGATATCTAGATAGATTTGATTGCAACTTATACAGGTCTCCTTGTGGAAGGAAATTCCATCCCTAGAAACTCTTTTGGGCACTAAAAACAAGATCTAAATAAATTCCTTGGCCCTGGAAAAAATACACCGCACTTGCAAAATGAGTTCAACTGTGAAGAATTGCCAGGTGAATGGAAAGATGTGGCATTGGTAGTGATCAATTTTTTTTACCCATGAAGGAAGGTTTAAATGTTTTCACTCTCATCTTTTTCCTATGTTAAATCACTTTCAGTGTAATGTCAAACTCAACTTTCCATTTTGGACTTTATCTTCTCTATCATAGTTTTTTTTAAAGTCTAAAAAGTATGCCCCCTCTATATCACGGTTTAATTATCCACATATATAAATTTAATCTTGTATAGACCCCATATGTTGACCCTAATAACCCCCTATGATTGTGGATCTCAATAATTCTATAGAAATCCCAAAGGTATCCTTGTTTGGTTTGGTTTCTCCCCCCTAGCTTGACTAGGGTTAATCCTCTGAGAAAAGCCAAACTTAAAGATTTAGGAAAGGAAAAATATTTGGTTAATATGGTTTTTCTTTTTGAGTACTCCACTTCTTCTTGGTTTACTAGGTGGGATTGGACCCCAGAAAATACCCAGGATCCAATACTCGTGGTCATGCCCCTAATCCACCAATCTCTAATTCCTATGCTGTAAAAGTATTAAGATGATCCTAAAGTCCCTTTGAATATTGCCCTACCCTACCCCCAAAACTCTATGTCTATTAAGGATATTCCTGATTATTCTCTGATTGTGAATTTTTTTGATAAATTATGGATCCTCTACAACCGTCAGAATTTCATAATGATGTGGTTAATTTCTAATTAAACATGACCAAAAAGAAAATCAAAAGATTGGAAGCTATAGAAGAGGCATACGCCATACTTGGAGACAAGTCCAATACTAAAATAGATAACATTTTTTGGGCAGTGGCTGAAGATTTGGATAAAAAATTGGATATTTGTGTATCATGGAGGGTTAAATTCATGATATAAAAGCCCTCATTCCCTAGGATGAAGAAAATAGGAGATTATTAGCGATTTGGAAAATGTCAAAGCGAATCAAATTTAGATTAACAAAAAATCAGTAGATGTGGTTAATTTTAGAAAGGAAATAATAGATTAAACAACTTCTTCCTTGAACAATCTATAAGATGCTCTAGAGTACAAGAAGGCTAAACAAAGGAAGCACGAGGATAATTTTCTAATTTCTACCCAGCTAGTGAAAGAGGTACCTTCTCCTAATATGATTATGTGTTAGACTAGAAAGAATTTCTTTCTGGATACTTTTAAGGAACTCAATGAGGAGTGGTAAGGAGATTAATCTCCCTTCTATTTAATTCCCTACATGTTGTTTGTAGACTCTAGTAGTTATTTTTTATTGGTTCATTTTTTGTAGGTTGAATTCACTGCTCATGAATTCCTTTGGAATTGTCTTATCACTTGATGCTATTTTTATTGGGTTTGAGCCCTTTCCCAATTGATCTAATTCAGACATTTTATTATTCACTTTACATAATTGGATTCTACACCAAATACATTTACCATAACATCCTTCCTAATTTATGATTACATTGTTCATAATTGTAAAGATATCATTATGTCTAAAATTACATCAATCTCCTCCCAAGAGTGTATAAATTACATCAACATATACAAGAGTACAATATTACAAGACATCATAACATACCAAATGAAGATCATTGATGTATAATGAATGAAGGTAATAGAACAAGGATACATCCATGCAATCATGAATAATTACAGAACCTCGATGGAGATTGATCACTGCCACTTGACAATGTGAGACCCTAAGGTCCACTCCCACCATCCTATGGAGGTAGACACAAGGCCCCACACATAGAAAGAAAACAAAATTAGAAAAAAAGAAAATGATAAAAAATCCAATCACATCAAGGAAACATAAGAACTCCCAAAACAAGGTAAAAGACTACTGGACGTAAAACAAAAATCCAATCGAAAGGACTCTAGGATATATGTAGGAAGAGTGTCATCACATAGCCCCAATCTTGAGTTATCTTGTTTTGGTCCCCTTACACCCCGAACGTCAAGAATCTTGGGTTGCCATAGTCTGGTCACTTTGGACCTCGAACCCAAACTAAAAATTTATGTGGAACCAAATAAACTTTCATGAGGAAAAATAAGTTTGAGCATGCCAATCTCAATAGAAATATTCTCCCACTCCTATCCTTAGCATATACTGGGACTCAATGCATGGAAGAGACACCTCATATATCTTGTTTAATCTACATCCATTAGTTCATTTATTAGGTGATCACTTCATTTTAAAACTTGTCAATGGTTTATCTTGGTGTAGCAACCTCAGGGAACCAACGCCCATTGAGTTCCACTCAACCTACCATACATCTAGGTTCCCTATCCCTTATGCTCAAATGAAGTAATATAAGAATGTACATGAGTCATATAAAAATGAAATACAACATCAATCTTTCCATATAACATTCAAAATCAACTCAATCTGGTTTAGGGAACATATTCATTTCCCTTCTTATATGGACAAGCCCCAAAACCTAATAAAAAAATACATCAAAATGATATCATCATAATAAAATCTAAATACATTTAAATCACATGAATCAAGCATAATGTTATCCCATATATTGATTAAGTCTAATAATACAATGAATGGACAACCCCTAAGGCCTTTGGTACATGCACTAGAAATGATGATTTTGATAGAAACCAAGTAAGAAGGAATTCAATACAACTATTTGGGAAAGCTACATAATTGAAGGATTGTACTATGCAATTGCAACATTCTAAGATTGTAATGACCTTTCTAGGGAACTCGAGAGAATAACTCAAAACTAGGAAGAAAGAAAAATACTTTTTTTACTATAAAAAGGGTTATAACTGATATTATAAATAAAACTACATGTTACATGAAATTTATTTGAGATACATAATTGTGCTACACATTAATCAGATAAATAAGTTAGGTCTTAGGTTCCTCGATGTCACTACTAGCAACACATAACTACATAAATAAATCAATTTAGCTATAGCTTGTCCATGTGATGTTTGGTGAGTAAAAACCCTAGCATGTCCATATTGAAATTGATGTATTGACTTTGGTTTGAAGGAAGCCCCATTTTTCCCCGTGAAAAGTTGTTTCCATGACTTTATTTCCATCCATTTTCCTTTTTTGGAAAATAAGAAAACCCCCTTTGTGGGATCTTATGAAAAGACTGACTATTTGCCGCACATGAAGCCCCAATAGATCAACCCTTGAATGCTTTATTTTTTTATTGTGTTGAATGAACCCTTTGATTATCTGCTCTTAATTGAGAGGGCATTGGATAAATAGCCGAATATTTGCACCGACCCCATCAGCCAGTGCCTACCAAACCGTAATGTTGTAGAATTGTATTACTACAAATATTTGTGGCTGCCAAACCATATTGCTGCAGATACTATCACTATCCATTTTAATTAAAATTTACTTTTACTAAAAAAGAAAATGCAGCCCCATCATTTACGAAGGGGATACTTAGTATTTTTTAATTTTTCTTTATATTTTAAAATTTCTCATAGATTATTTCTATTGAAATAATTAATTAATTTATAATATAATTACTAAAAATATATTAATTACTAAAGATATATTAATTCGTTAATAGTAAAATTAACTAATTAGTATATCTTTAGTAATTAATTTATTAATTTATAAATTAATTACTAAAGATATATTCATTTTTAATAGTAAAATTAACTAATTAATATATTTAGTAATTAATATATTTTTAATAATTAATTTATAAATTAATTATTTCAATAGAAAGTAATCTATCATAAGAAATCTTAAAATATAATTTAAAAAAAATAAAATATTAAGTATCCCTGGCTACATTTTCATTTTTAGTAAAATTAAATTTTAATTAAAGCTGATAGTGATCCCATTTGCAACAATACGGTTGGCTGCCACAGATATCTGCAATAATACAATTTCGCAGGCACTAGTTGATAGGATTGGTGCAAATATTCGGCTATTTAGTCAGTGCCGATTGAGAGGAGAAGCCGCTATGTGGATCTTTTTGGAAGAACCTATTAGTTGTCTCAATTGCATGTGCTTTATCCCTGGTATCATGAGGGAACCAGGTGAATCTATTCTATGACCTTTTTTTTGAAAAAAAGATTTAGCCATCTCATTTGCATGTGTTTTAACCCTGCAGGTATCATGAGCGGACTATGTGATACAATGTGAAGAAATCCTTCTTGCATATTGGCCCTAATATGAAGCTAACTCTTTGCCTTGTCCGTGGAAGAAGAAAGGAACCTTGTTATTATCTATAGAGTACGAGAAATCATTGCCAAACTGGCTTTTGCTTTTTGATCGTAAAATCCTTTTCGTGTATCAGTTTTGCAAATGTTAAATACTAGTTTTTATCCTTATTTAGAGTCTTTGGCCACTGAAAAGGTAACCAGTTGGTCTTGAAAATCAGCACCTATGTGGTTTTTCAGAGAAACCTACTAATTACATAAGCTGATGGAATACTGGAGGCCTATTAATACTCTCTCCTGATAGACTTGTAGTATGCTTCCATGACCGATGCCCTGATTTTTTTTGAAATTTTTCCGTTGCAGAGGACGCGAAGTTTCCATAGCCCAATCCCATCTTTTTAAGGTAGGGCCTTTAAGTATTATTTAATTTTATCTACTTAAAAAATATTTTATGATTGTAATTTTCATATTTTAAAAGATTAAAAACAAATTATAATTATTATTAAAATTTTGTCATTTAAAAAATAATGACAAAAATATTTAATTTTTATCATTTAAAAAATAATAATGACAAAAATTTAAGTTCTATATGATTTATTTATGTAAAGGTTTTTTAATTTAATAAAGTGACTATTAACAAAACAAAAAAGTATTTTATAGAAAGTAATGAATGTAATAATAATTCTTAAATCAAATATTGAATTGGAGTTATTTCCATACAATGTTGGTTAAGTGGTGTTGTTGTTGTGAACACCAAAATTCCATTTTATAAAAGTATATATTTAAAATATCTATATTGAAGTAATCAACATATTATATTGCATAATATATTTTACTTATAATGAATGTCACCTAGCAACATGTTATCTACCAATTCAAATGCTATTGTGTGTCCACAATTTTAAAAATATTATTCCTTGCTAATACTAAATCTTCATATCATAAGTTATAATACAAGCATGCAAAAATTAACAATTATCAATCTACATTTAGAAGAATTATTTTTGTGCTCTTTATTTTAATTAGACATTAATTGTTTCACATGCAATTTTTTATAGATATTGAATATATTTCTATTCAGTTCAAAATAAAATATCCGCCTATTTTGTATTTGTTAACTTAGCACTCATTTTTATCTAATATTATTAATTATATTACAATTTCTTTTATAGTATTATTAATATTCTAATATTTAATATAATTGAAATATTCATATTAAGTTCAATTTAATTTATTGACATGAAAACCAGCTTTACATTAATTTATGAACAAATAGGTTTAGATAATTTTTATACTATATTTATCTTCTATCTAGCTAAACAACAACTTCAATAAGTCAATACTTATATTATTATTTTTTAAATAAAACAGAATCATCAAATCTAGAAAAATATTAAAATAAATAATAAGACATATATAGAAAATAACACCTTTGACTTTGAAGACTATGAAAACACTCCAAACCCTAGTAGTGGCAAATGAGAGATCTACTTCAAGTTGGATAAAATGTGGTCAACATGAAGGCAAATTGTGTTAGGAATGTGAGATAGTAATATGGTAAATCCACCTTTACTTGTTGGCACAAAATTAAGTATAGGATAAAGTCCTAAGTATAGTATAAGAAATTCTTTTTATACTAGTTTCATGGAAAGATTTATTAATGTGATTTGTACACCAAACCAAACCTTAGATTATGGGAATTTGGAAACAAGGAAGCTAGGTTAAAAAAATATAGGAAACATGTAAATAGTTGGTAAGGTATTTAAAGGAACTCTATATTATTTATCAAATTATCATCTTGTTAATGATTTTGAAAGAGGTGTTTTAGTGTACATGTATTTATACATCTTAAATGGGTTGGAGAAGTTGATAGTTAGAGATTGAGTAGTAAGTTTTTCTTTTGGTAGAGTAGTAATTTTAATGAGTATATGGTAATAGATCACTGTCCTTTCCATTGCTAAATTAATATATGACTAAAATAACCACTTTTAAGGAGACAATGTTTGAAGAAGTCAATTAACAATATCAATGCTAACAATTATACATCAATGAATGTGATACATTAAGTTCAATATATCTAGCTACAAATCATCTTTAGCATCCTAGAACTAAAAAATAATAATTTTTAATATCAATTTACTAGAGAAATGGTTGAAAGGAAGGTTTAGTTTGAAATTGTTAGCACTTGAGTAAGTTTTGTTGATTTGTTGAGAAACCGTACATAAGAATTGTCAAGTTTTATTGTGTAGAAAAGAGATGGGTTTAATCAATTCCCAAGCTTGATTTTAACTTCTTTGGTTGAATACAACACTATCTTGTATAATAAATAAAAAGTGGGAGAATTTTCGGATTGACGTGTTCATGTCATATAAAAGAGTTGTAGGAAAAGTTTATATAAATACTTATTTACAAAAAAATATGACACATTCTTTGTATTATAATAAATAATCTATATTGACTTCCAAGTGATGTTTCTATATGTATAACTTGTAATTCAAAATTCATTATTTTCCTACTCATGGTGGTGGTAAGATAGCAATTGTTAGTTACTTGTTAGAACTCAGACATTTACAAGAGACCAATATTTTATGGAAGTATGTACAATGATATAGAAACATTGGTGGGACATATAAGGTTCATTTATGAGAATAAAAGGCTACAATATTGATCTATAAGTTAGCATACAATATCCCAAGAAGACAAGAAGGATGACATGCTTATATGTGTTTCAAAAATGACGAGTTGGTAGTGGTGGCTATACTAAAAATATGTATGAATGCTGATAATATTAAAGTTTATAACTATTGAATCATAGTGTGCAACCAATACAAAATATACAAGATGACTATCCAAATGGATAAAATATCCTTCGTGAAACATATAGCATACTAACTTCAATTTAAAGTTTGATTATGGTTATTGTAGGGAGTTTAGCTGGTTATTTCTTCCAAAAGATGGATCTATCTAGGAAATCACTACCGTCCTAGTTAAGGATCTTACAAGAGACTGTTAGATCATGTCATGAATCCCACGGGGATACGTCGAAAAATTTCCAAAATTCTCCCCCTTAGCATTATCTGAGGGGATTAAAATGTGTTACCCCCGCTTTGATACCACTTGTAGGGAGTTGAGCTAGCTGTATATTCTAAAAGATGCATTAATTTAGTGAACCTCTACCATCCTAGTTAAGGATCTCATAGGAGGCTATTAGACCATGTCATGAATTCTGAGGGGATATCCTGGACATGTTCCAACAATTACATGCTCTTGATATTCTTCAAGTTGGTTTGATATTTAGAAATTTGGCACTCCAATATATATATATATATATGAATCATCTCATGTAAAGGTGTCATGGTTGGATATTATATTTTTGGTGTGCAACGTAAGTTTGATTATAAAATAAAAGCTATTTTCTGGATTGAGATAATTTTTTTAAAACAAAGGTTATAATTCACATTAAAAATACAACTATATGTTAGATGAACTTATTTGTGATCCATAAAACTAAATGCAACATGAGTGCTATACATCAATCAGATAGCTAAGCTAGGTCTTAGGTTCCTTGATGTTGCTACTAGAAACACATAACCACATAAATAAATTGATTTAACTATAGCTTGTCCATGTAGAATTTGATGAGTTAAAAACCTAGCACATCCATCCTGAAATTGATGTATGGACATTGGTTTGGAGGAAGCCACATTTTTCTTTTTGAAAAGTTGTTTCCATGACTTTATTTCCATCCATTTTCCTTTTTTTGAAAATAAGAAAACCCCCTTTGTGGGTGATAGGGAGGTAGGGAGAGCTAATCACTAGCCCTTGCCTAGGTCCACCTAGTGACCCCCTTAGTGTCTCAAATAACAAAAATGACCTTTAGGAATCCTTAAAATATTCAATCCCCTGGTCTTCAACCCCAACCAAACTACCAATTCACTCCTACCAAGCCAAAACATGATTCTTGGAGCTTACTCCTTCCATGCATACACTGACCCTTAAAACTAGGATAAGGGCTCACCACCTCCAAATAAACATAGGAACTTGCAGAGATGATGAGATGTTGGAAAATTTATTATGTGGTTCCATTTATGTGTTTCATCTCTCACTTCATCTTGATCTCACTTACCGATCTCACACTTCCTTCTTTATTTAGGGCTATAAGGGAGAGCCCCAATTAGGCCTCCTTCTTCGAGAAAATAGGGTCTTTCACCTATTTGCTTCCAAATGACCCCCCAAAATAATTGTGGATTCTTGTAATATTGGCCAACCTCTCAAGGATTTTGGAGGTTTTAGGGTTCCTCTAGGCCGTACAATCCCTTAACTAGAAATAGGTGATTTTGGTAGGGTTTAAGGCTTTTACTGATTGCATGAATTGTTGATTGTCATTGGGTGACAAAATGGATAGATCAAACCTTACCCTTGCTTAAAGATATTTATCATGACCATTTATAAGGTCTCCAATCATTAAACCACATTTCCCATTTCATCTCTCCAACATATCTTTCTCCTTGGCTCAATCCTTCCTAGTCGGGCTCACCATGGCTCGCCTAGGGATTGACTCTAAAAACATTTGGGAAAATTTATAGGGCCCTTCCTTCTAAATATTGTATACTCATGGAGTCTAATAAATATCCCTAAAATTCCATACAAAATTAATGGTGGGATAGTGTGTTAGATCCCCATTTCTATAACTTTCCTCTTATGAACCAATGAGCAATGCTAGGATAAAGAATTAAACTAGGAAAATGAGATGAACATAAAAACCTAAAATAATTGTAGGAATTGAAATAAAGACACACATTAACAAATACTATTAATCATAAACTAAAATATAACTCATGGCTTCACACATGAATTCATTGTCTATAAAAATGTAGCTAAATCACACACTATGTTCACTTTAAGAAATTGTTCTCCATACAGTAGAATGACCAACCTCAGGATTTGGTACAAAGTTAATTTATATAGCCCTAAGATAGGTTTAGGGAAGTTTTAGAGTCCTCATAAGACAATTAGAGCTTTAGGAAAACTTTTCATCGAGCAACTTTTCCAAAGTTACAAAAGTTGCTAAGAAACTTTTACAATAATTTGAATAACTTTTCAAATCTTGCTTCCTAGAGATGTTAGGAAGGTCCTATGGAGTTATAGACCCCATATTAACTCCAAAATGGATTCTTCACACACTTTAAACCTTATGACATCATCCTAACATCATCTACCTCCATTTACTAAGCAAGAGACCATCATGCTATAGTCTCACAATGAGAACCTAGGACCTAGTTAGACTCCAAATCCCTAGTGGATTCAAAAAATTGGTCAACATGACCTTAGGGAAATAAAAAAATGCAAAAAATGGCTTACAAAAAAAGTAAAAACAAGGGTGATCTTGCAACATTCTCCCCCTCTAGACAAATGACTTTTTAAGGCACAGTGGATGATAAGATAAAAGGATTAATACCAGACCTTTTAAAGTCACCTTCTTCTACCCATGTTGCTTCAAATTTAGGTTGTTCATTCCATTTTATGAGGTTATCCATGTAGACTCAGTGATTGGTTTATTTCTTCACCCTGGATTCAAATATCTTCTCATCTTGAGGCTTAGGATTTTGAGATATGGCCACTGGACTTATATGAGATAGTACCCCTTGCATATTATGAGTTATCTCAGTCAAAGGTACTTTAAATTTGACTAGGTCTACCACATTGAAGAATAGAGAAATAGATAAGTCTTGTGGGAGATCCACTTTGTAAGAATTGGCTCCATTCTTGGCCAGAATTTTGCATGATCTAACTCTCTTCATTTGCATCTTGGTAGGTATTCCATTTTTCATCCTAGCCTTATTTAGGTGTACCATGACATAGTCACCTACTGCAAACTAAATATCCTTTCTTCTCTCATCTACCTAGGCCTTCAACTTTTGATTTTACTTTGTCAAGGTTCTTTTGACTTATTCTTGGACCTCCTTCATGGTTTGGGAGAAGTCCTTAGCATGACCACTCCTATGATCTGAACCTCCTATGTCTCTAAGCTCATTGACACCTCTTGGATGCATTCCATAAACTACCTCAAAATGACTCTTACCTGTGGTTCTATTCACACTATCATTATAGTCATATTCTTCTTGAAGGATGACTAAATCCCAAGTCTATCCATACTCCTTAGTTAGGCACATTAGCAAGTTACCTAGTACCCTATTGATTACTTCAGTTTGGCCATCCATTTGAGGATGATAAGATGAGCCAAATGATAGGTTAGTTCCCAACCTATTCCATAAGGTGTTCCAAAAATGAACCATAAACTTTGCATCTCTATTAGAGACTATGCTAAGGGGAAGTCCATGATTCTTACCACTTCCTTGAAGAAGAGTTGAGCAATGTGATTGGCATCATGTGTTGTCTTACAGGGGATGAAGTGACTCATCTTACTAAACCATTCCACCACCACATATATATTATCCAACCCTGTTCTTGTCTTGGGAAGCCCACTATGAAGTCCATGCTAATACATTCCCATGGCCTATTAGGAATGGTTAGTGGTTGATAAATTCATGCATTACTTGCTCCTTTTTCTTTCATACATATCACACATTGCTCCACATATCTCCTTACATCTCTAGGTAACTTAGGCCAATAGTAGAACCTTTGTACCGACTCCATTATTTTATTAATGCCAAAATAGCCACTAAGACTGCCATTATGATTTTCTTGAATGAGATTCTCTCTCATTGATCCATTGGGAACACACAATTGA
Organism: Chamaecyparis obtusa; assembly: GCA_027943335.1. Classification (NCBI taxonomy): domain Eukaryota; kingdom Viridiplantae; phylum Streptophyta; class Pinopsida; order Cupressales; family Cupressaceae; genus Chamaecyparis; species Chamaecyparis obtusa. The sequence goes on from BSBK01003582.1 coordinate 1,020,152, forward strand.
TTCCCCTTGAATAAAAACCCACTTTGCAAAGTATAGTCAGAAAACTAATTGTGGAAATGGTTCTTAAAATTAGAGAATACCTTGTGAGCCTCAGAGAAATCTTCATCATCCTTGTAGAGGTCCTTGAAGCTATCTATCCTTATGCTTTGGAGTTGAACCTCTTTTACTGTTAGCAACCTCCTACTCAATGCATCTACTACCTTGTTCAATTGTCCCTTATTGTGCTTGATGGTGAAGGTGAAGGCCTACATATATTCTATTCATTTGAGATGTCTATTACTTAGCTTCTCTTTGGTGTTGATGTAACTCAAGACTTGATTGTCTGTGAATACCACAAACTCTTTAGGAAGGAGGTAATGCCTCCACTTCCTAAGTGACTAAACTAAAGCATATAGTTCCAAATCATAGGATAAATAATTCTTTTTAGCCTCATTGAGCTTCTCAATGAAGAAGGCTATGGGCCTATCTTCTTGACTCAACACTCCTCAAACTTCTATACCACTTGCATCAAAATCCAAGGTGAATAGTTTATCAAAACTGGGCAGTAGGAGAATGGGTTGTGTTGCCACTTGCTGCTTCAACTTCTCAAATGCCTTGTTGCCTTCTAGTGTCTAGCTAAACTTTTTCTTCACTCCACCCTTTATGGTGTCTAGGACTAGTGCACATATGCCACTAAAGTTCCTTATGAACTTCCTATTAAATTGAGCAAGACCATGAAAACTTCTTACTTCTGTTCTTGTGGTCGGTGCAGGAAAATTTATGATATCTTCCACCTTGCTTGGGTCCATTTTTAGCTGACCTTTAGATACCACAAATCCAAAATAAACTAGATCTTTCTTGAGGAACTCACATTTCTCCAAGTTGATTTCTAGCTGTTCCTCATGGAGTCTCTTGAGTACAATCTCCAAATGTGTTAGGTGCTCCTCTTTTGTCTTTCTGAAGATGAGTATATCATCAAGATATACCACCACAAATCTTCTTGTATAGTCCTTTAGCACTTCATTCAACAACCTCATGAATGTGCTATGGGCATTAGTAAGCCCAAATGTAATTACAAGACACTCATATATGCCTTCAGTAGTCTATATATGCCTTCAGTAGTCTTAAAGGCTTTCTTCCACTCATCCCCATCCTTTATTCTAATCTGGTGGTAACCACTCTTAAGATCCAACTTGGTGAAGTACTGGGATCCTCCTAAATAGTCCATCAAGTCCTCAATCCTAGGTATGGGGAACCTATACCTAATTGTTATTCAGTTAATGTAACTTGAATTAGTGCAAAGCATCCATTTCCCCCCTTTCTTGGATGTTAGGACCACTGGTACCACACATGGACCAATGTTATTCTTGATGAGCCCCTGATCAAGCAATTCTTGAACTTGCCTTACAACCTCTTCATTCTTCTCTAGGATGAGTTTATATGCTGCCTTATTTGGTGACGAGGCCCCTAGTATGAAGTCAATTTTATAAATTATTGACCTCTTAGGTGGTAGGGTTGTTGGTGTCCCATCACTGAAAATATCCTTGTACTTACCAAGTAACTCTTGAATCTCCTTTGGTAGTGTTATTTGAGTAGACTTCTCTTCTTCCTTAGGATTTAATACTATGGCATATGCTTCACTATATCTTTCTTGGAGTGCATGTAACAACTCATTCCCACTACTCTAAAATACACTAGGAGTCTTGGATCTCTCCCATTCTTCTTCTAGCAAAGATTGTAACTTGAAGGTTCTTCATTCCTTCTTAAAAGTGACAGTGTTGTCCTTCCCATTGTATATGGTTTCTCTATCAAATTTTCATGGCCTTCTTAACATTAGGTGGAATGAATCCATGGGTAGAACATCACACAAAAACTTTTCCTTATATCCACCAATAGAAAATTCAATCCATGCTTTCTAATTTACTAGGACATTTTGTCTCTTATTCATCCATGTTACCTTGTAAGGATTAGTATGAGGTACCTTGGGATGATTGAGCTTCTTGTCTTCCTCTTTTTTAATGATGTTGTCTATGGAACCAGAGTCAAAAATAACTTTGCAGACTTTCCCAATGGCTTTACACTTCACTCTAAAGAGTTCTCTTCTTTTCCTTAGCTCTTCCTTTGCTAGTTGTCTAATGAGAAACCTCCTAAACATGAGTTTCTCTCTCATTTCTAATTCAATATGAGTGACTTTTGATGACTTGACACTTGAAGTGTCCTCTTGAGTGTAACTCTCTTTTCTATATTCGAAGAAGATGCCTTATCCAGGCACCTATAGGCTGGGTGTCCCATGTGCCTACAATTATAGCATTTCATGCTAGCAAAATATGAATTGCTTCTGCCTACACTCCTACCCCTGTTGGAGCCTCCTTGGTTGCCTCTACCTCTGCAAAAGTTCCCTTGAGAAGAAGACACACTACCATGCTCTATAAATTTTGACTCTCCTTGACTTCTTTGTTCAGTTCCTCTACCTTGGTATATCCCTCTATGTCCCCTTTGGTCTCTCCCAATACCTCTACTCTTGGAGGTTTGATCTTGTTTCCTTCTGCTCTTGTCTTCAATTTTGATGGCTAGTTGATAACACTAGTGTACTGTCTTGGGACTGAGAAGAGTCATTTTATCTTGAATACTCCACTTCAAACCATTTAAATAACTGCCTACTTTTTAATGTTTTCATGATCTAAGACATTTGACCTCATGCAATGCTTTTTAAATTCCTCTATATAGGAATTCACATCAAGGTCCTTTTGTCTTAAACTCTGCCTCTTTTTATGGAGTTGAATCTCATATTCATCTAGCATGTAGGCTTCTCTTATTTTTCTCACCATGCCCTTCCAAGTAGAGATTGGATTGTTTCCTTCATTTTCTCTCTCGATTTGGATGAACTTACACCATGTTAATGCAGAGCCTCTAAGTATAGTTTTGGCCACATTGACCTTTTGTGCCTCAGTGACCCCGTCACATTCAAAATGGTTCTCCATACCTTCTATCCAGTGCATGACTAGATCTGCCTCCATCTTGCCACTGAATTAAGGTATCCCTTCTAGAGCCTTCCCACTCATAGCTTTCAAAGCTTTCAAGAGGGGTTATTCATGTAGCACTGGGTCTGGCCCTGGAGTATTGTTCTCTTTAGGAATCTCTTTTTCCTCTTCTTCTCTCCAATCCAACTTATCACTGACTTATTTAGTCTTTATTTGCACTTCACCCAATGCTTGTTCCAATTGGGTTATTCTTTCTCTTAGTAACCTATTGTCCTCTTCTTGGTCCTTAACCTTCTTGGATAACTTCACATTAGTCACCATGTTTGAAGACCCACTGGATTTACACTTTGACATGCACTATGCAATCCCAAAAAATTTTAGGGCTCTGATACCAATCTGATAGGGAGGTTGGGAGAGATAATCAGTAGCCCTTGCTTAGGTCCACCTAGTGATCCCCTTAGTGTCTCAAATAACACAAATGACCTTTAGGACTCCTTCAAAGGTTCAATCCCCTAGTCTTCAACCCCAAACAAACTATCAATTCACTCCTACCAAGATAAAACACGATTCTTTGTGCTTACTCCTTCCATGCATACATTGACCCTTAAAACTAGGATAAGGGCTCACCACTTCCAAATGAACATAGGAACTTGCAGAGATGAGGAGGTGTTGGAAAATGTCTTATATGGTTCCATTTGATGTGTTTCAACTCTCACTTCATCAATCTCACTTACCAATCTCACACTTCTTTATTTAGCGCCAAAGGGAGAGCCCCAATTAGGTCTCCTTCTTTGAGAAATTAGAGTCTTTCACCTATTTTCCTCCGAATGACCCTACAAACTAACTGTGGATTCTTGCAACCTTTTCCAACCTCTCAAGGATTTTGGAGGTTTTAGGTTTCCTCTAGGTCGTACAATCCCCTAACTAGAAATAGGTGATTTTGGTAAGGTTTAAGGGGTAAAAGTACAAATCCATGTCACACTTTTATAAAGGAAAAGGTCAATAGAATGCAAAATGTTCAACTTTAATGACAAAAAAGTGGTATTTATGTTTAGAATTTAAAGATGATGTAAAATGATTAAATGTGTAAAAGTGGATGAAGTTTATTCCTATAATTTTTAAAAAAAATTTTGAGTAAGAATTGACATAGATTTCTAATTTTTAAAGTCCATTTTTTAACTGCTAAAAAATGTTGAAAAACTGGGGTCTTGTTCCCACCAAAAAGGTATATGCAAATAATATATTTTTTTTCTTTGATTTCAAAATATGTTATAGATGACAAATAGATAGTGCAGAAGATAATAAAAAAAGGTTTATGATATATATTTTCTCCGTTATAACTACTCAAAGTTGCACTTACCTAAAATCGACAGTTTTCATCTCGCATCAAATTTCCCCTATCAAATTTACACCATTCATAAAAATAATTACATATTATTGAAAAGGACTCTCCTCTAGTGTTAAATATAAATTTTAATTTTTTCTAATATGTTTTACTATTTTTTTTCTATTTTTGAATTAGTATCTTCTTGAATGTTAAAATACCCACTTGTAGTATTTTGAAATTATAATATATTAGATCTAATCAAAATAATATAAAACTTATATGATGATAATCTTAACTGTGAGCTCTAGAAAAGGGTATTTTTATATTTTTTTTTAAAATATCATTAAAAAGAGTAGTAGCTATTGAAACATCTTTTTTTTGACATAATTTTATTTCTTTGGTAAATGGTATAAAACATGCATTTAATAGAGATTTGTAATTGGAAAAGTTGAAGCACTTATCTACCTTATCTAGAATGAATCTAGCTAGACCATATGTTTGAGGAAAATTATTTTTAGTTATAAATACTCAAATTCAACTGTGCTGATAAGGTGTCCTAAAACATGACACAACTTTGTGCTTTTATCGTAAGGCTTTTACTGATTGCATGAAGTGTTGATTGTCTTTGAGTGACCAAATGGATCAATCCCACCTTCCCCTTGCATACAAATATTTCTCATGTCCATTTCTAAGGTCTCCAATCATTAAACCACATTTCTCATTTCATCTCTCCAACATATCTTTCTCCTTGGCTTAGTCCTTCCTAGCCGGGCTCACCATGGCTCGCCTAGGGCTTGCCTGTAAAAAAATTTAGAAAAATTTCTAGGGCCCCTCCTTCTGCATATGGTACACTCATGAATTCTACTCACTATACCCAAAAGGCTATACAAAATGAACTGTGGAATAGTGAGTTAGATCCCTATTTCTACAACTCTCCTGGTATGAACCGGTGAGCAGTGCTAGAACAAAGAATTAAACTAGGACAATGAAATGAACATAAAAACCTAAAATAATTGTAGGGATTAAAAATAAAGACACACATTAACAACTACTATTAACCATAAACTAAAATATAACTCATGACTTCACACATGAATTCACTGTCTATTAAACTATAGCTAAATCACACACTGTGTTCACTTCCAGAAATTATTCTCTATATAGTAGAATGACCAACCTCATGATTTGGTCCAAAATTCATTTATATAGCCCTAAGATAGGTTTATGGAAGGTTTAGAGTCCTTGTATGCTTGTTACGACTTTAGTAGAACTTTGCATCGACCGACTTTTCAAAAGTTTGAAAAGTTGCTAAGCAACTTTTACAACAATTTTAGCAACTTTTCAAATCTTGCTTCCTAGAGACCTTAGGAAGATCCTATGGAGTTCCAGACCCCATCTTAACTCCAAAATAGATTCTTCACACACTCTAAACCTTATGACATCATCCTAACATCATCTACCTCCATTTACAAAGAAAGGGACCATCATACTATAGTCTGACAATGAGAACCTAGGAGATAGTTAGACTCCAAATCCCTAGTGGATTCCACAACTTGGTCAACATGACCTTAGGGAGATCAAAAAATACCAAAAATAGCTTACAAAACAAGTAAAAAGAAGGGTTCTCTTGCATGAGTGGGATCTTATGAAAAGACTGACTAGTTGTCGTACGTGAAGCCCCAATAAATCAACCTTTGAATGCTTTATTTTTTTATTATGTTGAATGAACCCTTTGATTGTATACCTGAGTAAGAGGAGAAGCCACTATGTCAATATTTTTGGAAGAACCTATTAGTTTTCTCATTTTCATGTGCTTTACTCCTAGTATCATGGGCGAACATGGTGAAGCTTCTTGGTGGATGTTAAATCAAAAAAATGATTTAGCTGTCTCATTTGTATGTGCTTTAACCCTGGTATCATGAGTGAACTAGGTGATACGATGTGAATAAACACTTCTTGGATGTTGGCCCTTATATGAAGCTAACACTTTTCCTTATTTGTGGAAGAAGAAAGGGTCCTTGTTATTATATGTAGAATAGGAGAAATCATTTACGAAATGGCTTTTCCTTTTTGATCGATTGGTAAAATCCTTTTTGTGTTGAGCATTTGTATCAATTTCACAAATGTCAAATACTAGTTGTTTATCCTTATTTAGAGTCTTTGGCCAATGAAAAAGTAACTAATTGGTCTTAAAAATCTAAACCTAGGTGGTTTTTTAGAGAAACCTACTAGTTGCATAAGATGATGGAATACTAGAGGCCTATTAGTACTCTCTCTTTATAGACTTGTAGTATGTTACCATTGTCGATGCCCTAAATTTTTTTGAAATTCGCTCATTGCAGAGGGCACGAAGTTTGCATAGCCCAAACCCATCTTCTTTAGGTAGGGCTTTTAAGTATTGTTTTATTTTTCTACTTATACATTATTTAATGATTGTAATTTTTATATTTTAAAAGATTACAAAAACAAGTATTATTATAATTATTATTAAATTTTTCATTTAAAAAATAATAATGACAAAATATTAAGGTCTATATGATTTATTTGTTTATGTAAAAGTTTTTTAATTTAATAAAGTGTTTTATAAAAAGTAATAAGTATAATAACAATTCTTAAATGAAATATTGTATTGGAGTTCTTTCCATATAATTTTGGTTAAGTGGTATTGTTGTTGTGAACAATAAGATTCAATTTAAGTAAGAAAAGTAAATAAAATTTGATATTTCTCAGTTCAAAATTAATATTTTACAAATATATATATTTAAAATATGTAAATTGAAATAATCAACATATTAGATTGCATAATAATAATGAATGTTGCCTAGCAACATGTTATCTACTAATTCAAATGCCCTTGTGTATCCACAATTTTTAAAATATTATTCCTTGCTAATATTCAGTCTTCATATCATAAGTTATAATACAAACTTGCAAAAATTAATAATTATCAATCTACATTTAGAAGAATTAATTTTGTCATCTATATTTTGATTAGACATTAAAATTTCTACCATGCAAATTTTTTTATAGCTATTGAATACATTTGCATTCTATTCAAAATAAAACATGTACCTTTTTTTAACATGTCGTCATTTTTTTATCTAATATTATTAGTTGAATTACTAGTTAAGTTATAGTATTATTAATATTCTAATATTTAATATATTAAGATATTCATATTTAGTTTAATTTAATTTATTGACATGAAAATCAACTTTACATAAATTTAAAAATATAAATTTGAAATATTTATGAACAAATAGGTTTAGATAATTTTTTACTAATATTTATCTTCTATCTAGCTAGACAACAACTTCAATAACTCGTACTATTAACCAAGCTGAAGGAATGACTCTTCTACGGGGAATAAAATTTTCCATCTCTAAGAATATCAGGATGTTGATGATCGAGGGAGACTCCAAAGTAATTATGGAGGTTGTTAATGGAAGGTCAAATGCGGGGTGGCAGGTGAACACCATCATAGCATAAATTCTGGAGCTTCTCAACAACTTTGAGAACACTATCACTTCCCATATCTACAGGGAAGGTAACTCAGTGGTTGATTCTGTGGCTAGTATTGGGCTCAACCAAACTAGGGTGGTTAGTTGGGAGGAGACTTTTGTGCTAATAAAGGAGACATAGTGGCTAATCAGGTGAGAAAAACACGACACTAGTAATATTTAAAATGGGTTGCATTCCAGTGATGGAATTGTTGAGGGCCCCACCAAGCTTCTATGTTGGCTTAATGTGATGATAATAATTTTTATGACTATGTATGCGCAAAATTTAATAAAGGTCCATAATTTCCTATTGAGAGATTATGTGTGGAATGCAGGTTGTCCGCATCAGCATGTCATTTTGACTACCAAGGAAATTAATGGCAAAAATGGCTTAACTTCTAATCATTACACTTGGAGATCTGTTGGATTTCGATGTACGAGGCTTGTTTCCCCAAAGACCACCCAGCCCATGCCTTTTATGAGAAAAATTTGCATAAGGCAGTTAATTCAAAAAGCTATGTTTTATGCCCTTTCCTGCAAAGCTCCACTCTACAATTTTTAGAAGGCGGTCGTTGTGGCTCGACAAGTCCGTTCGAGATGGGTGGCAATTGTAATACCCCTCTAACCCTAATATAAGTTTTGTGTTTTTGAAAGAATTAAGATCTTTCAATGTTTTCTTACAGCTTAAGTTGTACATGATACTTGTTTGATCTATTCCTATAGTTTGTTTATAATAATTTCATAAGCTAGTACTCAATGATTCTAATATTAGACATACTATCTAAAGGTATCATTTTTGTATGTATTTATCTCTGTGTATGTATTGAGTACCTTCAAGACCTTTATGAACATAGTTAGGATGTTATATGATATGTACTTGATAGATATATATATATATATAAGTGGTTATTTATATTTTCTTCTATTAAGGTTACTTTGGATGAATCTTGTATCTCACTTGATGATTTGATTATGTTGATTTATTATTAGTATTGATAAGAGACTAACACAATGCTTGAGATTCTAACCTTCGTTATGATGATGCTACATGCTTTGAGTGTATATATATACATGATGTGTTTTCATGATTCAGGACGAAGTCATAGTTACTCACATCGCTGAGGTCCACATGATGTATTGATTCCGGTCATTTGTCTGCAATGTTTTCTTTTATATGTATCTCCATGCATATGTATTTCTTCTTTGCGATGCAAGCTTGTAGGTACCGGGCATCGACTTCACCTAGCTTCACAGGTCTGAGCATGCCCTCAAATCCTCGATGGTTGTTGTTATGGAGATAGTACTAAGGCCCCTACATGAGTCTTCCTTTGTCATTATTCCAATTTGGGAATATTAGGGTTCCTTCTTTGTCAGTCAACCTTTGGGTCAAAAACCCAGATCCAACGCACCCGGTTGGGCATGGTTGTAGTTAGTACCTTGTGGCCACTTGAATTCATTTGGTTGTATGATTTTTTTACTCATTTTATTTATTTCTCCTTCTTGGTATGATTCTTAGTTAATTTTTCTATGTTGTGTTTCAGGAGTTTGGCTTGACTTTCCTTGTTGACTTTGGTTGACGTTGTTTGATCTTATGGTTTTCTCGATATGTTTCATAGATGATTTGTATGGCCTCTTTGGATGATTAGATTTATTTTGAGGCATGTGATTTTATTCTACCTCAGTGATTATATCCTATAGTAATTATAAATAGGTAATAATATTGTGATCTATTACTTCATAATCTTATAGATTATAGTGTTTGGTATTTGGCATGTATATATATATATATATATATATATAGAAATATATATATGGGTGCACACATATATGTATTTATATATATATAATTTATATGTGATTATATGTTAATTATTGTAGATATTGTTGATGGTGTATATTTTTGGATTAATGTAAAGTATAATATTATTAATAATTAAATATTAAATAATGCGAGGTATATTATTCTCAATTGTTAATTATTAATAATGAGGATAGGTTATATATATAGATATTGATGTAATTAATGATGGCATATGCATATACGTCAGGATAATATTACATATGTGTATGAATGAATACAAATAATCTTTTATTGTATATTTGGGTAATATAGTTGTATGATATTAAGTTATTTTATAATACCCTTTAGTTAAGAGTTAGTTGGGAGTTGGTTACTTTTCCTCTCAACCTTTGGAAATCTATTTATATGCACTACTTTATAATTTGAAGGGAGGAGATTTTGGGGCTGAAGCATTGAGGAGAGGATGGCCTTACTTTTCATGGAGATTTTGGAGAGAAAACTTGGAGATGTAAGGGAGAGTTTGTAAGCATATGTCTTTAAGAATTTTTGGTTATCTTTGCTTTTGGGAGAGAGACATTTTTGTGAGAATTTCAGTAGTTGAGAGAGGGATTCTTTGCTGTGGAATTATTTCTTTCTTTCATGGATATTTCTGAAAGTGGATAGGGTTAGAAGGATGCATCTCAAGTTTGGATTTGTCTTCTCTTTTGTTCACTTCCTTCTTCGATTCAAACTTCGTAGGACATGAGGTATGGATTGAATATTTTAGTTACTTTATGTCTCTAATAGATTATGGATCTATTTATATATTATCATTATTTATTATATCTGTACTTTTCATTTCTATGGTTATTTTAAAGTTCTGAGTTTTTGTTTGTAAGAATTGGCATGTGTTTTCCTAGGGTTTTTAGCAACCCATTTTTGGAGATCTATTATTATAATAATTTAAATTTCATCTAGGGTTTTACTAAATTGATTTTTTGGAAGTAAAATTTATAGATATCAAATGGGTATCTCTTTGATTTTATTTTTAGGGTCGAATTAATACCTTATTTTTGATATTTTGGCAGACTATGCCTGTCCATTCTTGATTCTGAATTTTCTGTCAAATGTATTCATATGCTACAGATTGATATGATCATATAAAAGTCTGAATTTGATATCAGAAATTTTAATAAGTCTTATATTTAATTTTCAATTGGTTTGGTGAATTTTAATTATGTTTTGTGAAAATTACAACCATTTTAGTGAAGGCAGGTCTGAACCCTAACCAGAATTTTCTGTTTTAAACTAGAAGTCATATCTTTCTTTCCCACCGTTGGATCTTCCTAAAAATAAAATTGAGAGTCCATAATTATGTTACCTAAATCTCCACCTAAGTGATTTCCTTTATTATTTATTTTGTGGAAGATATGGATGACTGTTCTATGATGACTATTCTTTGCATTTAATCCTTGCTTGAAATAATTCAATTTAAGAACATCATTAAGTTTTAAGGTTTCATATGGTTACCAGAGGCTATTATAATTTTTTTTTGGTTAATTGGATCTATGTATACTCTGAATATATTTATAATATCACTTGGATGTCTTCTTATATATTTGGAACATTCTGAATGCCATATTGGGTTTAGGGTTGTCAAGTGGACTAGGGACAACATATGTTTTCCTAAACTCAATCAAATGTTGTTATGGAATTGATATGAATTCTTGATGATGAATATATTATGTTATTATGATTTTTATATGTATGTTAGGGAACCTAAGTACACTAGGTGAGTGGCTCATAGTGAGGGGCCGGGGCCCTAAGTGGCTAGTACCAGGATAACCTACTATGAGTTATTTAATCAAGTGATAACCTAAATAAATGAATTGGGAATGGGAGATTATTGGAATGAGAAATTACACACTAATCAAGATTAATTGTGCCTCACCCATGCCTTTAGTGCTAGTAAAGACTAAGGATGAGAATGGGAGAAGGTACCTATGCATAGGTACGACTGAATGACCTTGTCTGTATGAGAGGCATTCGGTTCCGCATGTGCCTACTTGGGGGCCGGGGCCAAGAGTGGCTAGTACCAGGACAACCCAAGGGGTGAGGGCTATGCGATGACACTCACCTAGCTTGTAGCTTAGAGTCTCTACCAAATTTGATCATGCCTCTGGTAGTCCTTGTGGTCTTCTTGTCTTTTCTTTTGTGTTGTGACTTTGGGGAAATTTGATCACCACCTTAGGAATTTCCTAGTTGTTACCTCTTGTATGGGCCTTTGGTTCTATCTCCTAGCTCGGGGGAGTGGGCCTATTGGTTCCACGTGGTTGGGTGGTTAATATTTATATTGAGGTATTGATCGTGATTCTTTGGATGATCCTAGCACATATTCCTTTCTAGATCTAGAGTTGAAGATTTTTTATTGGATATTTTAACATGTTGAGATGTACTTATGTATTTATATTCATGTAATTTTTAATCTCCTAAAAGGAGTCTTGTAGTATTGATCTAATCTCAATTCAAAGCAATGCATAAGGGAATGGGTAGTTCTAGGTAAAAGAAAGGGAAAAGAATGTGGAATATTGGACATGTTACTACCATTAAAGAAAGTGTTTATGTTATTTCTCCTATCCTCTTATGTTGTCCACGTGTAAAGGAAACAATCCTAAATATAGTTATATATAATGATGTATCACAACAATAATGTATTCTCTCTTGATGAAAGTATCCAAGGAAATTATTGAGAAATGATAGATTAGTGATTGAAATTATTAACAATGAATGGTTATGAAACAATGCTATAAAATAGTAATTTGATTTTAATGTTAATACTTGGTTCATGTTAATGAAGTACCTAGGATGATGCCTACCTTAATGAATATTAATCTCTTACCTAAATTATTAGAGAAAAGTGATATAAATGATAGTAGATGTAGATGAAATCAATATGAATTTATGGAATGAGTTGATAAAAGGAATAATGATGTTGGATGATTAACTTATGTTTAATAAAAAAAATAAGTCAGGGACATTTAACTTGGTGCATTAAAATGAACGTAGATCTTTTAAGCTCATGATTCCATGAATATCTTATGCATGTAAATGGTTTATATGATGTTGCTTCAGTAGCGATGTTAGGGAACCCGTGAGGACTTAAGTTGTATAAATCTTACCTTCAAGTAGTAGAAAATTATTTCTTCTTTTAGAAATATGAAGTGTAGTGATGAATTTTATTCTAGTTAAAATAAAAAAAAGAAATTTACTACTTGCACTTTATAGAGGTTTTATGTCTTGTCCTCTTGGGTTGCCTGGTGGGGCGTTACATCTGGTATCAGAGCCCTAGGTTTCTACACTGGGAACTTTGGGACTCATAGCTCACCTATGCATAACCTTGAGTATCTTAACTTTGTCCCTTTTTGGATTATGTTGTTATGCTAAAACTTGAATCTTAGGAAACAAAGGCTACATTTCATGTTCTTATGTTGTATTGTCTTACAAGGGCACACCTATTCCTCTATGATTGAGTTATATTCTAACAATTACTTATGTTTTTGCACAATGAGATCAATGATGTGTTAAGTGGATGTTTCCTATAATATTAATAGAATGGCGAAGAATTCTTGAGACTTGTGTTTATTTTCTTGAAAGGTAGTGGTATCTCTAGAAGGGTCAAAAGTTAAAGGATACTAAATGTTTTGAATCTTAATTATGGTAGTAGATAATATTACCCCTTGATCCTACCTATAATATAATTTTGTGCACTCTATCTTCTTACAAATACCTAGTTGAATTTTATCCTACTCAAGGTATCTTAGAAATAGATTTTTTTTTGATCTTTAAAGAATGAAATGATTGTGGTAGTACTTGATAGGACTGATATGGCAATAATTAGATTATATGGCTAATAATATGTACCTAGGAAAGAAGTGAAAATAATAATAATAATAAATAAATAAATTAGGAACAAATAATTTACTATCATATGCATTTCTCTCTCTCTTTCTCTCTCCCCTCTTAAGAAATAAGTTTTGCATGACTAAAATTGTTTAGACAAGGCAATAATATATTAGAAAAATTTGTAAATACTCAATTAGGAAACCCTTGGGTGAAGGACCTATGTCCCCAAGATTTTATCATAGGCTATAATTCACATTTTCATTTAGGAAGAGGAATTTTTATCCCTATCTTGGTAAGAAGTTATATCCTTTTTGCATATCTTATTAAATTGCACAAAAAGGATTTAAGATAACATAATCAAGAAATTCTAGGGAAGAGTATGTGCGATGACGGATTATCTGTACTAATGATGGAAGTTGTTTTTATTAAATATATGTCTTGCAAAATGCCTAGTGAATAGTTAGGATCCTACATGGGTATTTTGGAAACAAATTCATGTTTTGTATACATTGTGATCAACACCATAGTAGTAAGAAATTAACAACATTAAGTGATTGAACAACTATGAATAAGGAGTTGTTGTGGTAAATAAATGTTATAGAAATGTACCTTACTCAATTTCTACTTAGAACTGATGTTATCTCAAAATTTTAAAGTGTATGAGGGTAATGTTTCAAATAGGTAAAGGGTAGAAATTAAAGTTATGTACAGTAGTTAATGTTATTAATTTAGATGTTGTGGTTATGAAGATAGTAGTAGGACTCATATACATCTTTCTCTCTTGATGGATCTATGATCGTTATGAAATAAAGAATTTGAAATAACTCTTAAGTAAATTCTATATGGAAATCTCCTGACATGCAAATTAGGGAAAAGTGCATATATAAATAGTAAGCTTTAAGAAGGGATCCCAACTTAATGAATAATGGTGCAATAAATTGTAAATTGTTTAGATCTCCTCTAGGGTGTGAATGTGTTTTTGGAAATCAAGCACTACAACTATTATGAAAGATGACTTAGAATATGTATATTGTAAAATTTGCATGTCTTATGTCATTGGAATTCTACTTAAAGCTTTGATGGAAAGGAATATTTCTTATAAAACTATGTGTTAATGAAAATGGTAAGTTTCAAGTATCTAGATTGTTTTATTTTCATGATTACAAAAGTAAATAAAAAATTATTTGATGTATTCCCTTCATGATCATAACAAATATAAATGTTACATACCTCTCTATGTTTGGTATTCATAGCTTGTAAGGAACATGAATTTTGGACCTTATTTGTAATAAGGTCTCACAGGTTGTATTATGTAGGGTTAGATTATGTCTCAAAAGGGAAAATATATCATTCTTTCTTTCTTTTTATACTGGTTACCATAGATAGGAACTTTGTTATTGTGAAAGGAAGTGATACTCTCAGTTGGTAAAACATGCAATTTCATAATATATTGATATTAGTGAGTAAACATGAATACCTTAGAGTTTCAACTTGATAACAATAATTTTTATGTAATTTCAAGTATCTTGTTAACAAACTTACTATATAAAGTGATAGAATCACATAGTTAATTCTTTTTAAAAGTCATTACTAATTGAACTGAGTTAATCTACACTAAAGTTGTAATAAGATAGGATTTACCAAAACTCTTGATAGGAGAAGTATGTGTACAGTCATTAAATGAGGTTCTAGAATAGTAATATTACAATTCTGTTAGCTAATGTGTGATATATAGTTCACCTTCCCGACTTCCAGGAGTAAGTTGAATCTTAGTGGGGGAGGATGTAATACCCCTCTAACCCTAATATAAGTTTTGTGTTTTTGAAAGAATTAAGATCTTTCAATATTTTCTTACAGCTTAAGTTGTACATGATACTTGTTTGATCTATTCCTATAGTTTGTTTATAATAATTTCATAAGCTAGTACTCAATGATTCTAATATTAGACATACTATCTAAAGGTATCATTTTTGTATGTATTTATCTCCGTGTATGTATTGAGTACCTTCAAGACCTTTATGAACATAGTTAGGATGTTATATGATATGTACTTGATAGATATATATAAGTGGTTATTTATATTTTCTTCTATTAAGGTTACTTTGGATGAATCTTGTATCTCACTTGATGATTTGATTATGTTGATTTATTATTAGTATTGATAAGAGACTAACACAATGCTTGAGATTCTAACCTTCGTTATGATGATGCTACATGCTTTGAGTGTATATATATACATGATGTGTTTTCATGATTCAGGATGAAGTCATAGTTACTCACATCGCTGAGGTCCACATGATGTATCGATTCCGGTCATTTGTCTGCAATGTTTTCTTTTATATGTATATCCATGCATATGTATTTCTTCTTTGTGATGCAGGCTTGCAGGTACCGGGCATCGACTTCACCTGGCTTCACAAGTCTGAGCATGCCCTTAAATGCTTGATGGTTGTTGTTATGGAGATAGTACTAAGGCCCCTACATGAGTCTTCCTTTGTCATTATTCCAATTTAGGAATATTAGGGTTCCTTCTTTGTCAGTCAACCTTTGGGTCAAAAACCCAGATCCAACGCACCCGGTTGGGCATGGTTGTAGTTAGTACCTTGTGGCCCCACTTGAATTCATTTGGTTGTATGATTTGTTTACTCATTTTATTTATTTCTCCTTCTTGGTATGATTCTTAGTTAATCTTTCTATGTTGTGTTTCAGGAGTTTGGCTTGACTTTCCTTGTTGACTTTGGTTGACCTTGTTTGATCTTACAGTTTTCTCGATATGTTTCATAGATGATTTGTATGGCCTCTTTGGATGATTAGATTTATTTTGAGGCATGTGATTTTATTCTACCTCAGTGATTATATCCTATAGTAATTATAAATAGGTAATAATATTGTGATCTATTACTTCATAATCTTATAGATTATAGTGTTTGGTATTTGGCATGTATATATATATATATATATATATATATATATATGGGTGCACACATATATGTATTTATATATATATATATAATTTATATGTGATTATATGTTAATTATTGTAGATATTGTTGATGGTGTATATTTTTGGATTAATGTAAAGTATAATATTATTAATAATTAAATATTAAATAATGCGAGGTATATTATTCTCAATTGTTAATTATTAATAATGAGGATAGGTTATATATATAGATATTGATGTAATTAATGATGGCATATGCATATACGTCAGGATAATATTACATATGTGTATGAATGAATACAAATAATCTTTTATTGTATATATGGGTAATATAGTTGTATGATATTAAGTTATTTTATAATACCCTTTAGTTAAGAGTTAGTTGGGAGTTGGTTACTTTTCTTCTCAACCTTTGGAAATCTATTTATATGCACTACTTTCTAATTTGAAGGGAGGAGATTTTGGGGCTGAAGCATTGAGGAGAGGATGGCCTTACTTTTCATGGAGATTTTGGAGAGAAAACTTGGAGATGTAAGGGAGAGTTTGTAAGCATATGTCTTTAAGAATTTTTGGTTATCTTTGCTTTTGGGAGAGAGACATTTTTGTGAGAATTTCAGTAGTTGAGAGAGTGATTCTTTGCTGTGGAATTATTTCTTTCTTTCATGGATATTTCTGAAAGTGGATAGGGTTTGAAGGATGCATCTCAAGTTTGGATTTGTCTTCTCTTTTGTTCACTTCCTTCTTCGATTCAACATTCGTAGGACATGAGGTATGGATTGAATATTTTATTTACTTTATGTATCTGATAGATTATGGATCTATTTATATATTATCATTATTTATTATATCTGTACTTTTCATTTCTATGGTTATTTTAAAGTTTTGAGTTTTTGTTTGTAAGAATTGGCATGTGTTTTCCTAGGGTTTTTAGCAACCCATTTTTGGAGATCTATTATTATAATAATTTAAATTGCATCTAGGGTTTTACTAAATTGATTTTCTGGAAGTAAAATTCACAGATCTGAAATGGGTATCTATCTGATTTTATTTTTAGGGTCGAATTAATACCTTATTTTTGACATTTTGGCAGACTATGCCTGTCCATTCTTGATTCTGAATTTTCTGTCAAATGTATTCGTATGCTACAGGCTGATATGATCATATAAAAGTCTGAATTTGATATCAGAGATTATAATAAGTCTTATATTTAATTTCCAATTGGTTTGGTGAATTTTAATTATGTTTTATGAAAATTACAACCATTTTGGTGAAGGCAGGTCTGAACCCTAACCAGAATTTTCTGTTTTAAACCAGAAGTCATATCTTTCTTTCCCACCGTTGGATCTTCCTAAAAATCAAATTGAGAGTCCATAATTATGTTATATAAATCTCCACCTAAGAGATTTCATTTATTATTTATTTTGTGGAAGATATGGATGACTGTTCTATGATGACTATTCTTTGCATTTAATCCTTGCTTGAAATAATTCAGTTTAAGAACATTATTAAGTTTTAAGGTTTCGTATGGTTACCAAAGGCTATTAGAATTTGTTTTTGGTTAATTAGATCTATGTATACTCTGAATATATTTATAATATCACTTGGATGTCTTCTTATATGTTTGGAACATTCTGAATGCCATATTGGGTTTAGGGTTGTCAAGTGGACTAGGGACAACATATGTTTTCCTAAACTCAATCAAATGTTGTTATGGAATTGATATAAATTCTTGATGATGAATCTATTATGTTCTTATGATTTTTATATGTATGTTAGGGAACCTAAGTACACTAGGTGAGTGGCTCATAGTGAGGGGCCGGGGCCCTAAGTGGCTAGTACCAGGATAACCTACTATGAGTTATTTAATCAAGTGATAACCTAAATAAATGAATTGAGAATGGGAGATTATTGGAATGAGAAATTACACACTAATAAAGATTAATTGTGCCTCGCCCATGCCTTTAGTGCTAGTAAAGACTAAGGATGGGAGTGGGATAAGGTACCTATGCGTAGGTATGACTGAATGACCTTGTCTGTATGAGAGGCATTCGGTTCCGCATGTGCCTACTTGGGGGCCGGGGCCAAGAGTGGCTAGTACCTGGACAACCCAAGGGGTGAGGGCTATGCGATGACACTCACCTAGATTGTAGCTTAGAGTCTCTACCAAATTTGATCATGCCTCTGGTAGTCCTTGTGGTCTTCTTGTCTTTTCTTTTGTGTTGTGACTTTGGGGAAATTTGATCACCACCTTAGGAATTTCCTAGTTGTTACCTCTTGTATGGGCCTTTGGTTCTATCTCCTAGCTCGGGGGAGTGGGCCTCTTGGTTCCACGTGGTTGGGTGGTTAATATTTATATCAAGGTATTGATCGTGATTCTTTGGATGATCGTAGCACATATTCCTTTCCAGATCTACAGTTGAAGATTTCTTATTGGATATTTTAACATGTTGAGATGTACTTATGTATTTGTATTCATGTAATTTTTAATCTCCTAAAAGGAGTCTTGTAGTATTGATCTAATCTCAATTCAAAGCAATGCATAAGGGAATGGGTAGTTCTAGGTAAAAGAAAGGGAAAAGAATGTGGAATATTGGACATGTTACTACCATTAAAGAAAGTGTTTATGTTATTTCTCCTATCCTCTTATGTTGTCCACGTGTAAAGGAAACAATCTTAAATATAGTTATATATAATGATGTATCACAACAATAATGTATTTTCTTTTGATGAAAGAATCCAAGAAAATTATTGAGAAATGATAGATTAGTGATTGGAATTATTAGCAGTGAATGGTTATGAAACAATGCAATAAAATAGTAATTTGATTTTAATGTTAATACTTGGTTCATGTTAATGAAGTACCTAGGATGATGCCTACCTTAATGAATATTAATCTCTTACCTAAATTATTAGATAAAAGTGATATAAATGATAGTAGATGTAGATGAAATCAATATGAATTTATGGAATGAGTTGATAAAAGGAATAATGATGTTGGATGATTAACTTCTGTTTAATAAAAGAAATAAGTTAGGGACATTTAACTTGGTGCATTAAAATGAAGGTAGATCTTTTAAGCTCATGATTCCATGAATATCTTATGCATGTAAATGGTTTATATGATGTTGCTTCAGTAGTGACGTTAGGGAACTCACGAGGACTTAAGTTGTATAAATCTTACCTTCAAGTAGTAGAAAATTATTTCTTCTTTTAGAAATATGAAGTGTAGTGATGAATGTTATTCTAATTAAAATAAAAAAAAGAAATTTACTACTTGCACTTTATAAAGGTTTTATGTCTTGTCCTCTTGGGTTGCCTGGTGGGGCGTTACAGCAATAAACTATGCATTGAATCTGACAAAATTGAAGAGGAGTTAACTTCTGATCCTCTAGTTATTCACTACTGCAAAGACAGTGGCATTTGGGGTTTTATGGAAAGAATGAAGGGTGGCCGCGATGAAGAAATTTCTAAGCAATTTGTGTCATCATGGAACAATTGAAAGGTGTCTATCGGGGGCATCCACTTCCAAATCAATGAAGAAGTCACTGGAAAAGTGAAGGGGATCTTGATAGAGGGAAGGAAATACAAGAAAACCAGCCGAACATCGGACATGACCAGTCTCAACCAATTCTTGAAGGATGGAGAAAAGCCTGTGAAAAAGTCTAGGGGTTTCAATTGTGAGCTGCTTCCCGATTTCTAGCCTAAGGTTTTTCATATTATCATGAAGTATTTCACTTTAGAGGGAAAATTTACTATCTTCTACTACTATCATTTGTCATTCCTTAATCATATTAGAAATAGAGACCTTATTTCCATTCCATTCTACCTCCTCCACTCATTGGAAAGCAACATTCTAGACCTTAAGGAGAACAAAAACCATGAGAAGTTGATTCCCATCCTGCACCAAGGCCTTTTACTCAATTTTTTCAAGTTCCAAAAAGCCATTTTCCCCCCACCTCAATCACCCCTAACTATCACTAAAATCACCCCGGACATTAGTCCTTCGGGAGCTAATAACCCCTCTCAATCCCCCTCCCAGTCTAACGAGGAGCCTAACCTTCTCCCCCATGATGGCAAGGGCCGTAAGAGGTGTGTGTGAAACCCCTTCAAAAGATCAGAGGAATTAGAGGATTCCCATTTTTTTGATTCTTTGGAAGCAAATGATAAGATGGTGGATGATAGCACCCCCGAGGCTAAGAAGAGGCTTAAGAAAACAAAAAATTCAGGTAGCCAGTTGGGGTTGGAGGTTGAAATGGGTGGTACCATCTGGCACTCCAATAGAATTGTTAAAGAAAAATGTAAAAGATGACTCAAGGAAATGGCCTCTAAGGATAGGACACTTTCGGGGGATATGGATACCTCTGGCTCCTCTGTGTCAATTAAGGGCTCCTTAGTTGAGCATTTGAGCCCCCCCAGGTCTTCCAGTGCTTCTCCTTTGAATCCCCCACTCGTGGTGAATGAAATCCCTCGTAGAAATACCCTGACCCTGCCCTCTCCTCACACATAGTAGGTCAAATCCCCCCACACTGAGCATGCTACCATGGATGTGGCTGAGAATGGATAGTTCAAAGGATCCATCAAGCAAAAATTCACTGAGTTGGACACTAAGATCCTCAGTCTCAAGAAGAATATGAAGGAAATTGAGGCCCACATCACTGACTCCAATAAGTTTTCCCTTAAAGTGATCCACGCGTCAATGGTGACTCTATATAATGTGCAGGAAAAGATTGTTGGTGGTAAGCTGGAAGTTGATGAGGATAACAGAGACCTCTTCCTATTTCTATAGGAAGAAAGGGCTGCCACCTTGATGTCCAAGTGGTTGGGTGAGAGGACCTAATTGTTGCTAGTGCCATGGTGATGCCGTCTTATTCCGGGCCCTTGGGTCCCAAGTTTTATTTTGTGTTTTTCTGTTATGTGGTTAAGAATTTAAGACTTTGGTTTAGCCCTAAGAGGTAGTTTATTGTTACTATGTTCAAGGCTTTTGGTTAAACTATAACCTTGGATTGCTATTTTTGTTAAGGATCTACAAGTTTGTTTTTGATAGAGGTAGAATAGATATTGTTACTCTACTGATTATCTATTGTGAAGCTAGTGTTGTTAATGTGCTCTTAGTCTTCCCTATTCCACGAGCCAGCACCCTCTTGTTGCTTTTTCTATCAAAATCAACTTCAATAAATCAATACTTATATTATTATTTTCTAAATAAAAAGGAATTATCAAATCTCCTACACTATTGAAATAAATAATAAGACAAATATAGAAAATAACACCTTTGACTTGAAGACTATGACAACACTCCAAACCCTAGTAGTGGTGAAGGACATATCTACTTCAAGTTGGATAAAATGTGGTGAACGTGAAGGAAAATCATGTTACGAATGTGAGATAGTAATATGGTAAATCCACCTTTACTTGTTGGCACAAAACTAAGTAAAGGATAAAGTCCTAAATAATGGACAATTAGTATATAAGGAATTCTTTTTATACTAGTGTCACAGAAAGATTTATTTATGTGATTTGTACACTAGACCAATTAATTAGATTGTGGGAATTTGGAAACAAGGAAGCTAGGTTAAAAAATATATAGGAAACATGTAAATAAATGGTAAGGTATTTAAAGGAAATCTATATTATTTATCAATTTATCATCTTGTTATTGATGTTGAAAAAGGTGTTAAGTGTACATGTATTTATACATCTTAAATGGGTTGGACATGTTGATAGTTAGAGATCAAGAAGTAGTAAGGTTTTTTTTGGTAGAGTAGTAGGTTTAATGAGTATATGGTAATAGATCATTGTCCTTGCCATTGCTAAACTAGAATATATGACTAAACTACATACTTTTAAGGAGGCAATGTGATTGAAGAAGTCGATTAACAATATCAATGTTAACAATTATACATCAGTGAATGTGATACATTGAGTTCAATATATCTAGCTACGAATCATGTTTACCATCCTAGGACTAAAAAAATATTTTTCAATATTATTTTACTAGAGAAATGGTTGAAATGAAGGTTTAGTTTGAAGAAATTGATACTCGAGTAAGTTTTATTGATTTGTTGAGAAACCCTATAAGCATTGTCAAGTTTTATTGTGTAGAAAAGAGATGGGCTTAATCCATTCCAAGATTGGTGTTCACTTCTTGGGTTGAATGCAACACCATCTTGTGCAATAAATAAAAAGTGGGAAGATTTTTGGATTCATGTTTTAATGTCACGTAAAAAGGTTGTAGGAACACTTTATGTAAATACTTATTTACAATAAAATATGACACATTCTTTGTATTATAATACATAATATATGTTGACTTCCAAGTGATGTTTCTATGTTTATAATTTGTGATACAACATTCATTCTTTTCCTACTCATGGTGGTGTTACGATAGAAATTGCTAGTCACTTGAATAAATAAAAATCATTAGAACTCAGACATTTACAAGAAACCAATGTTTTATAGAAGCATGCACAATGATATAGTAGCATTGGTGGGATAGATAAGGTTCATTTAGCACAATAAAAGGCTACAATATTGATCTATAAGTTGGCATATGATATCGCATGAAGAAAAGAAGGATGACATTCTTATATGTGTCTCACAAATTAGGAGTTGGTAGTGGTGGCTATACTAGAAACACATGTATGGATACTGATAATATTAAATTTTATAACAATTGAATCATAGTGTGGAACAACTAAAGAATATACAAGATGACTATCCAAATGGATAAAATATCCTTCGTGAAATATATAGCATACTAACTTCAATCTAAATTTTCAATGTGATTATTATAGGGAGTTGAGCTAGCTATTTCTTCCAAAAGATGCATTTGTCTAGGAAATCACTACCACCCTAGTTAAGGATCTTAGAGGAGGCTATTAGATCATGTCATGAATCCCAAGGGGATATGTTGGACACGTTCCAACAATCTCCCCCTTATTGTTATCTAAGGGGATTCAATCATGTGAGCTTTGATACCACTTCTAGGGAGTTGAGCTAGCTATATCTTCTAAAAGATGCATTTATTTAGTAAACATCTACCATCCTAGTTAAGGATCTCATAGGAGGCTATTAGACCATGTCATGAATTCTGAGAGGATATGCTAGACATGTTCCAACAATTACATACTTTTGATAATCTTCAAGTTGGCTTGATATTTAGAAAGTTGGCACTCCAATATATATATATATATATATATATATATATATATATATATATATATATATATATATATATATATATATATATATGCATCATCTTATGTAAAGGTGTCATGGTTGGTCATATAAATAGCGGTTGGATATTATATTTTTGGTGTGCAACTTAACTTTGATTAGAAAAAAAAAGGTGTTTTGTAGATTGAGATAATGTAAAAAGTTCAAAAACCTCCTTATCTTGAATATTTTAATATTTTAAATAATACATTTATAATTGTCCTTTTATTAGTAGATTTCCTTTAAAAAGATTTTCCTCATAAATCTAGTTGTCTTCAGAATTTTGTGAGTGTATATTACTCCATTTATTTTTGTCTATATTTTCTAATAATTTTTATAATATTATCTATTATTTAAACAAATGATCATTAATTTTAAAAATTCCTATGCGTCAATTATTTCAAGAAGAAATAAAAATCTATAATTTAATAATTTATTATGGCAGATTTTATTCCTTAATGTCATGGCCTTCGAATGTAAGATTTTATTCGTTAATGTCATAGTCTTCGAATGTGTTTAGAATGTACTTAAGGTATTTGTAGCTGAAACATTTTGATAAAAGAGAAGGTTGGCCATCTCTAATTTTATTCCTTAATCTCATGGTCTTGGAATGCAAGATTTTATTCGTTAATGTCATGACCTTCGAATGTGTTTAGAATATTAAGGTATTTGTAGCTGAAACATTTAGATAAAAGAGAAAGTTGGCCACCTCTAATTATTAGAGTATTCCCGTAGGTATTTGTTGGCTGGTACAGTGGAAGAATCGCTGAAGAAGTTGACTGACGAAATAGAAAAAACCAGAAATTCTCTAACACTCACCGCTGTTATCGACCTCAAAAGGCAAGTCCCCGTGTTCTTACCGTCGAGGCTGGAGTGTCCTGATTCTGAGCCAGGTGATGCCTACGTTTATTCCTTAAATCATTTTTGTTTGGAAATTATCTGCTTTGTATATGTCTTATGATGTCAAACTCTTTTGAAAACGTGAATAGTTGGAATTGAGAAGCAGGTAGAAGATGTGAAAAAGATGTTAGACATGGAAGGCAGTGAGGCAGCAGTAGCGGTTATTGTGTGTGGGTTTGGGGGTGTTGGCAAGTCTACATTGGCTTCGCAGTGATCTATGAGCTGAACTTGCTTTTAACAGCCTTCAAATATTGTAAAGTGACCATCAATGAGATGCAAGAAAGGACATCTCACATAATAGATCTCCAAAAACAAATCATTCATGACCTTGGAGATAAAAGCTTCTCTTTACGAGATTCAGCAGAAGGTAGAAAAAAAATCGAGGAGCTACTAGGAAAAAAATACTGCTTCCTATATATTGACAATAGGGTCGAAGGCGACTATATTGAAGACCTTTTAACACGAGATATAGACTATGAAAATGTGCGTTCCCAGAAGCTGAGGATACTTATAACATCCAGGACAGGTAACTTGCAAGCACGGCTTAGAATAAAAAAGTATGAGGAGTACCGTTTAAATGAACTCTCTGATGAAGCAGCCAATGTAATCCTCCAACAATTCATTCTAAAAGGCGGAAATGAAGTGGTAGCCTCCAAGGACTTTGATGAAGAGGGTTTGATGAATGATGTGGCAGTGGCATGTAAGGGTATCCCCCTACTCCTGTCCGTTTAAGGAAATCATTTAAGATTTAATAGAGAGAAGCACAAGTACGAGGAAGCTCGTGACGCCCTTAGGAAAGGGGACCTCAATAGTCCTGTAGAGGAGCAGCTCGAACAACAGCTTTTGCATGTTTATCATAAACTGAAAGATTTTAATGAAGAAGCACAGGAGGCGTTCCTTGATATTTGCTCTTATTTTCCTGATTCGGTCTGGGGAGCTGTGAGTGATATTGTGGGTCAAAAAGAACTTGAGACTCTACATAATAGAATGTTAGTTACAAAAGGCGATTCAGGTTTACTAATTGTTCATGATATTCTTCTCTTGATGGGAAGGAAAGAGGCCAAGCACACAAGGTTCTTAAATTCTAAGGATTCCTTCAAAGCCTTGAAAGATCCATCGAATCTCCAAAATGTAAAAGGCATTTCCCTGGCTGACAACGCATCTTTAATGAGACTTACATCCAGTGAGTTAAATGCCGTCAACAGTTCCTTGAGGGTTCTACTGATAGGGAATTGGATAAATTTTGATGGCCCACCTTGCGACAGAGAGTTTGGAAATCTCAGATATCTCAAGGTGGGAGATATAAATGCCTTCCCATTTGAAAATGCTAGAACTAATCTGAAAAATCTCAGAAGTTTCAGTGGTGGGTTAAAATCAGGAATCACCAAGTCAGCCATGTAAGTGAGCCATTTCTTAAGGCCCTGTTTGTTTGCTGGAAATTGGGCGGAATTGGCGGCAGGACTTCCGCTTTTCCAGCAAATCCGTCATTTGGAACTTCAATATGCAATTCGGGTTATGTCATTGAAAACCTGGTTTAGGCCCTAAAACGGGCGGCACTATCTTCCCACCCAAGAGGTGGAATTTGATTTCATCTTCCGGTTTTGGAAATTTCTTAATCAAATTTAATTATTCCATCGGGTCCGTCATCTTCAGGCTTTCATTTTGGGGTTTTATTTGGCCGTCGGATCCGTGTCTGTATTCATTTTCACAAACTCATTCGAGGGTTTCACGCACCTCTCTGTTCTCATGCCTCTCCATTCTCACAGTAGGGTTTAGAATCAGGTAAGTTTTCCACACACTTGTGATAATGAATACTTTGTGCTGTACAGAGCTTTGCCTTATGATTCAAATCAGATCTGTATTCGATATTTATTTTCAATAGATATCTTATGTCTCAATTTCTTTTCTATTCAGAGTCCTTATTCTCTGTATTTTCCTCTTGATCATTCCATTCCTTGATGCCCACTTCAAGAGAGGTTTTCCCCACACCCCCATTTCCATGAATGGCGACTGTGAGGACATTCTCATCAGAATCTGTATTGAGCATTTTTATAACTTTACTCATGTGTTCTTCCATACCCATTAAGATTGTCTTTGAAATTCTGAGTGGTTCGTTTCTGATCTCCTGGAGTATTGTATCTGAGGGATCTTCATCTAAGGGTTGGGGAAGAGCTTCCTCCAGCAGGGTCGCATTTTGATCTAATATCTTGAATACATCCTGGACTATAAGCTTGACGAGTTCTGTTGCAAACCTGAAAGACAAATGAGTTTGTAAAATAAGATATTGCCTGGTTTTTGTCTTAAAATTATTAATGTGTTTTCTGTAAAAGGTAAAAGCTCTCTTAGACAGTTTCTAATTAGTTAAATTCTGTTTAAAATGAGAACTTTTAGAATTTGTGATGTTCAAAATCAAATAAGCGACTCCATAAAATAAATTCTTACACATAAATAACACTTATATTACTAAGGTAAGAGTATTTGGGCACAGGTGCAACTGGGTAAGATAACGCACTTTCTAGGTATATAGAGGGCAAAACATTTGGGATTTTATGGTTCACAAAGTTGAATGATTTATTCTTCCTCTTATACCCTCCAATATGAGGGAGATGACATGCCTCTTCAACATCTCTACCCCTTTGAAAGAGTCACAACTCATCCTCTTAATCACTGGCTTGAAACTTAATTATATCTTATTCTATGATTGCTGCCTTTTGAGATTCAACATAATCATTGCCCTTGCTATCTTTTAATAATGAAAAATGGGATTCACAAACTTAATCTTCTGCTTCCTTAATCTTAATTGCTACCCTCTATATGTTAATTACATCACTTCTCTCTATGAATCACTATTAATTAGTAATCATTTCTCCTCGATGTATGTTAACTTGGGTGATATAGATGTGCAACTGAATATTCCCATAATCAGTCTAGCTCACTAGCTAGATAGTATTTACACTTATCACTCATGTATAAATATAATTTCAATGGTCAGCAATGAGTGATTCCATCTAGGAGTTTAGTTTTGCAAATCAACCTTATATACTCATACTTGAGTGCTCATAGGATATGGAAACATCATTGATTAACAACATGTTATTCAAAATCGAACATCATGCGACTAGCAAGCAACTAGATGCAAGGACAATATAGAAGTAGGTTATTTAACCTCAAAGAACCATCCTCACAAATCAGTGCTTACTAATATTATGATATTTCATGAATTTTATGAGGTAAATCATAAGGGCATCAAGCTTCAAATTAATCAATAATTCATATTGAGTTAAATTTATCACAAGATTTCCAAAATTCCTACACCTACAAGTTACCCTATCGACTCCTTTACTTGTATGATTGATGCTTGAATTGATGTGCTGATTTGATGGATTGATGACTTCCTTCCTTCTCAAGGATCTGATTACCCTTTATATCCATTTCTTGAAGTAGTCATAATAATTCACATTTTATGCTTTACTTGTGTCTCTAAGTCATTTATTATGATTATGTATCACCACTTGTTAAGAAAATCATGTGAATAGTTTAATGTTGCAGACAACTGATCTCGGTTAATTATTATTTGTGTTTGATCTCGAGCTTGGGATACAATTGTGTTTATAATTTTCATGGAATATTTAAAAAAATCATGGAATGATGTAACCCCTCACTTGAGCTTGCATTACAACACTGACAAATGCACAATCATTGTCTTAAAAACTATTGTTGTCTTAAAAATGGAACGAAAAGGAACTCTAGTTGGGGAATCAACTGATCTATAAACTAGGGTAACCCCTCACTTGAGCTTGCATTACATCACTGACAAATGCACAATCATCTAGAAAATGCATCAAGCAATCAGTTCAGTTCAATAAAAAAGGACAGAGTAGTGATACATAATCAGGTGTCTGCAACATTAAACTATTCACATAATTTTCTTGACAAGTGGTGATACATAATCATATTAAATGACTCAGAGACACAAGTAAAACATTTTATGTTTTACATGTGTCTTTGAGTCATTTAATTGTGTCTATGAGTCATTTAATATGATTATGTATCACCACTTGTTAAGAAAATCACGTGAATAGTTTAATGTTGTAGACACTTGATCTCAATTTATTGTTATTTGTGTTTGATCTCAAGCTTGGGATGCAATTGTGTTTAGAATTTTCATGGAATGATATAACCCCTCACCTGATCTTGCATTACAGCATTGACAAATGCACAACCATTATCTTAAAAACTACTGTTGTCTTAAAAATGGACCTTACAACAATAGGTTTCTGAGATAATGAAATGTTTTTGTTTTACAAATTCATGGGTGTTTTTGAATTATTGGGTTTTGTTCAATTTTCTTAAGTTTGGTTTTTAAAATTTTATTACTGTTTGATGTTCTAATTTTGCTCGTTAGGTTTATCAAATGATAGTAGACTCTTGTGATTGTTCAGGAATTAATTGGGTTTGTTTATTTTTCTCACGACTGGTTTGTAGGCTCCTATCGAATTTGGGAAAATATCTGAAGCAATTTAGAAGTAATGAGTATATGATATAGAACAACACTTGGGTAGACATGGCTAATTTTATTTAAATGAAATTAGGTCACATGCTAACAATTGGATTTACTTTGTATCTCATTGGAATTGAGGTGAGGTGCTAACAATGTGATTTACTT
Source organism: Chamaecyparis obtusa (assembly GCA_027943335.1). Classification (NCBI taxonomy): domain Eukaryota; kingdom Viridiplantae; phylum Streptophyta; class Pinopsida; order Cupressales; family Cupressaceae; genus Chamaecyparis; species Chamaecyparis obtusa. Next base: position 1,049,347 of record BSBK01003582.1, read on the forward strand.
CACCTCTTACTCATTAGATCTCAAATTAGATTTGAGTGTTCAGAAAGTAACATGCAAGTTTGGCTTTATGATTCTTTCAAATTGGGATCAGATCCCAAAACTGCTAACTGGCTTAATCATATTTCAGGCATCTTAATCAAATCAGGATTTGGCTTGTCAATTCCACAATTTGAAGATGCTTATTTGAGTCCAAGTACAAACATTAAAATTTGATTGCTGGTGTCTTCTATTGTTACTACTGTCTACCATGCATCACCAGTCTTATGACACTTATAAGAAAGTATTCTAACTATTCTGAATTTGGGGATATGACAACTTAATTTTGTACTTTTCCCTTCAAGTGCATTCTTTTGAACAGTTGACATACTATTGTGTGATTTTAAATGTCTGTATGCACTATAGTGTTAGACATTAAGTCGTACACTTTGTGTGCAAGTGCTGACTATGTTGTATGGAAAATGTATTTGAACTTATTCATGGAAAGATAGGATGCAACGACAGATCATTAGACCACCTACTAAACAATATAATTTTGAGAACACTATGAAACCCTTACGAATTACATTGTTTTGCTAAGTTTCTCATTTATACATTTTGGTAAACGATTATGACTTTGCAAGGACCTTTCAGTTCTCAATCCTTTATTTGCAACAAGCTGATAAAGCTTACAAAGCAAGATATATAATTCTGACCTGTTTACTACAAAACCAATCTTGTGATGAACAACAACATCAAATCTGAATCATACAGCAACAAATTGATTCACATTAACTTTGCAATGACTCCACTAAATCAGCCAATGCCTAGGTGTCATGCGTTGATCCTCATAAGAAGAGGGTTTATTTAGTGGACTAAGACTAGCTACTTATAATGTGTATAGTGTAAATGGTAACAACTACTATATGGAAATCTATTGAAAAGAGAAATGCTTATGTAAGCTAGAATACTATTGAAATTTAATTAGATCAGCATAAGAGTTTGCCAAGTTCTTCTTGAAATAATTGCTCTTTTTTCTGGTGAGGCTTGTTTTGAGATAAGATCAAAAGCATCCACAGTTTGGTTGCAATTATCAGAAGCAGCATGGGGAATATTTGTGGAATTTGAGAATGCTATCCAATGAGATTCTACAAAAATTCCTATATGTGGAGGTGCCTTGAATCCTCTTACACGTTATGTAATGAATTACATGAGTTTTACATGTGATTATAAAGATACTCTTGAGTAGATTCTAGGAGATGGCAAGGTTGAAGATCCTAGAATGCCTGATCATTCTACCAGATTTTGGACCATTCAAAATGTTTGTGATAGTTCTCTATTTCTACTAAGATGGTTGGATACATGACACACCTTTAAGATTATACATTGCTGTCCATATGCAAATCTTTGCTATCAAAACTAACAAAGAGTTCTATGCTTCATTGAATCTTCATCACCCTTCTTTTGCAATGATGAGTGTACTAAGTAATTAAGCATAGATGCTTCTCTCTCTAAATATCTCCACTGTTGAATCATATAGTACTTCAGGTTCCATTGTCAAGCTATTAAATTTAGGAGACAGATAAAATAATTATTCTTCCTTCAAGACTGATATCATCTTCCTTTTATTTGATGACTTGATTCCCAAACATATGAAACTATAAAGGGGTCTATGGGTAAAAGTTTAGAAAGATGAGCTATTTTCTCTTATTAGACTAGGTAACATGACTGTATACCTAACCTCTGAGATGGGAAATATCATAGACCATGATGATGAATATGATTCTAGAAGTGTTCTTTAGAGCTGGATGGTATACATCTTGGTTCAAACCTTGCATGATTTTCTTGTCATGTTTGTTGTCTCTTTGAGCCATCGGTACAAATCTTGGTAGAAGTGTTGTATCAAACTCTGAAGTTGCATGGACATACCTAATGTCTTCGATCCAATTATGAACTCTTGCATTGATTTTTTTTGCAATAACTATTCACTCCTCTTATTACAATAGAAATTGCACTTACAGTCAATTTAGTTTAATAGTCTTTTGGGAACAACATCATCAATATCATTACCAGAAAACATGATGAATCTATAGCCAATGGTGCTATAGGAGCCACCTTAGAATCACAAACCAGTGAGGAATTGCCTGATTGGTTCAGGGTTTTTTTGTCAACTAGCCAGTTGTGGAAATTAGGGGGTTTCCATCCTTTGATCTCCAATGATATACATGTAGGGTGTCCAATCCATTTGAATTGAATTAATGGACAAACAAGCATGCCTGCCCTTGACCACTATTTTCATTAAATGTGATTTTATAGACATATTGTTGCATTTTTTAGTCTTGTTTCTTTTAACATATTTAAGTGGAATACACGAAGGAGTACCACATGATGAATGCTTAATTTAATGCATTGTTAAGGTGTAATCTCAAAACTATCCATTTCTAGTTCTTTAGACATGTTTTTATAAATGTGTTATGTAGGAGAATGTATTGTTCATGATTCTATATGTATATACCCTAACCATCTTGTTATTACTGTTGCATTACGAAATTAAGTGGAATAATTCTACTTTGTTCAATGCTCTATTTCATCTTGAATTTCTTTTCATTTTTCATTCATTTTTAAAAACCACATGATAGGTACAGAAACATAAATGGATAGTTTTGAGACTGCACATATGATGATAAAGTGAGACTACACATATGCTGACATTAAAAATGTTTGAAATAGCTTCTGGATTCGATTTTGTAGATATTTTTGGCATCAACGTTTCTGATCACACTCTATGATCCTTCATTAGGATGGAAGAGAGAAAAATGATTGAAAGAAAGTCCATCATTTTGGTCTATTGCAATCATTTTGATCTCTTTCATCCTAATGATGGATCATAGCGTGTGATCCAAAAGTATCTACACAATCGAATGCAAAAGCTATTTCAAATATTGATGCCAAAAATATCCACATATGTTGATAAAAAAATGAGCTATCTGATGATTGTTTACTGTTCATGTTTGTAAATGGTCAATATTTTTGATGGTACTCCTTGGTGTATTCCATTTAAAAATAAACAAGTTTTAGTTTTTCTATCATGTTTACTTTGTAGATGCGGGATTGACCATCTAACAATACGGAAAGTAATGGGAAGAATGAGTGGGATATGACATGGTTTCTCATCAAATATGGGGCATAAGGGTGTAGAGAGTGGATTTACTTCCATTTTCTTATTTAATGGTGTGTTTTCACAGCACCATTTAGTTCATGGATATTGTTCTTCCCCATCTTCTATCTGATGCTATAGTTGTGTCATTGTATTTCTTGTATAAATTCGTAATATCAACATAAATGAAACTTTTTCAATTTGTACTGATAGAATATAGTCATGTTGTTATATGAATGAACAAAAATAGTATGAATGAACAAAAAAATGTTTGATACAGTGGTGATGGCTATGATAAATGTCCCTATGTGTGATTGTGGTGATGGAGCATGCTACATGTTGAGGACGTCACACATAGACACTAATCTAGAGCACAAATTTTGGACTTGCATAAATAAGAAAAAGGTTGTTAATTGCACAATATTGAAATGTTTACAAAGAATACATATTAGTCATTATAGCGAGACTAACTTAGATTTATATTGTAGGATGGTGGTGGATGTGACTACTTTTGGTGGGCTGATGACACCCCATCGCTGTCTACATCATCTGCACCTTCTACACATATACCTATTGTGGATGATGAGTTCAAGTCTTGGAAAGCGCTCGAGAAAGCTATTGCAAAAGTGGAGGCTACCTATAAAGCCGAAGTCATATTTTTATGATGTTTACTTTGTGTAACAATCAAACTATTTTGTTGGGTCATTATGCAGAAATAGATATATATGTGGACTATATGACTTATTTATATTTTGATGTGATATCGAGCAATGGTATAATTATTTTCTTGTTATAATATTGTTTTTGATTAAGTAAAATAGGTTTTACAGGGTGCCTAAAATCCACAAGTATAGAGAAATAAAAAGAGAACCAAACAGAAAAAACAAGAGGCCGGCCACATAAAGGCTAGGGCAGGAAAACCATAATAGAGTAGGGCAGGCAAGGTTAGAGATAGCTAGGGTGCCACCTAGAAATCGAATAGAAGGAAAGGCCAGGCCAAGAGAGATAGAAGAGAAGTGACCACCACCAACCACTGAGCGAGGGGCTAAGGTTGTGGAATTGCTCCTTCTATGCACTGGATTCTATCCTTGTCCAGGATGTTCTTCAAGTCTATGGGAAAGTCATCTCCATTGTTCCATATCTGCTTGGCATCCTTAGTGACTGCCAAGTTGGCAAACTAGTTCACCACACCATTGGCTTCCCTGTATACGTGGGAGATGAACACCTTGTCAAAGCTCATGAGAATGTCCCAGGTTTTAGCTATGATGTTGGCTATTGACCAAGAGGGAGGGTGAGTCAGGTTGAGGTAATTGATGATGTTCATCGAGTCCCCTTCCAATAGAGCCACTTAACTCCTTGATCTTTTGCAAGTTTGGTGATTTGAAGAGCCGCACTGGCTTCAACATAGTGATTCGTCTGGGCTCCCAAGGGGAAGCAAACAGCCACAGTATTGATTCCAAAGTTGTTCCTGATAATTCCTCCACTGCCAGCCTGACTAGGGTTCCCTTTTGCTGTGCCATCAAAGTTGGCTTTGGTCCATCTAGTCAGAGGACAAGTCCACACATAGTTCCTTCTCTTGTCCTGTGTAGTAGCTCGGGCAATTCCTACAAAAGGGTTAGGTTTACCACAGTAGAAGAAGTTTTCCTTAACTGCATGAGTAATTTTTTCAAAGACAATTTTAGGAGTGGAACAGTCACAAAAGATACAATTGTTACGCTCCTTCCAGATCCCCCAACAAAAATGAGGAAGAATCCAGGTACAGAGGGACCTGAACTCTTGATCAAACCTTTTGAAAGCCCATTGGGAGATGAAATCGTTGAAAGATTGGGGAAAGCACCATGAGAGCCCATTGTTATAATATTGTTAAAGATAATGTATAAAATTATTAAAAAAGTTAACTTTACTATTCACAATATTGAAAAAATAAATAAATTTAGTTTATGATTTACTATATAAAAATATAGATTAATAAAAAAAATATAAATAAAAAAATGGACAAAATAAATAAAATATTAAATTAAAACATTATATAATAATTAAAAAAACTTAAATTTTTTCTTCTCAAATTCTAATTCCAATTCAAAATGTAGAACCAAACATAGAAAATGGATAATGTAATTCCAATTCCAATTTGAAATTGCAAACCAAACACAGAAGTAGGAATTTCTCAATTCTAATTCCAATTTTGAAAATGGCAACCAAACATAGAAGATGGATTGTCTCAGTCATCTTTCAGGTCAACCAAACGGTCCAAACTATCTTCCGAATACACAAAACCAGAATTTCAAAACTTGATTTTGAGATAATAAGGTTTTGACTCAAATTCCAATTCTGCAAACAAATGGCGCCTTAAATGGGGTTTACAAAAACCCAAAACCAAAATTTGATTTCGAATTCCACCTATTGGCTGGGAAGATGGTGCCGCCCATTTTAGGGCCTAAACTCAATTTTGAAGCCCAAACCTTGAATTACAATATAGAGTCCCAAACGATAGATTTGGCCTAAAAGCGGAAGTCTCACACCCAATTCTAGTCTAATTCTGCTAAACAAATGGGGCTTTAGATTGTGTAACTTCAAACTAACAAGAAAAACATTGAGCCACTTAGAATCTACCAATCTGGAGAGCCTAGCCTTGGGGAGATGCAAAAATCTGATCTCCCTTCCTTCAGGAATTGTTCCATCTCTTCACTTGTGTTTGTGGATCTAAGTAGATGCACGCATCTGCGAGCGTTGCTTGCTGACTTTGCAAGATTAAGTGCACTGACTTCTCTGCAGTTGGAAAGATGTGAGAATTTAATAGTAGTACCTAAAAATGTGGAGGGCTTATCTTCTCTTCAATGGCTAAATCTTGACATGTGCATCAACTTGCAATGATTGCCAGAAAGCTATGGAAGGTTGGGCATACCGTGTTCTCTTTCGATGAAAGGATGGGAGAATTTAACAACACTACCAGAGAATGTGGATGGTTTATCTTCCCTGGAAGAGTTATATTTAGACAATTGCATCAAGCTACAATGATTTCCAAAAAGCTATGGAAGGTTAAGAGCACTGGATTCTATGTCAATGGAAGGATGTGAGAATTTAACAGCACTACCCGAGAATGTGGAGGGCTTATCTTCTCTTCAAGAGTTATATTTAACCAAATGCGTCAAGATGCAATGATTGCCAAAAAGCTTTGGAAGGTTGAGTGCATTTAATTTTATGTGCTTGGAAGGATGTGTGAATTTAAGAACACTACTTGAGAATGTGGATGGCTTATCTTCTCTACAAAACTTAGATTTAACCAAATGCATCAAGCTGCAGTGATTGCCAGAAAGCCTTGGAAGGTTGTGTTGGGATAAGGTGACTCAGTCTTATCACGATTTATTGTTTTATTTATTCTTTTTGGAAAGATGCTAAATGAAGACGAAATCTTCCACAAGGATGGACTTGGAGAAGAAAACATAATGTTTCCTATTTTTCTCTGATTTATTCTCTTTTCTTTGTTTTTAAGGCAAGAGTTGTGCATAAAGGAAGTTTCTAAAATAGTTTGTAGATGCATTGAATGTAGACACTTTAGAAACTGTTTCCTCTTGTATGAAAAATCTATAAGTACAAGGCATTGTTGTAGAGAATTGAGAGAGAGAGAGAGAGAATTGTTCGAAGACCATTGTTATGTTGTCAAAATTATTCTAGATTTAGATATCACGGCTGATTACTCTTGTATAGGTGTGGCTCTGGAGATTGTATTGTAACTTTGTTGCTGATAATACAATTGAGTTTGGCTTTGGAGTGGTGGGTTTTTTCCCGTAAGGGTTTCCCATGTATATCTGGTGTTGTGTTTATGTGTTGAATCCATTTTTCTGTATGTGTTTATTTAGCTTGCAATAGTCTAAGGTTTTGTGAGATAAATTTCAGCATCATCTCTCCTGTTAGAATTAGCATTTGGAAGCATTTTTGCACTTTGGCTTCCTTTCAATTGGTATCAGAGCTTGGCCAACTTTGTTATTGTTGTTGGGTAGATGGGTTTTTTGTGCTGATCTAGTTTCAGTGGGAGTTTTGTAGAGGAGTTGTTTTCATAATCTTATTGCAGGTTAGATATGTCAAGCACATCCAGCAGAGTAGAGATGGATAAGTTTAGTGGCAACAATTTTGAGCTATGGAAACTTAAAATGGAGGACATGCTTGTAGATAGAGATCTATGGGCTGCAATTTCTTCAACGAAACCTCAAACTACATCGCAGGAAGATTGGAATAAGATGGATCGAAAAGCCAAGGGTTTGATAAGACTCTATTTGGCTGATTCTGTACTCCTAAATGTTCATGAAGAGAAGACTGCAACTATTCTTTGGAAGAAGCTTGGTGATATTTATCAAGGGAAATCCTTGGTAAATAAGTTATTTCTAAGAAAGAAGTTGTATTATTTGAGAATGGAGGAAGGAGGTTCTGTTGCTGATCACTTGAATGCATATAATATGCTAATTGCTCAGCTGAATTCTGTTGGTGATAAGATTGATGATCAAGATAAATGCATGCTCCTGTTATGTTCTTTGCTAGACTCTTGGGATCACCTTGTTATGGCTATTGGAAGCACAAAAACCACTTTCAAATTGGAGGATGTGGTTGGTTCGTAGTTATTTGAAGAGATGCGAAGAAAATCTTCTAAAATGGCTAAGGAGGCCCTAGTTGCTTGTGGTAGAACAATGGAGAAAAGAAAGAAAAAGAACAAGAAGGGAAAATCCAAGTGTCCTGGTAAAATGTCCAAGGCAAAATGTTGGAATTGTGGCAAACCTGGTCATCTTCAAAAAGATTGCAAAGAGGAGAAGAAAAAGAAAGGTAAAAAGGATTACTCTGATTCTGACACTGATAAATATTCTCAAGATGATGTAGATGCTTTTGTTGTAGCCTTGGCAACACATGCATCAGAAGATGTGTGGTTGATAGATTGAGGTGCTTCTTTCCACATGACATCTCATAGAGATTGGTTTTCAAAGTATGAAGAGTTTGCTGGTGGAAAGGTGTATTTCGGTGATAACTCTTACCTGGATATTGTTGGATGTGGTAGAGTCAATATTAGATTCTCTGATGGTAGAGTGAAGGGGATTTATGGTGTATTGCATATCCCTGGTTTGGCAAGAAACCTATTTTCAATCAGCAAGCTTGGTGATGTGGGTGTGCAGGTTGTTTTCTCAAGTGTTGGATGCAAGATGACAAGAGGCTCTATGGTGCTTGCTAAGGGTGTTATGATGGGCACCTTGTATAGGCTAGATGCATGCACGATTCAGTGCAATAGAGCTTCTATGAAGTCCAAGAAAAGGGCTTTAGATTCTTCATCCTCACCAGCAAATCAAGAAAAGAAGAAGACTATTGTTTCTACATTTGATGGTCGTGCTTTCTAGGTACCTAAGGGTGCTAATACTTTTGAGATGAAGCTTCTTGTTGAGAAGACAATGTTATGGAACCAAAGACTTGGTCACATTGGTGAGAAGGGCCTTAGAGCTTTGAAAAATAAAAGCCTTGTTGAAGGCCTTGATGATTGTACTATGGAGTTTGACTTCTGTGAACATTGTATTTATGGTAAACATCACTGTGTTTCCTTTTATTCCTGTTCTCATTAGTCTTCTAGGGTTTTGGATTATATTCATTCAGATGTGTTTGGTCTAGTTAATGTTCCTTCGATATCTAGATCTGTGTATTTTATGTCATTCATAGATGATTATAGTAGAAGGACATTTGTGTATTTCCTCAGAAGTAAATTTGAAGTTTTTAGTTGGTTTAAGGAATTTAAATCATTGGTTGAAAATCAGACCAGTAGAAAAATTAAGTGTTTGAGGACTGATAATGGTGGTGAGTTTTGTTCAGCAAAATTTGACAGGTTCTATAAGGATCATGGAATTGAGAGACATAAAACAACTCCATACAGTCCACAACAAAATGGAGTTGCAGAGAGGATGAATAGAACATTGATGGAGAGGGCTAAGAGTATACTAAGTGGTGTTGGCCTTGAACAAAAGTTTTGGGCTGAAGTTGTAGCCACTGTATGTTATTTAATTAACAGGTCTCCTACTTCATCACTTGTTGAGAAGATGTCCATGGAGGCATGGTCTAGCAAGAAGCCCTCTTTGAGACATATCAGAGTCTTTGGTTGTGAGGCATATGCTGATGTGCCAAGTGAGAAAAGATCAAAGTTGGAGAACAAGGCAGTTAAGTGTATCTTCATTGGCTATGGTGTCGGTGTGAAAGGTTACAAGCTTTGGGATCTAGTTGCAGAGGAGGTTCTGTATAGCAGAAGTGTTATATTTCATGAGCTGAAACCTTCCACAGTTGATTTGCAGCCAGGGAAGGAAGAGAAGTAGAAAAAGGAAGTAGTTCATATTCCTACTACCTCTAAGGAAGAAGAACTACAAGCTCCTAATGGACTTGATAATGAGGAGATCCTAAGCAGCTTTGAAAGTTTTGAAGAAGAGCAAGAACCTGAACCTCAAACTTTGAGGAGGTCTACTCGTGATAGACAACGACCTGATAAATTTGGTTATTCACCTAAGAGGTTTGGATATTCTTTGTTGGATTCCAGTTGTATATTTTCTTTGATTTCTAACACTAATGAGCCTAGGACAGTTAGAGAGGCTATGGGTATGCATGATGCAGATTCCTGGATGGAAGCCATGAATGAAGAGATGGGAGCATTGAAGAAGAATGCTACATGGCATTTGGTACCTTTGCCTCAAGGATAGAAACCCGTTGGATGTAAATGGGTGTTCAAAAAGAAATTGGGTCTAGATGGTAGTGTTGAGAAGTATAAGGCACGGTTGGTCGCGAAAGGGTATTCACAGGTGGAGGGAATTGATTATGGTGAAATATTCTCTCTTGTAGCTAAGCTGACATCCATTCGATTCTTGTTATCACTTGCAGTAGCTCATGACTTTGAAGTTGACCAAATGGATGTGAAGATAACATCGCTTCATGATGATTTGGAGGAGGAAATCTATATGTCACAGCCAAAGCATTTCATTGAGAAAGGTAAAGAGAACCTTGTTTGTAAGTTGAAGAAATATCTATATGGTTTGAAACAGTCTCCTAGAATGTGGTATCAAAAGTTTGACACCTATGTGTTGTCTTTGGGATTTCTGAGATCTAAATCTGACCATTGTGTATATTATAAATCTGAAAATGGTCACATTCTTATCATAGTCTTGTATGTAGATGATATGTTGTTTGTTGGGAATGGTAAAAAAATGATTTCAGATTTGAAGTCTCAGTTAGCAGCACTGTTTGAAATGAAAGATCTAGGTGTAGCTAGATATATTCTTGGGATTGAGATCATTAGAGATAGAGCTAGTAGACAGCTTTGGATGAGCTAGAGGAAGTATGTTAACTCTGTGTTGGAGAAATTCAAAATGACAACTTGCAGGCAGATAGTTGTTCCAATGTTACTGTTATACACTGAATTTGCACCCTTAGTTCAAGCTCTTGTAGTCTTGATAACTCAGTATAACAAGGGAATCATCTCAAGGTTGTGGGACCTTTCGCTAACTGAGATGAGACCTCCAGGTTCTAGGCTGGTTCCTCTTGGATAGTCACCCAAATTTACTCTTAATAGGAAAGTACACTTTGAGGGGAAAGGGTTAGAAGGAGTGCATGAAAGGAAAATGACAGGAAAGAAAATCTACCTACTAGGTGATGCACTGAACTTGGGTTTGGATCTCAGTATAGAGGGATGAAATCAATGAAGGAATCAAATCTAATAAGTCACAACTCACTAGATAGGTTTGCATAAGTATTTCATAGGAAGGCTTGAACAGAAAACTCAACCTATGACCTGTAAACAAACATCCTCCTCTGCAACTAGGTGTAGGAATGAGACAAGACTGCTAGGGGCTGTAATATACCCACAAAACATCTAAATCAGATCAGACACAGTAACACACAAAATTACAGAAAATGAGAGGGACTAGGAACCCCAATTTCCATTGAAAACATGCATAAACTCCAATCCAATAAGAGACAAGCCAAACAAGGAAGGCATGAGGACAAGAAAAATGTCACAGAATGCTTTGCAATATTTGAATTATCAATGAGAACTTACAAGATGTGAAAAACCAGAGAGCAGGAAAAATGCTACAGATAGTTTTCCAAGAAAAGGGACTTTCTTTTTACAAAATGTGAATTCTGAGCACTACAGGCTCCAAAAAATAATATATACAAACTCAACTGCATGCAGGCAGGAGTCTCAAAAACTAACCAGGGTTACCAGATTTACAATTTAATAATCAACCCTAAAACAGGTCACTTCTGATCATAAATGAACCTTGCAAATATCTCAACAGATCAGACCTATCTTCTTTGCGTGCCCATGCTTATACTGATCATGCCTACCGACAAAAGACCTCAATCCATCTACTTCTCTGCAAGCCCACACTAGCATGAATGCTCAAATCTGATCAGATACTGGAAAGGACTCAAAACAACGCCCAAAAGATCTACAAAATATTAACTGCGACCACCTCTAGAAAACATCAATTTTTTACCTGCCTACACTTGCAAGAATTCTCCTCAAAGAAAAGCCCATAAAAAACAAGCCGCTCTGCTTTGAAATGAGCCTGGTCACATGATTGCATGAATGGAAAGGCCTTCATGCGATCATGTGACAACTTTGAAAACTGTCACTCCTTGCCAAAGCAATGGTCGCATGATCGCATGAGGCTGAAAGGCTTCATGCGAACATGCGACAGCCTCTTTTTGAAAACCTACCTTCGCCCGCGCAAGACACATGGGACCCGCAAAATCTACCACCTACTAAGCCTAACCCTGGTTTACCTTGGGTTTCAATCTCCCCTTGTCGCCAAGTCGTGTGAACCTTCTTAACCTTGGGCACCTATTCAGTGACTATGCGAAATCCGTTGATCTCTGCTTCATCTGACGGCAGTCACTGAGTCTCAAAAAACCTTTGGCATATTCCCTTCCGTCAGGAGATTACCCGACTAAGGGAAGTCACTGAATCGCTAGATAGGAAGAATATTCTTTCTTTTCAATGCGAGATTACCTGACTGAACATAGAACCGGGCCCACCTCCAACTGTGCAACTGCGCAAAGCTTGCCAAACCCAGAGCCCGGTACCACCACATGTCACTCCCTTACTCGTCCCAGCTGCTACCTCAGCAAACACCTCAGCACCCTGGCACAGGACCCATCGCAAATGCCTCGGCACCCCAAGCACAGGACCCACCGCAAATACCAGATTCCCATCTAACGGTTGTCGCATGATCGCATGGGATCGAAAGATCCCATGAGATCATATGACCACCGTCGGATCTCCTCGCACTTGCGCCAGTGTAGAAACCTCGGGCCCCACTAACTGTCTGTCGTAGTTGACGATTTGTCGCATGATCTCATGTGGTCATGAGACCGCATGCGATCATGCGACCAATTGTTTGACGTTAACTGCCGAACTGTGAATCACCGCCACCAAAAACCACTGACGATTTTTCGCATGGTCACATGGGCTTGGAAGAGCCCATGTGATCATGCAACAAACTACGTGATGCCACCTCGATAATCGCTGGTTGACCGCCGATTGGAGATATCGCATCAACAGTTGTCGCGTGATCTCATGGGATCGGGAGATCCCATGCGATCATGCGAAAGCCGTCAGATCTTGACTACAGCGGAAAGGCCTTAAGCACCAGGACCTGCCTGATCAGAGTTGCGTGCTTAGTGCCAAAAACATAGTAGGGGTGTCGAAAACACAGAGGGTTTTCGAACGAAGGTCGAAAACACACTAAACTTTCAGAGTGGATAGGCAGAAACAACTCAAGCCTGCAGAGAGGAGGTCGAAAACACACTAGGTTTTTGACACTTGAGCAGAAAACACACTGGACTCTCGACATTAAAAGGCAAAAAACATAGAGAGTTTTTGACATTTGAGTATTTCACTTGGAAAACAGGACTATGGCCGAAAATGAATGACAGGGAAATTTTGGGCAACAGTTACATGGGACAAAGCTTTCTATGGAGGATTGTCCAAAATCTCCTACTGAGATGGAGGACATGTCTAGAGTACCTTATGCGAGTGCTATTGGTAGCTTGATGTATGCTATGGTTTGTATGAGGCCAGATATTGCCCAAGCAGTGGGAGTCCTTAGTTGGTATATGGCTAATCCTAGAAGGGTGCATTGGGATGCAGTTAAGAGAGTGTTCAGATATTTGAGGGCACATCTGAGTATTGCTTATGTTTTCATGGTAATCCTGTTGTATCTCAACATTCTATTTGCATTCATGGATATGTGGATTCAGATTGGGCAGGTGATATTGACACTAGAAGATCCACTAGTGGATATGTTTTCATGATGTTTGGTGGTGCAATTAGTTGGATGAGCAAGCGGTAGGCTGTAGCTTCTTTGTCCACTATAGAAGCAGAGTACATGGCAGCTACTCATGCTTTGAAAGAGGTCATTTGGCTTAAGAGATTGTGTTATGATATTGGTTTTGATGCAGGACAAATTACTATCTATTGTGCAGCCAGAGTGCTATTTGTTTAGCAAAGAATGCTACTTTCCATGCCAGAACAAAGCACATTGATGTACAATATCATTTTGTTCGTGATATGGTGGAAGATGGAAAGGTGAAGATGGAAAAGGTTGTTACTTTGGAAAATGTTGCAGATGCATTGACAAAGCCAGTGAGCACTGGAAAGTTCAAATGGTGTGTTGGTTCTATGGGCCTTGAGGCCTATGCTGTGATATAGTAACTCATGTAAGGTCTTCGTCAAGTGGGAGATTGTTGGGATAAGGTGACTCAGCCTTATCATGATTTATTGTTTTATTTATTCTTTTTGGAAAGATGCTAAATGAAGACGAAATCTTCCACAAGGATGGACTTGGAGAAGAAAACAGAATGTTTCCTATTTTTCTTTGATTTATTCTCTTTGCTTTATTTTTAAGGCAAGAGTTGTGCATAAAGGAAGTTTCTAAAATAGTTTGTAGATGCATTGAATGTAGACGCTTTAGAAACTGTTTCCTCTTGTATGAAAAATCTATAAGTACAAGGCATTGTTGTAGAGAATTGAGAGAGAGAGAGAATTGTTTGAAGAGTGATTTTATGCTGCCGAAATTATTCTGGATATAGATATCACAGCTGATTACTCTTGTATAGGTGTGGCTCTGGAGATTTTATTGTAACTTTGTTGCTGATAATACAATTGAGTTTGGCTTTGGAGTGGTGGGTTTTTTCCCGTAAGGGTTTCCCACGTATATCTGGTGTTGTGTTTATGTGTTGAATCCATTTTTCTGTATGTGTTTATTTAGCTTGCGATAGTCCAAGGTTTTGTGAGATAAATTTCAGCATCATCTCTCCTGTTAGAATTAGCATTTGGAAGCGTTTCTGCACTTTGGCTTCCTTTCAGGTTGAGTGCGCTGAATTCTCTGTGGTTGGAAGGATGTCAGAATTTAATAACACTGCCTGAGAATGTGGATGGCTTATCTTCTCTGCAAACGTTAGATTTAGGAAATTGCATCAAGCTGCAGCGATTGCCAGAAAACCTTGGAAGGTTGAGTGTGCTGAATTCTCTGTGGTTGGAAGGATGTGAGAATTTTAAAACACTGCCTGAGAACGTGGATGGCTTATCTTCTCTGCAAAAGTTAGATTTAACCGATTGCATCAAGCTGCAGCGATTGCCAGACAGCCTTGGAAGATTGAGTGCACTGAATTCTCTGTGGTTGGAAGGATGTGAGAATTTAAAAACACTGCCTGAGAACGTGGATGGCTTATCTTCTCTGCAAGTTTTAGATTTAGCCAATTGCATCAGGCTGCAGCAATTGCCAGAAAGCCTTGGAAGGTTGAATGCACTGAATTCTCTGTGGTTGGAAGGATGTGAGAATTTAAAAGCACTGCCTGAGAACGTGAATGGCTTATCTTCTCTGCAAGTGTTAGATTTAACCAATTGCATCAGGCTGCAGCGATTGCCAGAAAGCCTTGGAAGGTTGAATGCACTGAATTCTCTGTGGCTGGAAGGATGTGAGAATTTAAAAGCAGTGCCTGAGAACGTGGATGGCTTATCTTCTCTGCAAGTGTCAGATTTAGACAATTGCACCAGGCTGCAGCAATTGCCAGAAAGCTTTGAAAACCTTAAAATGCTCGAGGAATTAACAATAGACAGATGTCCTAAATTGCAAACATTACCAGACGTCGTAGGAGAAATGGTACCTTTGCAGACGGTAAGTCTGCAATACTGTGAAATGATGGAAGGGGCAGCACTAGAGAGAATAGTGAAATCACAGCAGTGCTATGCGGTTAGCATAAGTGGAAGCTTAAAATTAGTTGAGCGGAGGAAAGAATTGCTGCAGGAAGAAGAGAACTATCCTCTCCTGGTCACTACTTCGACTGAGCTGGTAAGCTTTTTTCAGTCTATCATTTTATAATGTTAGAAAACGTGGTTAGTATTCCATGCTTATCCTATTGGCTTCTCTATTTCTGGACAGGATCTGTATGAGTGGGACAGAGCAGCAGCGGTGGGTTTGTTCCATGGGCGGTGCATACAGCTTGACAGAACTACAGATAAATTGATATATCATCCTTCAATAATTGTTGCCGAAAACACCACTGTTATAGTGATCAATCGCTGTCTAGATTTACAAAGATATGTGGACAAGGGCAGGAAAAGAAGATTCTCCGCTAGTACGGATCATTTAAGAGTTTTTTACTTGAAAAAAGTTGAATTGGATGGCCAAGGGACGACAGATACAGAGGAAGTCGAGAGCACAATGGAGCTTCTCGAGAAGCTGCCAGAAGGATCGTGTGTGATTCCTCCATCTGAAACTAGAAGGCATTTGCTTATTCAACGTGTTTTGTTCGGTGTCTCAGGTAAAGATGCTTGTTTTATTGCAGATGTGAGTTTAGATGATCAAGGCCGTCAAATCTTTATGAACCGTATGTCGTTTAGGGAAAGGGAAAGTTTGGGTGGGAAACCGTCGGCCGCTTGTACTGAAGAAACTGAGAATGTGGATGAGCTAACTAAATATATTTCTTCACCAAGCCAGCCAGACTGGACAAGGCAAAAGTTCTGCAAAGCATTGAAGACATTGAACAAAAGCAATAATTTGGATCATGACTTATACAGCAGAAGCGGCCCGGTATACAATAACTATAAATTGATTTATATGCATTTGCCTCGTCAAAGTGTTGTCCCAAGGTTTTTTAACAATATAGTGCCAAATTTAAATGTATAGCTCCTGATTTTACATTTGCTGTATTTTATTTAACTTTTCTATAAATTGTGTTACAGGTACAAGTGGAACAACTGGATGGGAAAGTAGTTGCTCTCATCATATGCGAGCTCAAGAGCGGTGAATGGATGATTTTACAACAAATATATGAAGATATTCAAGACATGCAGGTTAATTTTGAAGCAGTTTGGATTCCTTAAGTGTTAAAGGATAAAGCTTATGGATATGGCTCTTATATGAAGGTGATTCAACCTATGCCTTGGCTTAGTGTTCCTAAACGTAGATTCCTCAAGGAGAATGAAAACTTCAGAGTTGTTATATTTGACAAAGAAGGAAGAATTCTAAATCAGAATGCATTATCAACAATGATAGCATGGGGCGCAAAGGCCTATCCTTTCACAGGAAATACAATAACTGAAACCATACCCGATATACACACCGAATGTAGCTTGGAATTCGTGTTAGATGGAATGAATTTTGAAGGTCCTGGAAGCATTGAGGTGAGTTTTCCTGAATCTGAAGTGGTTGACGTTTCAATCAAACTCAACATTAGTGTTGATTTTGTGTGTCTTTCCTTTTCATGATTACAGGTGAAAGAGTCAATGAATAACAAAGTTACTTTTATATATGCTGAACCTCCAAGTGAAAAACTTAAGATGAATAGTCAGCTCAAACAATTGATAACACTCTACAGAGAAATTGAAATTTTATATGTTGGAAACTTCTTCAAGATGAAGGAAAAGGATCGAGATGCTGCTATAAAAGAATATAAAAATGCAATACAAGAAATGAATTGGTATGCACTCCCATTTTGGGACATGGTAAAGTTTTGGTATCGTTGCAAGTATTTCTTCGATAATGTGGAGCAACTCAATTCCAATATGACATTGCAAAAGCTTGTAAAGTGTTTGTGTTCAGGAGAAGGATGGTTGATATTGTTAGATACTGATGGGATAGTCACCCTAAGTGGGATCGATGTGGTGGAATACATGATGTATAATTCAAAAGACAAAAGGGCACCGAAGGTAGACATGATGATGGATGAGTTGACAAAAAGCTTAAGTTATGGAAAATGTAATCAAACAGCATGGACATTTTTCAGGGATGAAATAACAAATCATCCAAAACATCCGTACCATCATTTATTTCTAAGCAACATAAATGAGTCATTTTCTTGTGATGCGTGTGACATTGACAAGAATCCTTCCCCCATCCAAAAGAGAAGATACAGCTGTGAAGTTTGTGATTCGGATTTATGTGCAGATTGTTGGGAGGCATTTGCTAAGGAACAAATAGGACAGGATACCTAAATTTTACTAGGAACAACTATGTATTTGTACTGGGGTAGAAACTTATGAAACTGAGTAATTATGTTTGAATTTGATGCGTGTAAGCTTAAGGAACACATTTCAAACCATGACATCATAACCTTATTTTCATAGCATAATTTGATTATAACAGTATTTAATTAGAAAGTATGCTTATTGTGACAATCTAATTTTATTTCATGTGATTGTGGTTAAGCTACTTTATTCAATTCCGTGGTGAAAATGTGCATGGTGAAATGGATCTCCCCAGTCTACAAGGAACATCATAATCCCAATATTGATCATGCAATAATTCTTAGTGAAATGTGAGTCATGTGTTCCTCTAAAGGTAAATACTTGAATATTCCATCTTATTGAATACTATATTGTTTGGTTTTCATTTTCTTGGACAAAAAATACATATTCTTTATGTTATGTTAGCTAACTGATTGTATGGGATCCTTCTATAAGTGAATGTACTATTGGTTAACACAAATAATTTACGAAGTAAAGATGACATGTTTAAGATGCTAAAATGTGATTAAAGGAAGTTAACATCAACATTATGAGGTTTTGATAACATATATGGTGAAATAAGAGATTGAGCCTTTCTTATAGATGATTTGTATATTAAGAGGAATAAGGGGAGAGACTACAACAAGTTCACAAGTGACATAGGTACAACTATCTTCTTCCTACGATTGATTCAGAATACATGCTTCCCCTATAGACTATGTATATGCTCATTCAAAACAAGTCAATTCTACAAATGCTAAATATCATGAGTTTTAGATTATGAAGCAATCGCTAATCCATGCTTATTAATTAAGATATTATTTAAATTTATAATAATTTGTTTAGTTATTTATTTATTGTAATTTCTGCTTTTATTGCAATTTCTACTCCTTTGTGTTGTAAGATACTATATATTTGTGAAAACATTTATAATTAGTAACCAAATATAATTGAGTGTTGTTATTAATTTTTTATTTTTTACTTTTCCTAAAGAATGTAAAATAGATTAAAGAAATAGTAGACTATATTTTGTAGTTTTAAGATTTTCAAATATTAAGAGTTATTTCTAAACAAAGAGATCCACTAATAATTAAAATCTATAGTAATTAAAATAATTAAATTCATCATGATCATTTAGAGTCAAACCTCTTATTCTTATGATTTTTGATAACTTTGAAGAAGTTAAAAAATCAAAAGGATTTATTAGAATTTAATGTTAAAGTATTGTTCGTTCGTGTTTAATAAACGATGAGACAATCATGATATGCATATAAATATAGATATATATATATATATATATATATATATATATATATATATATATATATATATATATATATATATATATATAATATATATATAATATATATATATATATTATATATATATATATATATATATATATATATATATATATATATATATATATATATATATATATATATATATATATATATATATATATATATATATATATATATATATATATATATATATATATATATATATATATATATATATATATATATATATATATATACTATATAATATAATTGAAAAGTAAGTATATATTAATATGCACATGTGTGAACTTATATATATATATATATATATATATATATATATATATATATATATATATATATATATATATATTATACAAAGTATGAATAAACTATTGGTTAAGATATGTTAACTAATAGTTATGTAATGAAGTGACATGACCATAAGTATATACGGTCATGTCTATTCATTACATGACTATTCAATATATACATATACCCTATTGTTATTGTAGAATCAATCAATAACGAAGGCAATTGTATTCTACAATCACAACGGTAATCTATTTTTAGTACAGCCTCATATATATTCTCTATAGGATGATCTTAATTTTACAACATGGTATCAGAGCCTAACCTATAAGAGAAATTATATTCAAGCAAAGTATTGCAGGGAGAAGACAACACATCGAATCAGAAGAAAGGAATTCTATCACCGTATTCTGGCTTACAATAGTTTCTAAGCCCATTACATTACGTGGCCAAGAGAGTTTGGTCGTATTTATTAGACGGCTCAAGGAGGGATTCCAAGTAGGGTCAATAGTTATGGGAACAGCAAGAGCAAAGTATTACATAAGGAGATAGACAATACAGAAATAGAGGACTACCGACTTGCCTTCCTCATCTACGTGCCAGCGAACAAGAATTTGGGAGACTGAAATAATTAATAGCCATTGCCTAGGGAGAAATTGGGCCGGGTATGATACAAAGATCGAGAATTCAGGTGAAGTTTAAAGAATTAATAAAAGTTTCTCAAACTTCTATTTTTCTCCTGTGAGTAGAAGAAATAATGGATGGGAGATAAACAATTTAAAGGCAGGTAGGAGGGTTTTGGCTCTACACTTCTGGTGGATTGACGATTATAACTATGATTATTTTATTGCTAGTCCTATTGAACCAAATTCGCGTCTTTTAGATAACTCATCTTATGCTATTGGAGTTTCTACCAAGCATGATTGTTTACAGATTTATTTTGCATTACACTCATCTACAAGGATTTTTTATTGATTTATTCATAACTAAAACATTCTCAATCCAGTTTTTTTTTTCCTCTTTTTAAAATGGGATTAAAAAGAGCTTGCCGCATCTAAAGATGGCATGCTGATATTTGGTACAGCCAGATTTGGAGTTATTATAATCTGAGGAAACATAGTTTGAAAGATGAGAAACACAAAGATGTTGGGATTTCTTATTTGGCACTCATCCAGGGAATGACTTACAGATTGAGCAGGCTCAGAATGGCCGTAAGACATTCTATGTAGTTACGTACTAGAATTTTATATCATCCGTAAATCCCAATATTGAAGAAACTAATACAATCGTTATCACCTAAAATGAATCCCTAGCCAGAATGAATGTGTATGGTCTAGATATTCTCTTAGCATAATTCAATTGCGTAATTGATATAAATAAAATAAAATAATATGGAGGTTTGATAGAAATTGGAGTGAAAATGTGTATGAATTGCTCTGTAGAGAACTCGATTTCTAGTAGAAATTGAAAAGTGCAAGCAATTATAATCAATAATCGAGACATCATCATCCAAAAGCACAGTCAATACAAGTAATATCAAAGACGGCTTCATTACCAGTGCATATAAGATAAATAAGGATCAGACATTGCATGTGTATCTATATCTCTTCCATTGAGATATTCTTCAACTTGTATATGCAGCGTGGATGAACAAAATATACTGACTCAACAATACATAGCAGTCCCTTTGGTCAGAGATTATGTAAGTTGCCGAAATACATATGGAATTATGCTTTGATCACTCAGTGACACAAAACAGCAACGGCGACATGTACGGTAAAAGATAAGTAATCTGAATTATTTGATGTCAATAACATGCAATATATATATAAAACTTGAAATAAATAAATTCTGATTTCAGTTTATATAATATAGATTATTAATATATCTATCAATATAATATATATATATATATATATATATATATATATATATATATATATATTATATATATATATATATATATATATATATATATATATATATATATATATATATATATATATATATATATATATATTGGTAAATATATATCATATATATATTAAGAGATTATATATATAAATTGGATTTTGCAAATTCTCCTCTAAAAGTCATAATCTGATCTCAAACTTTAACAGAGTATATCAGAGACAGCCATTCAGGTTATAAAAGCATAATTTACATTGCAACATTAGAAACAACATTCATGTTTATTGTATGCAACCTTCTTATTAACTTGGGAAGCATTTGCATTTGGAATTATACATAAATTCCATTACATTCAGTATTTGCATTTGGAATTACTAGTCATTTGCATTATAACTTGTGTATGCATTTGAAATTATCATTCAGTCGAAGCATTAATCATTTCATTGTACAAATCTGAAGTTTGGAATTGTTCAAGTTAGATTTGTGGAAATCTTGTAGTGTCTCAAAACTATAAAAAAGGGACTTTATAGTTTTGAAGCCACTTCAACACCCAATTCAAATCAAATGTCCATTGCAGATGGAAATCAGGAAGTGCAGATTGAATCCCTCCAAGAAAAGGCAACTAATTGAGCAAGGACAATCATAATTATTACACAGCAAGTCAGCATCCATAATAGAAGACTTGTCAAATAGTTATGAAGAAGGCTGCAATTGCTAATGAAGACAACATTGATGTCAAGTATGAAGTCAACATCTAATCGATAGTTATCATAATGAGATGTGTTTTGTAAAGAAGAAAATTAACATAAGGATCAGAATGAAACCAATATGTTATAAAGAAGGACGATGAGTATGAGTATCGTATTAATGGGCTCACCTTACGAAAGGAAATACTTGAAAATATTTAAGATAAGTATTCTATGCTTTATTAATACATATGAATTTTCAATTTGTAATTCATTAAATAATAAATCTTGTATGCTTCTATCATTTGTATTCTTGTACGAGATAGTTTAGCTTTATAAACTATTTGTAATCTATCTCTAACATACTTTCAGGATAAAAGCATATGAAATTCAGATTCAGAGAAAGTCTGACATTTTCAAGAGGTCAAGAAGTTGATTAACTTGAGCTTCAGAGGGAGCATATGATTCAGTTAACTTGTGACAATCTCAATCGTATTGATTGAGAGGGAGTTCACTATTGAAGGTAAAACAATTATGAGATTATAGTAGTGGAAACTAGTGGACAGAATCACAGATGAGATTCACATGGATAGAATCTCTGCTTGAAGTAATTCATACATCTCGAGACTACAGTTCATTAAGATGAACATCATACTAGAGGTCCTTATTATCTTCCCTCAAGTCCAAGAGGGAGTGTTAATGTTATGG